>OY744532.1:40350010-40385010 GCA_963556195.1 Sepiola atlantica | reverse complement strand
ACCAAACACGCACCCGTTGATGCACACACGCACACATGCAAACTCATGCACAAATATATACGCAATCGTTTGATTTATTAATAAATATGTCTCGATTTGCTACTTCATACGAAATGTGATCTTTAACGAGTGCTCAGAACGCATGTCCTTGTGCCATATTTACTCTAATAAAATAAAAGGTCTTACTGTTATACGGTTAATTAATTCTGATAATATGTTAAAAATGATAAATTGGAGGACGTTTACAGGTAGTGAACTCTGACATTATTGGGCGGAACCAACTTTTCGCACTATACACGACAAAATGCAGTCTAGGGTCTATCTATATATCAAACTGAAAAAAGTTCGTAGAAAGTGGCCGTAACTTTTGTAATTTTAAAAATACATTTTTAAATAACATTTTGTATTCCTATACATATATAAATAATAAATAAATAAAATATATATAAACATTCATATATTTTTCGCATAATTTTATACACATACATTATATATATATATAAGTATTTTATTTAAAGGCTATACATTACGATGTCTGGTTAGTATAATGTATAGTTTTAGAATAAAATACTTTATATTAGTTCTCGTGGAACCTATGTTCGAGCACTTTATTTTGTTTTATAACTAATACATGATATATATATATATATATATATATATATATATATATATATATATATATATATATATATATAGCATATATCATGAATATATATATATATATATATATATATATATATATATTTTATAAAGATAAATGAAAGAAGAGGGTTAAACATGTACGAATGACAAATCTATTTCAACTTGGATTGTTTAATGCAAGGTGTACTCGATAACATGTTTATTATTCTCTCCTTAAGCCAAGGCTTTTCAAAGATTAAAATCTTATCATCATATTATTATCTTTATAATTGCTCTATCTCGTATATTGAGCTTAAACCATTTCACTATAGGTTCTATATACTAAAAGTTTACTTTTAGTTTAATATTTTATTTTATATTTATATATATATATATATATATATATATATATATATATATATATATATATATATATATATATATAAGAAATGTTTAAGTTGAGGAACTCAAACTATTGCTATTTCTTAAGGAAATTACATGACACATATTTTATAATTAAATAATTTATTTTATTTACCTCCCTTCTAGGAGGTTAGACACACGGTCAGGTGTATGGTTTATAAAAGTGTTTCTGTGGAACAAATTGGATACGAAATGGCATAGCCAGGTTTTCAGTCCGTGTAGCTTACCACTTAGCCACCATATAAATATCTAGGATGTATTAAATGTTGCAGACTTAAGCTCAATGATTAACACTTTATGTCAAACAGAGCTTATGTATTTTAATCCAGTCGAATACAGAATTTGTCATCAATGTTGTATTCTACTGAATTTATATATATATATATATATATATATATATATATATATATATATATATATATATATATATATATATATATATATATATATATATACAAAATGTGAAACTAAAAGTATACTTTTAAAGGATAGAACTTATAGTGAAATGGTTCAAGCTCAATATACGAGATAGAGCAACTATAAAAGATAAATGAAATAAGAGAGATAAAGAATGACAAATCTATTTCCACTTACCGAGTACACCTTGCATTAAACAATCGAAGTTGAACAATCGAAGTTGAAATAGATTTGTCAGTCGTACATCTTTATCTCTTCTTTCATTTATCTTATATATATATATATATGTGTGTGTGTGTGTGTGTGTGTGTGTGTGTGTGTGTGTGTGTGTGTGTAACATGAAGCTAACTCCTAACCATTGGAACAGAATTAAATACACAGAAGACTGCGTACATAATGGATCGACGATGTTCTTAAATGGAGTTTTATAACTATTATACATAATGGGTCAGGGATAAAGTAAATCGGGGCGCTGGCATTCTGGAGGAGTTCTAACACCTAAAATAAAGACAGGGGGGGGGGGGGAGCAGAACACATTTGTACTACTAGCTATAGGGTCTGATCCAACACTTGGATATTAAAAAAAAATGGTCAAAAAGAAAGACCTAAGGTCGATGTGTGCCACGCTTCGGCATGAAACACGAACTGAAATCTATTTTGTATGAACACGCATAAACTAGCGGTGTGTATCCACCTACTTTTAAACAGTGACCTAGGCAACCTTCTTCTATCACATTTGATTTTGATTTTAAGCTAATGCTTAAACTACGAAATTAAATCGCAATGAGAAGGCGGCGCCCTCCCACCTCACGCCCTATTTGTAAGCGTGAAGTCCACACTACGATTCTAGCTACGGCTGAAATCGCAAGAAACACCATTCGTTTCTCCCTAGGCCATCAGGGATCCATGTTGAAGACTAGGAATGCCGAATCCAGGCGCGTCACCCGCACAGGAACGATGCGAGTCGTCACCTCGTTGATATACGTCTAGTATTCACGAAGCTTGAAGCAGTTGAAAAAGGCGTGCTTGGCCGTTTCAACTTCTATCTTTCTCGCAACGTGTGCAAAAAGGGTTCATGTCCAAACCAAGACTAACCAAGCGTATGCCATTAAGGGGTACCACATTTCGAACCAATCGTCAGGTTAGAGAAAACTCAGTATTGTTAAGATAACTCCGGCCTGGCACCCAATTCCACTGAGAGCGAACTTCCTCCTCCGACAATCCAAGTCGCCCAGCACCCAAATGGATCCGAAGCGGTCCCCACCACTAATTCCCGATATAGTGTTTTTCTAGACTGGGTGAGTTAGTTGTCAAAATTTTTTTGCTAGGTTCCCTAAAAAATTCAATGGCCCGGAAATGTGGCAAATTTTATGTTAAATATATATACAACTGACCCCTCACTCAAAATTCTAAATTATTTGTTTTTGTTTCGTTTCGTTTTCCATGGTGTTAACACGTAATCACCTAACAAAGCAGAATGTCATTTTTTCGGGGTGGTGGGGTATTAATGAAGTGTGTTAATCTGCAAATTTACCCATTTTTAATCTTATACGTTTTTTTTTTACTATCCGCCCCTTTTTTATTTTAATTTTAAGCAATTCATTTTAGTTGTGTTTACCTTTTCGGTGAAAATTAAATAAATAACTTTAAAATGATCTAACTAATTAAATATCTTATATTTATGGTATAAATAAAAATATTGAAAGGTCGGATATTATTGTAGATAAACACCACTCCACCCCACACCACCCTCGATGAAATGAGATTCTACTCTTTCAGGGTATTGCGTGTGTATACCCTTAACAACCTAGCCGAAAGAGAAACAAGAACAATATTTTAGAATTAAGAATGGAGGTTCAGTTTAGCATATAAATTTAACGTAAAATAAACCTCTATTTTCATGCAATTCTAAGGTTTTATGGTAGTTTACTATTTTTTTGCCAAAATTCTGTGCTTTATTTTTTTCTAGGGAGGGGGGACCTTTTTGTGGCGATTGTGTGTAGTTTTACGACCTTGCTAGTCAAACTTCGGGTTAGTGTTAAAAACATATTAACATTTTTTTACTTGACACCACTCATTCTAATTAATTGCTGCGCGTACGTTTTGCTAGTATATATATACAAACATTATATATATATATATATATATATATATATATATATATATATATATATATATATATATACAGGGTGGGCAAAAATAAGGGTCCTATTTTTAAAAATTCATAACTTTTTTATTTATTGATTTTTTAAATTTTTTTTTTTAGAATAAGTAAAGGACCCCTTCCGAAGCAAGCATGAACCGTATTAGCCCTAAGGAACGTACCCTCATTTAGAAAACATTATTTTTGCTTAAAAAACTCAAAAGAGTGTAAAAAACAATACTTTAGTTTTTGTAAGTTTTAAGAAGTGTTTTTCGGCTAAAATTTGTTTTGTTTATTTCAAAAAATCTCGGAAGGGTCAGTCTACACACACATAAAGTTTGGTGAGTTTAACTTTTATTTTGTGGAAGTAATTCAAATTCAAAGATAGGACCCTTTTTTTGGCCCACCCTGTATATATATATATATATATATATATATATATATATATATATATATATATATATATATATATATATATATGGGTGGGTCCTACACAACAATGAAGTGCGGAAACAATATTTGTATTTTTTTATAAATTCTTTTAACCATACTACACATGAATATCACTATTCTAAGAATAACTCTAAGTCCGAGGATGTTTCCTGTCGAACTTAGGATTAGTGATAATTAACTTTTTAACTGCATTTAATGAATGAAACACCAATAGCAACTAATGGATCGGGCATTTTGGACTTTTTACTTTCTCCGAAGGAGTGGATATCGACGAAATTCTATATTGAAATAAAACAAAAACATAAAAACACTTTCAGCAGTTTCAAACTATGCAAGTCAGTAGAAAAGAAAATGTTATTGCGCTTGGTAACACTTATTTGTTGTAACATTAAAACAGACGTGAAAGCACAAAAAAATGCCTGGAAATTTAAAAAATAATACTGAAATCTAGTTCACTCTGAATTATTTACGTTACTGAATTAGGATTCAAGTGAACGATTCTTTCTTTGCTCTTAAAATAAAGACACTAAGTATTATTCCTGGGATGTTATTTACGATGGGCATTTTTTTTATCCCCATTCATATTGAAAAGTCCGTGATTGTCTGCCATTGTCGCGAATGTAATTGTTCAAATATGAAAACAAATAAATTCGCTAGAATTACTAAACTGCAGCATTGTCAAAGTTTTTTATGGGCTAAACTATGACGGTATGATAGTAAAGATTTACTGTAAATGTATTTAAATAAATCATATTTCAGTCTCCCGAAATATTTTGAATGTTCACACGTAATCGCCTATATAAGCAGAATCTTTAGTTTTACGAGAATAAATTCGCTAAAATTGGAAGAAAACGAAAACATTAATATCCCCTACCAATCAAAAAGTGCTTAAACACGCGGGCGTGTAAGCTTTGCTTATGTATAGATAGATAGATGTATAGATAGATAGATAGATAGATAGATAAATATATAGATAGATAGATGGATATATATACAATTAAAGTCAAAAGTAAAGACTTGAGTAGAGTATAAATCGATAATAGCTTAAAATGTAAGGGAAGCTGATATAAATTTATGACATTCAACACTCAAATACTGCAGGTATTAACATCAGCTCAATGATTGAAGCTTCAGATCAAGCAGAGCTATATATATATATATATATATATATATATATATATATATATATATATATATGTATATATATATGTATATATATATATGTATGTGTGTGTGTATATATATATATATATTATATATAAAATTTAGGGTTCATATTGTTTTTATTATATATACTGGAGAGTTAAAAATTAGCGAGTGAGTAAGAAAACTAAAGGAAAACGAAGCATACACAAATCATATTTTAACACAAAACCATCAACTGGACTGATCAACCCAACCCGACCAGAAATATAAAGAATAAGCAAAAGAATTCTAGAAAAGATTTATCTGAAAATCAAGCATAAAAATAAACTAAACCAATGGATTCACACCATGGACACTCTAAATTGGTTTTCAGGAATTAACGGCAAAGGTAGATGTACCTTTATTCAATTCGACATCAGGGAATACTATTCGTCTATTAATAGAATAATCTTCGAACATGCAATTGATTTTTTCGAAAGATTCCACAGATATCTCTGAAAAAGATATCAATATCATAAAAAAGCTGCCGTACAACACTTCTCATTAATGACGGCGAGCAATGGGTAAAAAAACAGGGAAAACGGATCTTGCGATGTTTCTATGGGATCGCTAGATTCTGCAGAGCCATCTAATCTAGTAGGTTTATATATATTAAGAAATATCACCAGGAATACTAACATAGATGTAGGAGATATGGGTTCATATAGAGATGACGGTCTAATAGTAGTCAGGGAATCTACTAGCGCGAAATGCCGAAATGCGACAAAATTAGAAATATAATTCACAAAGAAATAAACAAGCTAGAGCTTAAGGTTGAAATTACTGGCAATATCAAACAAGTTAACTTCCTTGATGTTACATTTTACCTAACAACTAGCAAGTATAAACCCTTCATGAAAGAAAACTCCAACCCCGTATACGTGCATCCACAATCGAATCACCCACTTTGAATAATTAAACACATACTTAAGTCCATCGAAAGTAGAATTAGTAATAATTACCGAACGAAACAACGTTTAACATCTATAAGAATATTTATAACACGGCCTAACAGAATAGCGGGTACATAACCGCTGATATAAAATATAAGAATATAGCAACAAATTCGAACAATTCTAGAAATCGAGTCCGGAAGATAATCTGGTGTACACCCCCTTCAATCTAATGTTGAAAACAAAAATTGATAGCAAATTCTTACAACTTATAAACACAAACTTCCTACCATGTAACGCACTGTATAAGTTATTTAATAAAAATACATTAAAATTAAGTTATACTTGCACAGATAACCTAGAAAGCATAATAAAAACACAACAATAAAATACTTAAAATGAATGATACAAATAATAGTATTGACAGTAATTAAATCACTAACAATTGTAATTGTCAAATACAGGATGAATGTCCTCTACAAAACAATTGCGTCACCACATCAGTTATATATTGCACAAAAATCTACACAGCAGAAAATCCAGATGAAAATATTTTTTATATAGGAAGGATAAGTTTTACATGATCACATTACCCTTTAGAAATAAAAAAAATACAGTAACACTCGTTGTCCCGATACTTCTGGGAATTGATAGATGATAGAAAAACCCAATTAGATGGAGCATAGTCAGAAAAGTCAAGACATGTAGATCATTTAACTCACCCTGTTTCTTATGCCTTGGTGAGAAACTAAAAATTATAAGATTTACAGACTGGGAAATATTACTCAACGTCAGACAGGAAACTACTTTAAACTACAAACATTACAAAGAACACACAGTAAGCAGATTTTGAATTACAAATAAGTATGTCCAATAACTACTATTTCGTTAAATTTTATTTTATTCTTATTTTGTTGTTTCTATAAGTTTACTCTATTTTATTTTTATTTATGTTTTAATATTTTTGTACTTAAGTAATCTGTATAATTGAAAATCACTACAGTATATCTGATTTAATACTTTATCATAATTCTTATTTATTTATATATAGAATTAACCGTTACAATTACATACACTGTACTTGACCAGTTTGTTTGCCTTAGTGGTGCTTATTTTTTAAGTTCCTAGTATGAATACTAGAGTAGGTATAAATGTAGACAAATAGAACGGAGAGAGCTAGAAAGGATGAATACTGCAAGATGTTGACATGTGAGAGTTTTCACTGTCTAGATAAAAAACAATAATAATGTAATTTGATACGAAGCTTGACCGTTGATTTATAAACACATGCCATCCTAGAAAATATACTAAATAAGAACATTTCCGATCCTATTTCAATTCCTCGTTTTGGTCTTAAGAGATTTACTCTCTATAAAGAGTACAACCGAAACATGTATGCACATATGAAACCAATAATGTTTGTATACTGTAATTTCACGTAACACCTGATAGTATTATTAATACACGTCGGATGTTTTTTGAAACTGCAACAGAAAAGCCTTGAGATAAACCACATGAAGAAGCGGAAAAAGAAAAAAGAAATAGACATAGTGAAAAATAGAAGACCATACAAACCCATTTAAAAACTATAAAAGAGAGGAAAATGCCGATATAAATATGAATTAGTTTTTACTTAAACAATGCTTTTGATTTTCTCCAGTTTTTCCAGAATTGAAAATTATCGGGTTCAAAAGTTTTTTCCCTTGACTCTCTCTCTCTCTCTCTGTCTGTCTGTCTGCCCCTCTCTCTCTGTCTCTCTTCCTCTCCTTCTCTATCTCAGCTTTTTTGTAGCTCTCTATCTCTCCGCCTACTCCTACTCTGGCATTTTTCCGTTTATTCTACCATTTATTCTAATCAAATTATTGACATATACGGACGTCCACACACACACACACGCACACACACATACATCACATACACCAGCGCACGTACATATAGCCGCCTAATCCCAAATACACACTAACACACACTCAGATACATACACAACACAAGGTGTTTTGCGGTAAAGGACTTAATGTCTTTCGACGGCCAGGGCCCCTATTTACTTGCCTCCCCACAAGGGCAGTTAGACACAGGGTCTGTTTTTAATGTAGGGAAAATCCAACTTCTCAAAAAAAGCCACGCTGGATTGGGACAAAAATAAAAATCACCTTAGTCTAGAAGTATTTCTCCTTCACTGACAGAGGAGAAAATATGAAGTGTAGTATCAGAACAGATACTACACTTTGCTCCTATCCAAAAGGGCAAATACTTTTTTTTATATTACTCCATGTTTTAAGCCTCCTCCCCCCCAAAAGGGATGCATAATAAGAGACGGAACGAAATATGAGCACAGATATTACGCTTTGATCTTTCTGCTTCCATTTAAGTTTTATGTATGAACACATTTATCCCCCTCCCCCATACGCATAAGAATATTGACTTAGAAGATTTTCTTTCCTTAATATTGTAAAGTTTGTTTTTCTAAACCGTTCTGAATGTAAATCTACGATAGATGGAAACTATTGCTCGGCTGAGCTCCAATCTCTGCAAAACATTCACAGCAAGAACTCGCTTAGTTGCCACAACGATACTAACTTTCCTTTTCCCACCGGGTGTTTAGCGTCGTCAGACAAAAGTTCCATTCACAGAACTTCATCGCAAGGGTTTCCCGTCTGTGCAACACATTGTCGTAGAAAAAACGGAACTTCCATGAAGAAAATTCCTATCCTAGAACATGTCATCTGCGGAACAAAATAGCGCGAGGCTGCTTCCAAGCCGACTACAGTACATTCGTCTTCAAGTCTACTGTGAACAAATACTTGTTGAGCCAATTTCTTAGATAATCAATTCCTCTTAAGTAATCTTCTGCCATTCCACCCATTGTGTCCAAAATCCTCTCGTGTTAGTGATCATTGTCCAACTGACAATCTATTGGGTTTGCCAAAATGTTCGCTCAGTTTATGGGGAACCCAAACACCAAGTTTAGAAAAATAAGAGTATAAAGCCCTCCGGCATCTGAGGGTCTCCACAGTGAAAAGATCGGATTAAGCTGATTGTCGGGTTGGTCGGGTGTATTTACGTCGCGGGTGCACACATCCGTGGAGACACATTCCATTGAAGTACTTGTAAAACAAGCACGGGGTTGCAACATTGTGTCGATGGGACAGGAGCTTGAGCTTGGTAGACAGTGTTGGACTTATTAGATTAGAGACTCAGTTTTGGACGCTAAGAGGGAGAGACTAGTGGTTGGTGTACATGGACGAATGGTGGCTTTGTAGAGATAGAGAATACTGTCAGTTTTCTAGCTTGGTAAAGGGAGCCCATTTTCCTTGTAGCAGCATTGGCAGTATCTTTCTATGTATTTATTCCAATTCATATTAATTGTGGATATTAGTCCTAGCAGTTTAGAGTTTGAATTGATTTTCGTTCGTTTTCCGATTGTAATTCATTCGTTTTTCGTTTCTTTGTTTTAGAAATCTCATCAGAAAAAAATACAAAACTTGCAATCATTATTTTGTCTCGATTCGTTTTACACTGCAAAGACAAACACGATTCGATGCGAAAGACGAGTCGACATGTTTTTTTTTTGTGGCCTCTTCCGCGACGCCATCTTGTTTTCAGGTATTTGGCTTGAGAAATTCGAGATGCGTTTATCTTTGAAACAATTTAGGGAAAGCAAGGTAAAGTCGGGTCGTTGCGAACGAATATGGGATTGTCATCGGAGATCTCGTGTTATGTGTAGTACAATTTTGTGTGTACACACACATACACATCTCAATTGTCTTCGGTTTCTATAAAAGGGTTTGTTAGGACTACATAACATGAGGATACTATACCCTATAAGTTAATCCTGACCAAATATTAAAAAAATGCATAGTATTCGAAGCCCAAATAAGATCTCATCGGTTTGACTATGCACAAGCTCATACGAGGAATGGTGCACCTTCTCTTGGCGATGTTGCCTCAAGTAACAGCACTTTGCTGGATACTCCACCAGATTAGATGAATTCTTGTCCTGGAATCCGATAAGACCAAGACACCAAAAGAAAGATATACTAAAACATAATCAATTGGCCAATTGGGGAGAAGAAAAGGAATGTTCTTAACTTCTTTACTAAATCAATTGAGAGCTAAAGGAATACTTTATTTGAACACGCGAATAACTATGTATCTCATATAGAGATCAAGTGTTAGACCCAGGAGGAGCCCCTTGATTTCTGAGAACTTCGAATGAAGCAAAATGCAATAATATATATATATATATATATATATATATATATATATATATATATATATATATATATATATATATATGGGAAATGAAAAAGGAAAAACCAACAGATGTTTTTTTTTATGTATTCATCAACGTTTCGTCTTTATTTGTAAGACTTCCTCGGATAATAATTTTAAGAAAAATGTCATGCAAATACATAGAAATATTGGTTTGACATGATGGGTTAATGAGAAGAAGTAGTAGCTACTACTGGGGGCGCAGGACCAAAGTCCGGGCTGAGAGAAGTCGGTGGTAGGGAGTGAAATGAATGTGGATGGCTGTGGCTACTACTTCTTCTCATTAACCCATCATGTCAAACCAATATTTCTATGTACTTGCATGACATTTTTCTTAAAATTATCATCCTGAGGAAATTATACAAATAAAGACGAAACGTTGATGAATACATAAAAAAAACATCTTTTGGTTTTTCCTTTTTCATTTCCCATTACGTCGGATTACCCTCATCCTTCCTTTCTCATATATATATATATATATATATATATATATATATATATATATATATATATATATATATATATATATATATATATATATATAATGCTAAAGCTGAGTTTATCAAAGTTTGTTTCCGTAAGTGTTTTTTCCTATATGTATATTGATCACATCAAATCAATGCTAAAATATTCTTTAGCTTTGGGATTGAGTTATATTTGAAAAAAACCCAACTATTTTGATTGTTGTAATTTACTATAATTTACAATTTACCCACCAAGTGACATATCTCTTACTAAGCTTCTGTATATCGTTCGCATAACCTCCCATTTGATGTTATTTGACTCACCCCCTCTTATTTTATACAGTGTCTATCACTCCCCATATTTTTCTCTCTCTGTCTGTCTGTCTGTCTCTCTCTCTCTCTCTGTCTTTGTTTATTAACAGTCAAAAGTAATAACACTAACTCTACAACTCAAGAGTGTAATAGTTTATTAGAGGTAAAATGAAGTATCGCTACAAGTGCCATACTATTTAACCCTAACACTAACCCTGGCACAGGCTGAGTAGTGAGTAGGTGTGTTCTTACCAGTCGGGGATACGTCCTCGACATCACTCCGACGGTGACTTTGTTGCTGTCTGGCTGAGGTATTGTTTTGTTCAGTCTCAGGGGGTCAACCCTTCCAGGCTTTACCTTCTCTTTGAGAAGGAGTACATTCATTGCTAATCGTCTGAGGCGCCCCTACTGGGAAATGTCGACAGGGCTTGAGCGCGCTTATCTTAGTGCGCTGACTTTCTACACATGACCTTGTGTCTAACCTCCTGGAGAGAAGGAACATAAAATACTATTTAAACTGTAGCTAGAGAGAGAGAGAGAGAGAGAGAGAGAGAGAGAGAGAGAGAGAGAGAGAGAGAGAGAGACAGAGAGAGAGAGAGAGAGAGACAGAGACAGAGACAGAGACAGAGACTGATTTTGGAAAAGAGAGACTTTGGATTCTGTCTTTTTATGTAAAAAAAAATACTGGTTTTGCAAACTCAAATTTCCTGATTCAAACAATCGAACCCGACCTCAATGGGTGACTCAACGAGTCAAACAGGATACAGTCGTTGATTAACTTGACAAACGTTGATTAACTCAGCTTTAATATGAATTAAAGCTGAGTTAATCAACGTTTGTTTCTCTAAGGCGTTTTTTGAAATATATTTTATCGCACAAAATATATGTTAAATATTCCTACATTGGGATTGAGTTATGTTTGAGAAAAATCCCATTTAAACTGTTCCAAATAGCCGTAATTTGTAATTAACTCAATAATTTACTCATCTTTTACTAAGTGTATATCTATCAATCTCATCCTCGTAGACTGTATCCTGTTTGATGTTCGCCGCTATTATAGTATAGCGTGCCAACATACTATTCTTTTAACTCATCACGCAGTCGACGTGCGACATAAATAAATATTTTCACATCGTCCGAATTACATCTGAACGGACTACTATTACCAAGAGAAGTTTCATCTCCCAAGGACACAAAAAAAGAAAAATGATTTATAAAAAGAAAAATCGCTTGATAAAGATCTATTGATACAGTGAGGGGGGCGAAGAGAGATAAAAAGAGAGAAAAAGAGAGAGATCAGAGAGAGAGAGAGAAAAAGAGACTGAGCGAGAGAAAGAAAGAGAGAGGGGAGATAGAGAGAAAGAGAACGAGAGAGAGAGGAGAGATAGACAGAAAGAGAAAAAGATAGAGGAAGAGAGAGAGAGAGAGGTAGAGAGAGAGAAACAGAGAGAAAGGGAGAGGTAGAGAGAAAATAGAGAGAGAGGGGGGAAGAGAGATAGAAAGAGAGAAATAGAACGGGGAAAGGGGAGAGAGAAAAAAGACTGAACGAGAGAGAGAAAGAGAAAGAGAGAGAGGGAGAGGGAGAGAGAGAAAGACAGATATTGAGAGAGAAAGAGAGGAGATAGAGAGAGAGAAAGAGAGAATGAGAGAAAGAGAGAGAGAGAAACAGAAAACAAGAGAGAGAGAGGGGGGATAGAGGGTGAGAAAGGGACGGAGAGAGAGAAAGAGAGAGATATGTAGAGGCAGAAAGAGAGAAACGTAGAGAGAGAGAGAGGTAGAGAGAGAATGAAAGAGAAAGAGAGAAAGAGATAGAGAGAGGAAGAAAGAGAAAAAGAGAAAGAAAAAGAAAGAGTGCACGTGTGTTTATGTGTGTAAGAGAGAGAGAGGGATAGCGTGTAAGTAAAGCTTATCTCACCTTGTAACAAAAGGTGCATACGTGAATCTGTTTAGCCGTGATTTCTGCCACATATCTTGTTAGAGAACAAAAGTTTCCTTTCAATCGATGTCCCTTATTTTAATATTAAGTCCTGCTCAATATTTGTTTTTATTTTAATAGTCATGCATAAAGAAGTTTGAAAAGTTTTCACTTTCACGCAGATCTACTATCATTACCACCTACGTACACCAGGAAGACATTTTGTAAGACACATATGTTTGTACCACCGTTAATATTATTTCGTAATCTTAAGTTAAATACTCTGTATTTTCATTTAAAACAAGGTACGCTTCCTTCCATTTTTTCGTTAAGTGCGTTTTCATAAGATAATCCAGATAATTTTATACAGTTGACCAATAATTGTGTTTTTTAATCTTGTTTACCAGAATATCAGAATTACTAACGCACATTTTGACTTTTTTGTCTAAACACAATTATATAGTAATCTAACAAAGTTCTGTTACTTAAAAAAGCAATAAATTCCCTTTTAAGGGAATTTCTATCAAATAAAATCTTTATTATTTTTAGATAAAAAATGGAATATATACGATTGGAATATTTAACCTGAAACTAAATAAAATATTTATTTCATTCGATTTACCACAATACCAATGGCCATTAATACCTACAATATGAATATTAACCTTAAACTAAATCAATAAATTCCTTTAGTAAAATATACCGACTTAAGTTTATTTAATACCTGCTTACCAAAATATCAGATTTGCACATTAACTGCGTACACAGTAAACTAAACAACTTCGATAAGATAATGTTCTCCTTTTTGTATTCTTCGTCTTTTGCATATATATATATATATATATATATATATATATATATATATATATATATATATATAAAATAAAATATAATAACACGAAATCACATAATTGTCGATGCAATAATTTATTTCAACCGTTCGGTTTTTTCAAGCATCACTCAGACAATTACATTTTTGAGACTGATAGAAAATTGAATTTCCCTACCACAGTTCCAATACACTCATAGATGGTAGTAGTAGCAACCAATTTGATACATCTTTTATAGAGAGGGGGAAAATTTAAAACTTATATTTAACTATGGCGGGCGAAGGGGAGGGATCTTTAAGTTAATCAACTAAAAACTGCCATGTCAAAATTATGACACATACGACTTGGCGATATCAACCATATAGGCAATTTTACTCACGCGCATACACCAAACTAAATACGCACACATCATATGCGCACTCACATACATAATCTCACTCGCACATTACCATAACTAAGCATAATCACATACGCAACTTTTATTCATCTCCAGCCAGAATGCGTCCGGCGAAACTCGTGTTCTCAAATTCGGTTAGAGAAAAGAAAGAAAGAAACAATTAACAGGCACAGAGAATATATAGACAGACCGCGTGTCATAAATTCTCAGTCCGTCTGGGTTGAAATAAGATTACACGCACATACATATATGTATACATACAAATCCATACGCACATACACACACATATATACACATACACACCCACACATATACATATCTATACACACATACATATACACACATATATACATATATATATATATATATATATACATACATATACATACATGAATACACCCATATATATCTCTGAATCTATTTGAAATATTGACCAAATGCATACGCATGTAGTTGTTCACACATGTAAGCATACATACACATACATACACACACACATATATACATATACGCACATATACACACATATACGTACGCACACATACATATATATCCACACACCTACACACAATATTTACATAACACTCTATATTCTTACTGATGTAATATGAGTTCTAAAAATTAGTCTTACCTTATTTATATTTTAGATTAATTTGATAATCTATTATTATAAATATCATGCGGGGGGGGGGGGGGTTATCGTACCTAATGTTATTCAATTTGGTATCTTCACCGTTGTAATTCTAGAGGCCCATCGGATTACTAATTCAAGTCTAATAATGTCTATTGGTAATATTTGACATTTATACTTATATTAATTCAAAAACTAGTGTATTACCTGCAGAAAAAATTTTCATACCACTATCTTATTTTAAGTAAATAATAAATATCCGCGTATCCACAAATACTATATATCACCAAGTCAGTAAATCTGTGTCTATCACAGATATTATTATAAACATTATGGGGGGGGGGTTTACCGTAAGTAATGTTATTCAATTTGGTATCTTCACCGTTATAAGTCTAGAGGTCCATCGGATTACCAATTCAAGTCTAATAATGTCTAGTGGTAATATTTGGCATTTATACTTATATTAATTCAATAACCGCAGAATTTTTTTAAAAACACTATCTTATTTTAAGTAAATAATCTGAATAAATAAATATTTCAAAATACCATTATATACGCATACACACAAATACTATATATCACCAATTCGGCAATTCTGTGTCTATAGCAGATATTATTATAACTATTATGTTGGTGGTGGGGGGGGGGTTACCTTAAATAATGTTATTTAATTTGGTATCTTCACCGTTATAAGTCTAGAGGTCCATCGGATTACTAGTCGTTGATTATTTTAAATTTATATTTATGTCTGCACTTAGCCATAAGTTCATCTCGTTTATTCAAGAGGTTATTTCGATCATATTTTAGGATTCTTATTTTTTCTTCTAGACATAAGTTGCATCTTTGTCTAAATCCATCTGGAATATTCGAAAAACATAAGATTGACCACGAAATCACCGGGGACCTGTTCTCATTTTTCAGATGCCACCATTGTTTAGCTAACTCCGTTTTGCTCTTGAGTTCTGGGTTATTGAAAGAGTGTTTGTGGTCATAAAAACGTTGTTTCCAGTTTCCCGCGGAGATGCCGATGTAAACCTTTTTATCCCTGTTGTTATCTTCCGGATGAATAGTGGCCTTATAAACCACACACTCAACTTTACAGTTACCGTCCAGTGGGCAGTTATTTTTCACTTGACAATTACATTTATTTACTGTGACCTTATTCTTACTAGGATTGTTAAGTAATTTACGATTATGGGTGCTGATAATTCTGTCCATGTTCTTGGTGCAAGAGTAGCTGATTTTAATGGTTTTTCTATTAAATATCTTCCTAAGTGGATTAAAATAGATATAACCCCAAATTGTAAAGAAGTAAACTATCTAGATATTACCTTAGACTTAGGAAAGGGGACATACAAACCCTTCAATAAAGATAATCACACACCATCTTATATCAACACTAGATCTAACCACCCGAACTGCATAATTAAACAAATACCTAAAACAATTAATACTAGAATAAATAAGCTTTCGGCTAACAGAGACATTTTTGAAGCAAATAAGCATTTATACAATGGAGCGCTAGAGAAAAGCGGATATAATGAAAAACTCAAATATACCAAGAAAGAAAATAAAAATAAATCCAGGAATAGAGGCCGAAAAATAATATGGTTCAACCCTCCCTACTGCCAACTATCTAACATCAACATCGGGAGAGTATTCTTGAACCTGGTAGATAAACATTTTAGCATAAATAATCCACTTAGGAAGATATTTAATAGAAAAACCATTAAAATCAGCTACTCTTGCACCAAGAACATGGACAGAATTATCAGCACCCATAATCGTAAATTACTTAACAATCCTAGTAAGAATAAGGTCACAGTAAATAAATGTAATTGTCAAGTGAAAAATAACTGCCCACTGGACGGTAACTGTAAAGTTGAGTGTGTGGTTTATAAGGCCACTATTCATCCGGAAGATAACAACAGGGATAAAAAGGTTTACATCGGCATCTCCGCGGGAAACTGGAAACAACGTTTTTATGACCACAAACACTCTTTCAATAACCCAGAACTCAAGAGCAAAACGGAGTTAGCTAAACAATGGTGGCATCTGAAAAATGAGAACAGGTCCCCGGTGATTTCGTGGTCAATCTTATGTTTTTCGAATATTCCAGATGGATTTAGACAAAGATGCAACTTATGTCTAGAAGAAAAAATAAGAATCCTAAAATATGATCGAAATAACCTCTTGAATAAACGAGATGAACTTATGGCTAAGTGCAGACATAAATATAAATTTAAAATAATCAACGACTAGTAATCCGATGGACCTCTAGACTTATAACGGTGAAGATACCAAATTAAATAACATTATTTAAGGTAACCCCCCCCCCCCACCACCAACATAATAGTTATAATAATATCTGCTATAGACACAGAATTGCCGACTTGGTGATATATAGTATTTGTGTGTATGCGTATATAATGGTATTTTGAAATATTTATTTATTCAGATTATTTACTTAAAATAAGATAGTGTTTTTAAAAAAATTCTGCGGTTATTGAATTAATATAAGTATAAATGCCAAATATTACCACTAGACATTATTAGACTTGAATTGGTAATCCGATGGACCTCTAGACTTATAACGGTGAAGATACCAAATTGAATAACATTACTTACGGTAAACCCCCCCCCCCCATAATGTTTATAATAATATCTGTGATAGACACAGATTTACTGACTTGGTGATATATAGTATTTGTGGATACGCGGATATTTATTATTTACTTAAAATAAGATAGTGGTATGAAAATTTTTTCTGCAGGTAATACACTAGTTTTTGAATTAATATAAGTATAAATGTCAAATATTACCAATAGACATTATTAGACTTGAATTAGTAATCCGATGGGCCTCTAGAATTACAACGGTGAAGATACCAAATTGAATAACATTAGGTACGATAACCCCCCCCCCCGCATGATATTTATAATAATAGATTATCAAATTAATCTAAAATATAAATAAGGTAAGACTAATTTTTAGAACTCATATTACATCAGTAAGAATATAGAGTGTTATGTAAATATTGTGTGTAGGTGTGTGGATATATATGTATGTGTGCGTACGTATATGTGTGTATATGTGCGTATATGTATATATGTGTGTGTGTATGTATGTGTATGTATGCTTACATGTGTGAACAACTACATGCGTATGCATTTGGTCAATATTTCAAATAGATTCAGAGATATATATGGGTGTATTCATGTATGTATATGTATGTATATATATATATATATATATATGTATATATGTGTGTATATGTATGTGTGTATAGATATGTATATGTGTGGGTGTGTATGTGTATATATGTGTGTGTATGTGCGTATGGATTTGTATGTATACATATATGTATGTGCGTGTAATCTTATTTCAACCCAGACGGACTGAGAATTTATGACACGCGGTCTGTCTATATATTCTCTGTGCCTGTTAATTGTTTCTTTCTTTCTTTTCTCTAACCGAATTTGAGAACACGAGTTTCGCCGGACGCATTCTGGCTGGAGATGAATAAAAGTTGCGTATGTGATTATGCTTAGTTATGGTAATGTGCGAGTGAGATTATGTATGTGAGTGCGCATATGATGTGTGCGTATTTAGTTTGGTGTATGCGCGTGAGTAAAATTGCCTATATGGTTGATATCGCCAAGTCGTATGTGTCATAATTTTGACATGGCAGTTTTTAGTTGATTAACTTAAAGATCCCTCCCCTTCGCCCGCCATAGTTAAATATAAGTTTTAAATTTTCCCCCTCTCTATAAAAGATGTATCAAATTGGTTGCTACTACTACCATCTATGATTGTATTGGAACTGTGGTAGGGAAATTCAATTTTCTATCAGTCTCAAAAATGTAATTGTCTGAGTGATGCTTGAAAAAACCGAACGGTTGAAATAAATTATTGCATCGACAATTATGTGATTTCGTGTTATTATATTTTATTTTATTATTGCTCTGTTTACTACATTGAGCTCTCATACCCGGATTTCCTCCTGGAATTATTCCACTATAACACAAATATATATATATATATATATATATATATCTCCCAAAACAAGGGCAGCCC
Source organism: Sepiola atlantica (assembly GCA_963556195.1). Lineage (NCBI taxonomy): Eukaryota > Metazoa > Mollusca > Cephalopoda > Sepiida > Sepiolidae > Sepiola > Sepiola atlantica. Next base: position 40,365,977 of record OY744532.1, on the reverse strand, counting down.
GCCACTGTAGACGTAAGGGGTTACTTGGAATTAGGGTGTAGGTTTTGGGTGTCATCCTAATTTGGGAGCTGTGCAGCGAGATGTCTGTTTACATTAGTTTAACACATCTGCATGTCGGTACTGTAGGGGAAACAGGGAGCAGGGAGGGAGTTCCAGAGGCCGGCAGCACGAGGAAAGAAGTTATTGGAGTAGAAAGCTCTCCGGCATCTGGGGACCTCCACAGTGAATAGATGGGATTTAGCTGATTGTCGAGTTCGTCTAGTGTATTTACGTCGAGAGGGCACTAGAGTAGCCAGTTCATCGGAGCACAATCCATTGAAATATTTGTAAAACAAGCAAAAGGATGCAACGTTACGGCGATGGGACAGGGGCTGGAGCTGGGTTGATAGTTAGGGACCTACTAAGTTGGCGACTCTTTTTTAGACCTTGTCGAAGGGGAAGAGACTAGTAGATAATGCACCAGCCCAGATGTGGCAACAAAACTCCATGCATGGGCGGATGGTGGCTTTGTTGAGATACAAGATAATATCAGGTGTGAGGAGTTTACTAGCACGGTAGAGGGAGCCCACCTTCTTTGCTGCAGTTTTGGCAATGTCTTCAATGTATTTGTTCTAATTCATGTTACTTGTGAAGGTTAGACCGAGGAGTTTGAATGATGAACTCTCAGGTAGGGTGTTATTTGCCATGACAACCGGTGGTTGGAGAGGTTTCTTGTAGTTATTGAAGGAAAGGAGCTTTGTCTTTGCGGCATTGGGAGCGGGCCCCTTGATCTTTTTGAACTACCTGAAGTAAAATAAAATTAAAAACAGATAGAAACACTAATAGTCATTTCCATTTGGTGGTTTTAAATGGAAAGTTAATGGTGATTTCCAATATTTGCCCGTCTTAATGTAAACCACAGAATATAAATATTTACATTAAATTAACATAGTAGTACAGGGTGTTTCAAAAGTCTTGGGAACATAACGATTTTGAATAACTCAAAAACTATTAGGAGTTGAAAAATGAAATTGGTACCGTTGGAAAGGTTAAAGTTTCAAGTTTTGTGGGGAATCTTCCAAGTTGCTCAATATGAGCACCATTCGTCACACGGCAGACATCTAGTCGATAGTCCATTTCCTGCCAAACGCGTTCCAGCATCTTGACGTCAATGGTTCCCACAACTGCCGTTACTCGAGCCTTTAGTTCGTCAATATCTCTTGGAAGGGGCGGCACATAGACTTGTTGCTTGAAAAAGCCCCAAAGGAAAAAGTCACACGGGGTAAGATCTGGAGACCTAGGAGGCCAGGGCATGAGAACGTCATCACCTCGCCCAGATCTCCCAATCCATCTACCAGGCAGCCTTGTGTTAAGAAACTGCCTTACTCTAAGACTCTAGTGTGGTGGTGCACCATCTTGTTGAAAAATGAAGTCATCAGATTCTGCTTGTTCCAACTGAGCCATTAACCAGTCTTCCAGCATGTTGAGATAGGATTCACCAGTGATAGTTGCCTCTTCAAAGAAGAACGGTCCATAGACACCTTTCTTGGATATTGCACAAAACACGTTCACTTTTGGTGAATCTCGCTCGTGCTCAAGAAGTTCATGAGGATTCTCAGTACCCCATATGCGAGTGTTATGCTTGTTAACTTTGCCATTCAGATGGAAGGTCGCCTCATCGCTAAAAACAAGCCGGTCATCAAAGCCGTTATCTTCCAACTTCTCTTGCATTGCAATGCAAAAGTCACGGCGAAGTGGCTTATCAGTGTCCTTCAACTTTTGGACCAACTTGAGCTTGTAAGGTACCATTTGCAGTCGTTTCCTTAAGACACGCCAGACAGTTGCTGGAGCAAGCTGAAGTTTCCTGCTGGCTCTTCTCACTGATTTACGGGGGCTCCGCTGAAAGGCTGTCCGAACTTGCTCAACTGCATCTTCTGAAGTTGAAGGGCGACCTGTTCGCTTACTTGGGCACAAACACCCATCTTTCACAAATTTAGCATGCCATCTGACAATGGATTTCCTTTCAGGGGCTTCTTTTTTAAATTTCCTGCGAAATGCACGCTGAACACATGTCCACGATTCAGTCTTTGCAAATTGGAGGACGCAAAATGCCTTGTCTTGTTTAGAGAACGCCATTACTGCACCTGGAAAGATAACACGAAAATCATTAGTATGACCAAAAACATAATTAAGCAAGCTTTAAAATGGCACCAGTTTCATTTTTCTATCTGGAATAGTTCATGAGATATACGCATTTGTAATGTTCCCAAGACTTTTGAAACACCCTGTATATTAAATTTGAGGTTACTAGCTTGTTAGGGAATGGACTCACAAAAGTTACCAATTATTTATGACCCCAATCCGCTACAGCCTGGAGGTTATTTTCTAATGATTCAGCCATTGCCTCGGATATGATCGTGTCCGTTTTGCCCACATGACGAGAGTAAAACGTGGTGTCGTCAGCAAATATACCAATCGCAGACTGAATTTAATCAGGGAGATCGTTTATGAATATCAGGAACAATAAAGGTCCAAGGATAGATTCCTGACGTACACCAACATTTATGTCATGTTGCTTAGATGAACGGCCATCGAGGACAACATGGATCTTTCTTTTGGTTAGGTATCATATTAAATATTTGCAAAGTAATACTATATGAGCGTATTTTTAGGAGCAACCCTTTATGCTATACCTTGTCAAAGGCCTTGGATATATCAAGCGCTACTGCCCTAGCTTAACCTGCCTTGGCCGATGTATGATATATGCGTTCAGAGATGACCGTTAGGATATCTGCGGTAGATCGTGCTTGTCTAAATCCATACTGGCGGCCAGAAAGAAGTTTAGCATTAACTAAGTGCCGGAATATCGCTAGATTTAATAAGGATTCAAAGATTTTAGCAAAGATCGGGAGTAGACTGATTGATTGGGCGGTAGTTCTGAGGATCAGTTCTATCCCCAGAATTCTTTGAAGACTGGTACCACAGAGGCAATTTTCCAGCTATCAGGGAAGCAAGATTCAGGGAGGCATTTGTTGTAGAGTTTGGAGAGGACGGGGGCCTGTTCAGCAGAATATTTCTTTATTACTATTACAGGTATAAGATCAGGCCCACAAGCTTTGGAGGTGTCAAGGTTTTTTATAATGTCTCTGACCTGAGATGGGGCGATGACCAGGTTTTAAGTGTGGGTTCAGTCTGCAATGGGAATTTAGGAAGGGTGTGGTTTTCTGAGTCCAAAGTGGAGTTTGAGGCGAAACGCTTGGCAAGTAGTTCAGCCTTATCACTTGCCGTGCAAACAACATCATTGTGGTATGATAGTGGGGAAATCCTTAATTGACCATTGTTCACCACACTTATGCAGATTTTCCAGAAATCGCGAGTACCTAGTTTCTGTGACTGAATGCATTTTTGTGTGCGCCTATCCTACAAATGATCGCACAGGAGAGCTGTAAAACCACGTGCTGCCCCACTCGACGATCGTAAACCACAACGTTGTGTTTCTGTGGCCTTCTTCTTTGTCTTCATCGTCCAGCCGTGTCGTCTATCCACTGACGAATCGTCGAGGGCACAGCACTGGCCCACAAGTTAAATAAAAAAGAAACACCACTCACGATAAAGAACACAAACACATATACGTTGTGTATAACTTAGTTTGAACTATGAGTGTGTGTGACACCGTCCTGTCGAGACCCCCATTGTCGTTGCTCAAGTCGTCAGCTCATCTCATCGTTTTCCCGGTCCGATCTGCTCTCTCGGGAGTCTCGATCCTAACTCTCGGGAAGTTCGATTCTAACTGCTCGGCTTCTCTCCGAAAACTAAACTCGTCAACTTTTTGCCATAAACTTTTCTGTCGTCAACTGTCGTTAAACTAACCTACCTTACTGTAGTCAGGTGTCGTAAAACACTGCCACTCCTAAAAGTGTCCAGTATTCTTTTCTTGGTGACCTGTCCTGAACAATGGAAATTGCCCACTCCCAAATTTCTTTTGTCTCTGTCGATTAGTCACTTCCTATCCTGTCTTTTCTTTTGTGTACGTTCATGAGTCATTTCCTATTCCTGACCGGGCCCCGACCTTTGCGGCATCCATAGTGTCACAGAGCTACCTATTTGAGGGTGGAATTTGACGGGGAGGGAGGAGTATTCTTTTGCACGCGGTTACAAGAAGACACACTTTTTATATCACAATATGTAGCAGTATTAAGCGAAATATTCATTACGTCGCCTTCTTTACGACTCATAAACTTTTCTTTATCTTGAATAATAATTCTGTTATTCTATTATTCCTTAATCGATCGCTTTCCCACAAATCAACATGTTATTAACTTATATTAAAGTCTGCATTTAATAAATCTATTAAAATACTGACATGCATTAGTGTTATGGTATGATGGTGATCCGCTCTGTTTCGTAACTATGTAGACTCTTCTAGACGCTATGTGTAGAAGAGACTACGACGAAGGATATAGCGGCCTCTCCACAGTTGCTTAGAGACTCTGGACTGCTAAATGCTAGCGAGGACTCGTTCTCAACAATAAATCCGGCGGGAACCGGGCGATTTCGATAGTCTTTTATCTGTCGGCCTGAGGTATTGAACCTTGGTAGTCCTAGGTGGTCTACCCTCCCAAGCCTTAACTCTTTTGAGGGAGGGGGAAAGTAAGTTTGTTGCTTACTGTCTGAGACGCCCCGACCGTAGAATACAGATGAAGCTACCAGGCAATTTTTAAAAGCAAGAGTGTCCCTTCTTTATGGACACTGGCTTGATTTTCCCAACCTCCCGGTCTTGTGCCACATCTTCCTGCGGTGGGAAGGCAGTAAATACCCAGTGTCAGAGCAGTATTTCTGTAACATATTATTCTATATTTCTGTAACATATTATTCTATATTTCTGTAACATATTATTCTATATTTCTGTAACATATTATTCTATATTTCTGTAACATATTATTCTATATTTCTGTAACATATTATTCTATATTTCTGTAACATATTATTCTATATTTCTGTAACATATTATTCTATATTTCTGTAACATATTATTCTATATTTCTGTAACATATTATTCTATATTTCTGTAACATATACACTCTTGTAAATATGCCACCGTGTTGCTTATTTGTTACCGGCCCTTCAAAGTTACAACACAAGCAACAAGAACTCTGACTTATACGGACACAACATAACCTGGACATGTTGCACATAACACTGGCAACGACAACTTGGGCTTAAGTCGGATACAGCATAACCATTACTACAACTGGCGATGTTGGATATCCGCTCTAGAGAATGTAGGTCGAACAATTGTTAAATAAAGAGTAACAGCGAGAAATTAAAAGCCGTACTAGATTTTCAACACACAAGGTGCGCTAAATAATGCGAAAGCAAACATTCCAAATACTTCAACGTCAGGAAATAGGATTGAAAAAAAAAGTATTTTGTTCTTGAAAAAAAGTTCAAGGCACACCCCAACACGAGATTTTGAAATCTAAATCGTTCGACCACGAAAAAAAAACACAGGCAACATCTTTGACTAGAAGAGAATTTCCGAGAAAAACAAATAGAACAAATGGAATAATAGAAGAAAATGGAAATAGAAATGCTTCGTTTAGAAGAGAAACTCAAAGAAAACCAAAAGAAATTTCAAGAATAACAATTACAGCAAATAAAATGATTTGGGGATATTCCTTCATAATCAACAAGAACAGAAAAACTATAGAAACTATTCAATAGGAGTTAAAATGTTGAAGATGAAAATGCATTTTGACAAAACGCTATTTAGAACACTATCGATGAATTCACTTACGACCCTGGAAACGAAATTACGTTTGCTTCGTATTTTAGACAATACTCTCCTCTACCGCCACTCTTCCTTTATCTCTTTCTCTCTTTTTATCTCTATCCTTCTATCTTTCTCCACTCTCTCTCTATATATTTGTCTTTCTCTCTATCAATCCCTCTTTTGCTCTATCTGTCTTTCTCTCTCTTTCTCTCTCTTTCCTCTCTCTTTTCCTCTCCCAATCTCTCTTTCTATCCCCCCTTCTTCCTCATTCTCTCTTTTCCCCTCTCTTATTCTCTATCTCTAAATTATTTAGCCCTAAAGCGTCTCTTTTTAACAAAAGGTAGAAATCTATCGATCTCACAAGGAAAGAAGACGAAGACTACACTACTTTTGCTAGCGTAGTTAACAAAAACTTCTATGATTTCAAACTGTCTCATCTTCGTACAGGGTTTAGTATGAAAGATGCTGAAATCAGACGAATGGTTCATAATAAACTAGAGCATGTACATTGTTTAACACTTCGGCATATCGCAGAGGACTGCCAACGTTTTATTAGTGTTGTTCAATATTCAAGATACATTGCACAAAGCGGAGTATCACATATTACAAAATCGGTAGCAAAAAAAAAAAATTAAATCATCAATACAATTTGATCAAGCAAAGAAAAATAATTTGCCCCTAAACCGTGTTTTCGTTGCAAGCAATTGCATTAGCACAAATATTTCCATATAAAATGAAAAAGTGTTTAATTGCGGTCGCATAAGACACAAAAACACACACCGCAGAATTAAAAATACATTTTTTAAAAGCTTTATTAAAATTGCTAAAAGTGACTAAGCTGAAAATTACAAGAAATCCGTGCAGATAAAAATACTGATTCCGGCTCCCATCTGTCAATATAAATCTTCAAACGTGGAAACAAATTGGAAAACCAACTTTGATGAAAACGAGAAAAATAGTTAAAAGCGTCACTGGTGATCAAATAAAATTTGAAGGCGAGCTAATCTCTAACGTTACACTAAAAGGAAAGACTTTGAAATCAAGAATGTTCGTATTGAACAATTCAAGCAATCTCCTGAGCACGGACTGAATAGAAACATTTCAATTATGGAATATGCCCATAAACTTTTTCTGTCAAAATATTGAACTTTCAAGTGCTCAAGGTAGAGAGAGTAAAGAAAGAATTAAAAGAAACTTTTTCTAAAGTTTTCTCTTGTAAACTAGGAAGATGTAAAAAATAACTGCCAAGTTTGAATTAAAACCAAATATTGAACCAGTTTAGAAAAAGAAATTTTCCATTCGCATCATTAAATCAGATTGACTAGGCATTAAATATGCTTTAAAAATGGGCGTATTATCGAAAGTAGTATACAGCGAGTGCAATTCGCCTACAGTCTACGTAAAAAAAGTAAAGAGATCCGTGTTTGTGCAGATTTCTCCACAGGATTGAACCATGCACTAAAAGATTACGATTACAGTTCAGAAGAGATATTCGCTGAACTCAACGGAGGAAGAAATGTTTCAATGGTTTATTTAAGTGATGCTTATCTACAAATACCCGTTTATGAGGAGTGCTCAAAGCTACTCTGTGTAGATAACCATAGAGGTTTGTGAAAATTCGAACGATTACCATTTTGAGTTAAAATTACAACAGCCATTTTTCAACAAGTAATGGACACATTGCTTAGTGGACTGGAATTTGAGACAGTGTACCTAGATGACATTCTAGTTATAAGTAAAAGTACCAAGGAACACAGATTACATGTTCACGAAGTATTTAAGAGAATCCAGGACGATGGATTTAAATTGAAAGAGGGAAAGGGACATTTTTCATGGAAAAAATAAATTATCTTAGTCAAATTATAGACAAAGATGATAAAAGATTAGACCCTGGGCGAGCTAGTGCGATGAAAAATATGTCGGCACCGGAAAACATATCGTCACTACGAAGTTTTCTTAGGTTAGCAAATTATTACAATGTGTTTGTTTCAAACATGCACAATTTGCGAGCCTCTTTTAATAAGCCATTAAAAAAGATTGGGCCTGAACAATAGAATGCCAGGAGACATTTAGAAACAATAAAATATATCCTTACATTAGAACTATTTTTGACGCACTAGAGTTCAGATCTCGAAATCATTGTAGCTACTGATGCTAGCTTGCACGGCATTGGAGCCTGCGTATTACACAAAATGGTTGACGAATCGCGTAAACCTATCGCCCACGCGTCTCGTACGTTTCTACCCGCAGAAAAAAAAAATTACTCACAAATCAAGATGGAAGCATTGGGTGTTATTTTTGAAGTAACCAAATTTTATCCTTTTGTTAATGGAAGACATTTAGTGTTGCTAATCGACCATGAGCCGCTGCTAACGTTTCATGGGTAAAACACGGGATTATCAAGCGCATACTGCACACAGACTACAGAGATGAAGGATCATTTTCCTTCAATTACAATTATAAAATAGAGCATAATCCATCGTCAAAAATTAGTCATGCTTTCGGATTACCTAGACTTATCCAAAAATACGCAAAACCCCTTGAAGACACAGTGATTGCCTCCCTACAAACTGAGGTAGAAGTAAAAAATACACGTTCTGTAACGCCATAGGAGACCTTCCGGTAGCACATGAAGAAATTAAAGAAAAGGCGCTAGACGACGATGTTTTTACAGACATATAAAGTATAAAAGAAAAACACCGATCTGTTCCGATAGATACTACACCCTATAGACCGGTATCGTCTTGGCCTTCGGGTCTTGATTCCGCCGGTCTGTGGGTTTGTCCTATGCAGTTCTAGGAAGTGCATCATCCCAGGCTTTGCCTCCCCTCTTTGGGGTGGAGTAAGTTTATCGCTTACTGCCTGATGCGCCCCTACCGGGGAATGCCGACGAGGCTACCCAGGCATTTTTTGTAGGCCAGAGTGCTGATCTTCCTGAGCGCTGGCTTTTCAAATTCCACTTTCCCGACCTTGTGTCATATCTTACCGCTGTGGGAGGAAGATAAATAATAAAAAAGAAGGCTTGACTATTAGACCGGCGATCGGGTTTCGAATTTCAGCTTGAAAGGTTAATTATCTCTAGCCGCACTGATGAACCGTGGTTCTGCATAACAGCTGTCTGTGGATGAATATCCCCCACTCTATGATAAAGACCAATGTGCATTTATTTGTATATGAATAAACATATGTACTTCCATGGTCCGTCTATTGTGTCAAGTTGAATTAACATGAAATAGGGCGTTTTAAATTTAGCATGTATCCATTCATATGTATAACACACTACGGTCCTAGTTTTTAATCTCACGAGATACATCCACGCTAGTGAGTTGTAAGACGAAGAAACACGTGTCTGTGGATAAATATATTTTAAAAATATATATTGCTCCCCATATGTTGGTGAAGGGAGAATTATTACCAACTAGTATTTAAGTGAAATGCTTTTCTGCATAAATAGTTTAATCCGTTAAAAATGTCGGAAATAAAAATAAACAAATAAATGACATCTACATTCGATACATTCCATCTACCAGCGGGGATTGGCTCAGTGGTAGAGCGTCGGAAATCGGTCATTGATTCCCAGTTTACGCCATGCTGATTAGTTGTGGACAATTATATATATATATATATATATATATATATATATATATATATATATATATATATATTGAGAAATGAAAACGGAAAACCTAAAAAGGATGTGTTTTTATGTGTTCATCAACGTTTCGTCTTTATTTGTAAGACTTCTTCAGGATGATAATATTAAGAAAAATGTCATGCAAGCACGTGAACATATTGGGTTGACATGATGGGTTGATGGGAAGATGTAGTAGTCACTACTGGAAGCAGTCCGGGCTTGGTGATGTCAGTCGCGTGGAATGAAATGAATGTTGATCGTTCTGAGTGAAAAAAGTGGAAGGGTGGGGGTGAGCAGGGATAATGAGGATGGTTGTAAGTGAAAAAGTGGAGGGGTGAGGTTGAGCGGGAATAATGTGGATGGCAATAAGTGGAGAAGTGGAGAGGTGGGGAAAGAGGAGGGGGAATGTTTGACCAGGTGGCTGCTTTAAGAATGTGAGGGATGAGTAGGTTGGAAGGTTTGGGTTTCTAACTTACTCTTCCCTCACATTCTTAACATAGCAAACCGGTAAAACATTCCCACTTCTCAAAATATTTCAAATATTTCACACCTAATCACAACAAATCTCCCCTCTATCCCCTCTTCAATTTCACCCTTTCGACCACTTCTCTCGCACCCTTACCTACCCATACCTCCCACTCTTAAACCACCTAATTTTTTCAAATCTTCTCTAAAACCGTGACGTTTTCCACCCAGCAAAATCATAGGGACTCCCCCCTCCTCTTTTTCCCCACCTTCCACTTCTCTGCATACACCTCAGCACACCAATCTTCATTCACCACGAACCCAAACTTTCCAACCTACTCATCCCTCACATTATTGAAGCAGCCACCTGGCCAAACATTCCCCCTCCTCTTTCCCCACCTCGCAACTTCTTCACTCATTGCCATCCACATTATTCCCGCTCACCCCCGCCCCTCCACTTTTTCACTTACAACCATCCTCATTATCCCTGCTCACCCCCACCCTTCCACTTTTTTCACTCAGAACCATAAACATTCATTTCATTCCACGCGACTGACATCACCAAGCCAGGACGTAGGTCCTACTGCTTCCAGTAGTGGCTACTACGTCTTCCCATCAACCCATTATGTCAACCCAATATGTTCACATGCTTGCATGACATTTTTCTTAATATTATCATCCTGAAGAAGTCTTACAAATAAAGACGAAACGTTGATGAACTCATAAAAAAACATACTTTTTTGGTTTTCCTTTTTCATTTCCTATTACGTCGGATTATCTTCATCCTTCTATTCCCATATATATATATATATATATATATATATATATATATATATATATATATATATATATATATATATACATATATATATATATATTATAATATAAAATGAAGTAATAAAATTAAATAAGGTGTCAATCAAATTTTATTAGAATTCAAAGTTCAAGCAAAGTACTTAAGCTAAGGACTTAAGGATACTTTGCTTGAACTTTGAATTCTAATAAAATTTGATTGAAACCTTATTTTATTTTATTACTTCATTTTATATTATAATATTAATGCTCTATCCAGTATATTGAGCTTCAGTTTTTATCCGGATGTTTCACTAATTATAAGATATTAGTTGACGCTTATATCTTTTGTTGGATTGCTTCATATATATATATATATATATATATATATATATATATATATATATATATATATATATATATATATATATATATATATATATATATATATATATATGATATTTGCATTCCATAGACCATGGGGAATTAATCCAAAACCATAATTTTTATTGGTTTTAACAACTTCTTTATTTCTGTACTTTATTCTGTAATTTATTCAAATTTAATATTTATCCCCATCCCTTTACGCACGATTTATGGCAAAATTCGGATAGGTGTATTTTTTCAATTAGTCCGATTTTGTCAATCTTCATATATATATATATATATATATATATATATATATATATATATATATATATATATATATATATATATATATATATACCGAATTGCTCATTTATACCGAAAATGAAATGACGGCAAACGGTCACACATAAGACACTTCGTCGATCACAGACAACAACCCCCAGCCACACCAGACAATCAGATTTTACTAGGGAACATTCGTTTCCATTCCTTGTTCATTTATACTGGAAGAGAAACAGACAAAAATCGCCCACACATACGACCGCGATAACTAGTCCTTTGTGGATATATTCGAAAACATTAATTTCAGTCCACCGTTTTTAAGAACTCAGTTCACACTTCATTGAAGGCTGTAGAAAGGAATGGCTTCCGTAAATTTCTTACCGAATATCGCAACCCCCTACAAAAAAATGAAAAAATAATTGAATTTACCTTGCTTTTAAAATCGTTCAATAGACTTAGCACAAAATAGTAAGTTACGCGTTTATTTATTTATTCATTACTTTTTTTATATGATGAAAATTATGGCGATAATATTCCAACATGATGGATGGAAAATGAAAATAGAATATATATATATATATATATATATATATATATATATATATATATATATATATATATATATATATAGGCTGAAATCGATAGATAGATAGATAGATAGATAGATAGATAGATAGATAGATAGATAGATAGATAATGCATAGATTAAAACGGGTTATGTGACTTCATGTGGGCCTAATTTTCAATCCAAACTGTTGTTCTGCCTTCATAAACGTTAACCGACGGAGCGTTGTGTTTTTGATTGCTTTTTTGCCGACTTTTATTTGCTTAAAAAACACACACATACAAAAAGGAAACGACATCTTTTCGGTTAATCTGTGGAAATCATTGGATTCCCACCATCCGCAAAGAAGATGATTTACTTCCGGCGAGCGGGAGTGTCCTCATTGTTGTTGATTTCTCGTATAATTTCGCCTTTCGGCACCGTTGTCTTTCAGATGGCCCAACGACTTATATCCGCTAAATGTAGGCTGCATAGTCCGAAACCTGCGCCGTCAAACTATTTGATAATAAAGGGGCCGACATATGTATTTTTTGTTTCTAATTTTATTGATACTTAATCATTTCTATGATTTCATGTATCATTCGAAAGCGGAAATCGTATATTTTTATATCGCCGTTGAACACAAGGAACAAATCCGAGCTGCCATTGCTAGAGTGCGCCAAAGTATTCCGCTCGGTTTCTCTAAAATGAAGTGAGCCTCACAGAGAGCATGCGAGGCCTTTACTAAATGTTTTCATAAACATCATGTTTTTTTGTATTATTTGAATTATTCAGACTATTTGTCTCATCTTAGATATTATTCTAACAACGTTTCGGCCGATCTAATCTCCGACTTTTCCAGAATATATATATATATATATATATATATATATATATATATATATATATATATATATATATATATATAACATTTTGATAATCAGTACTGATTGTAATTTAGACTTTAATCGCCTAGTTTTTCATGTTTTCTTTGCGTTTTTGCTTCGTTTTGTAAAATTAGCACTGAAGATTACCACACCAAGAAATAAATGCACAGAAGCATTTTACAAATATATTGGTGTTTGCCGAAACAATTGTATGCTGAATAAAAAATAAGTTTTATGAAATGATGTAAATCTGTCATATGATAAAAACATGTAAATGGTATAAACTTACATAAAAAATATTGTAAATATATATAAAGTAAATTGAGATGAATAAAATTAGTCCATTATTTATATCAGTTTCAAAAGATTAAAACACAACAAATATTCGGCGTACAATCGTTTCTAAAAAGAAATTGGAATATTTTATTTTGTATTATTTATTAGATAATTCCAACATTTTCTTCTTCAACGTCATTTCATAATATCACAAATAGAAGTCAAGCAAGAAAACATCAAATTCTAGTATTATTTTAATATATATATATATATATATATATATATATATATATATATATCCAGTAATTAGATGAAATAGTACCTCTTATTATATAATTATATGCCATGATAATAATAATGATCATAATAATAAAATAATAATGATAATAATAATAAAATAATAACGATAATAATAATAATAATAATAATAATAATAATAATAATAATAATAACAAAAATAGCAATAATAGCAATATTATTAAATTGTTTATTATAATTTTTCATTCTACTTTATTTATTCTGTATTTAAATAATTATATACAATAGTATATAATTATTTAAAAACAGAATAAATAAAGAAGAATAGAAAATAATAAACACATATATATATATAGGGGAATTAGCTTAATCTTAATTAATATAATACTAACACATGGTCTGTACCTGATTAACCTCATTCCCTGAAGATGGACCCGGATGGGTCTGAAAATACTTGGGAGATAAATTCAAATTATGGCAAATTCATCAGCCAATTCCCCTCTGAAACTAAGATCCTGATTCGAACTATTGAAAGGATCTACCAAAGGATATCTAGACATAAGTTGATTATTATATTTAACAATATATATATATATATATATATATATATATATATATATATATATATATATATATATATATATATATATATAATATTTAAATGTTGAATTATATAACGATAATTGAATTATCGTTTAATAATAATAATCTATCGTGATAGTGTAAAGCTCAATATATTTAATAGAGCAATTTATAGAGCATAAAAAAACCTGTTCATAAATATAAGGCCACATTCATTAACTCAAAATAAACCTTTATTAGACACGAAAAAAACTTTTAAACAACTCAACAGTTGTCATAAAGATAGTCTTCACGATAAAATATAACGCCCACTAATAATGCCTAGAGGAAAACCTTTGACCGAATTCGAAAGAGGCCATATTACAGAGATGTCTAAACGTGGATTAACCAGCAGAGCCATCGGACTGGACCTTGGAAGAAGTAAGACGGTGGTGTCGAACTATCTGAAAGCGCCACAGAGCTATAATACTAAAAAAAAAGTCCAGGTAGACCACATCTTATTGGCCCACGGCAAGGACGCAGGATTCTGAAAATGCTGAAGAAATCGAAATCGGCTTCATCTTCGCAACTAAAGAACGGAGTTGATGCCAAAGTTAGCTCATTGACAGTTAGACACTTCCTTCATAGGAATGGAAAATCAAGTTTGAAGCGCAAAGCCAAACCATCTCTAAAAACATTCATAAAAAGAAACGACTGGAGTTCGGAAAAGTTCACCAGTGTTGGGTGAATGAATGGAGGTCTGTTTTATTTACAGATGAGAAAAAATTCAACCTCGATGGGCCAGATGGATTTCAGCGTTACTGGGGAGATAAAGGTTTGCCACGTGAAATCTTTTCGTCTTGAGTTGGAGGTGGTGGTAGCTGTATGGTTAGGGGTGCAATTGCATACAATGGCAAGATGGACATAGAGTTCATTAGTGGTCGTCTTAAGGCCGATGGATACATAAAGCTTTTGAATCAGGCTAGGCTGAAGGAGTGTGGAACAAGATTATACGGCGATAACTGGTGGTTTATGCAGGATAATGCTCCAATCCATTCAGCACGTGCAACAAAAAGTTTCTTGGATACATTAGATATACAATTATTTGCAATCTAATAGAAAATGCATGGGGGCAACTAACCCGCTTGGTATACTCAGATGGACGTCAATTCCAAAGCGTTAAGGACCTCAAAGCAGCAATTGTCGAATCATCTGATAAGATTTCGAACGAATATCTTCACTCTTTGATTGATGGCATGAAAAACCGCGTGTTCGAGTTAATAAAGAATAATGGTGGTCATACTAAATATTAAATGTGATTAAAAGTTTTTTTCGTGTCTAATATGAAGATTTATGTTGAGTTAATGAATGTGGTCTTATATTTATAAACAGGTATTTTTTATGCTAATTTGTAATTATCTGCAATACGCAAGCATAATCTTAAAAATTGAATCCAAAAATTTAAGGGTAGTTTACGGATCGTATTCGCAATATAAATTCATAAGATTAGGCCATAAGAACGCTTAAACAACTCCATAAGCGTAAATTACTTATGGCCTTATATTTTTGCACAGCACTGTATATATATATATATATATATATATATATATATATATATATATATATATATATATATATATATAAAAGCGAACATTGTTAAACATAAGATAATTCTACTGCTTGATTATATCGTTTTTGATTTTTTCAATTTTTCTAATGATCTTTTTTATGTTAAAATAAAATAAAAAAGTTCCATATGTATCACTAACGTTTTCGATTGTTCATCTTCCGGTGACGAAAACAAATGAACAAAAAAGCTGGAGAAAATAGAAAGAATTTAAAAAAACAGCCGAGAACGCGCATGTGAAGTCAGTTAGACGTCAAAAGAACAAACCGGTGCTGTTCCAGTGAAAACGTTAACAATTTAAAGGCGCCAGAATTAGCGTCACAGTGTAAATTGTATTAAGTTAAGCATTTTCATATGTTTTTACTGGTTTCATACGTAATGTTAACCTGAAGATGATTACACGAATCACTAATGGATATGGAATTTCTTTGATTTTGACACAAAAAAAAAATGATTAGTAAAATTGAAAAAATAATTATGTTATCTTTAACAATGTTTGCTAACATCAAAGAATGCTGCG
>OY744532.1:40342510-40345010 GCA_963556195.1 Sepiola atlantica | reverse complement strand
CTTGGTGGCGGCTTCCGTTTTTTTAATTCGGCAATAGACAAGCGGTGTTTATCTGAAAACTGTTACCATTATATTTTAGGTAGGATTTTTTTTTTGCTATGGGCAATTAATAATTTGTTTTCACCATTTTTTTAAAATTATTAACATACAAGAAAATCAAACTGCTTTTTATGATTGGAACTCAATTTTTTATTACAAACTATCAAATAAAGCTTTTTAAAAAATTCTTCGAAAATACTTTTAAAATATCTTTTATTGAAAATATTATTTTAATACTTATGTTATTTTTTAAATAGTTTATATTGAAAATATTATTTAAATACTTGATTTTATTTGTTAAATAGTTTATATTGAAAATATTATTTAAATATTTGATTTTATTTGTTAAATAGTTTATATTGAAAATATTATTTAAATATTTGATTTTAAAAAAATAGTTTAATAGTTTCATATATATATATATATATATATATATATATATATATATATACATTAAAAATCCGTTCGATTTGATTGGACATTTTTTAGATGTATGTTATATATATATATTTTGTTCTTTTCCCATTGCGAGATTGGAAATTTTCGGCAACAACTTTCGCCTTTTTAACCACTTTCTAAATATATATATACATTTATTTTCTACTGTTTAAAATTTATATATAGTATTGACTTTTTAGTTTCAATCGAAGTGGCGAGTTTTTCGGGGGCGCAATCTGATCGGCCATTTTGTATCCCACCCTCCTCTGAAATTCTATTTTTTTTTTAACAGTTATGTATTATAAATAATTTTTCTTTCTTTTTTTTTCTATTGATCTAGTTGCGAGATGTGCGATCAGTAGGGGTGTTCGGTTGTGTAGGAAGGCGATGAGGTGAGAGCGTGGGGGTGTCGAACTTCCGAGGTTTCGTCAGCAAGCTTTCACCCCCTCCTCACGTGACTCCTCATAATGGACTCATCCGAACGGGTTCAACGAGAGTTCAAGTCGCGTTTTTGCTCTCATTTCGTTTCTCTGGGTCAAAAGTGGGCGGGGCTTACCCCCTCCCTAGCGAGTGGACGGGGGAAGCCGGGCGGGTGAGAGTGGAGGATGACTATGAACGAAGAGGGTTAAGTCTCCCACATCGCTACACCCCATCCCCCTTATTCGACGCTCCTCTCTCCTTCATGTCTTGTTCCTTTCTTTCTTCCGATCTTTCTTGGCCTCGATTCGTTTTTCTGTTTAAGTCTTCAACTTGCTGAGGCGTCCCCTCTCCCCCGCCCCTTACCCAGATTCGCTCTCATTTTAACCCTTTTATGCCCAGTTCTCTCACAATCCTCAAATTTTTCTTTCTCCAATTTCATCATCCGTCTCTCCTACCCACATCCATGCTTACCACTTCTCTCTTTCTCTTGAATATGTCATGCTTTTCTCTCTCACGCTCTCTTGAATCTTGCCTTCCGCTTCTCTCTTTCTCTTTCTCTTTCTCTTTCTCTTTCTCTTTCTCTCTTCCTCGCTCTCTAATTGTTTCTTTCTTACTTTCTTTCCATGAATCAACACCATTCTCTCTCTCACTCTCACTCACTCACTCTCTCCTGTTTCGCGTGGTCTTATGAATATTGCCATTTCTTCTTCTTCTTCTTCTTCTTCTTCTTCTTCTTCTTCTTCTTCCGCCTTTACCATGTCTTTTTCTCCCTCTCTTCACTGTTTCTATTTATCTCTTTGCCACGTTCTTCAGTCTCGCACTGTTTCTAAATCCACACGATTCTCTTTTTCTCTCTCTCCCTCCCCTTCTCCCCCCTCACCCTCTCTCCCTCTCTCTCTATCTATCTATTTTTTTTTCATTTACTCGTTTTCTTCTTTCATTCTCGTTTTACTCTCCTTAATCTGTCTAGAAATACCAGCCATCATGGCGGCCACTTGGAAACATCCGGGCCAAAATGGTAGCGAATTGCAAATCTGCCTTTCGATGGTCGCGTGTAAAGATTTGGAGAGTTGGTCCAGAAAAGAAAGGGATAGATAGATAGATAGATAGATAGATAGATAGATAGATAGATAGATAGAGAGAGAGAGAGAGAGAGAGAGAGAGAGAATGGAAAAAGCGGATTGACGATATGATACAATACAATCAACTGATATGATCAATGCGATTTAATTGTATTCCTCGTTCTCTCTGCTTTTTTACTCTCTTTCGCTCTCTCTCTCTCTCTCTCTCTCTCTCTCTATATATATATATATATATATATATATATATATATAGAGAGAGAGAGAGAGAGAGAGACAGAGAGACAGAGAGAGGGGGAAGGGAGAGGGAGAAAAAGACACGGTAAAGGCATAAAAAGAAGAAGGAATAGCAATATTCATAAGACCGTGAGAAACAGGAGAAAGTGAGTGAGAGAGAGAGAGAGAGAGAGAGAGAAAAGAGAGAAAGAGAGAGAGAGTGTGTGTGTAAGAGATATGACGAATAGAGATAGAAAGAGAAAGAGGATATATTTATATAGAAATTAGAAATGTACATACATAATATA
>OY744532.1:40322510-40340010 GCA_963556195.1 Sepiola atlantica | reverse complement strand
TTTTGACGTGGTTGTCTATACATCTGAGGAGACCTAATTAAAGGGGTCGAAATAAGTTATGTGTACAACCTTAATGTGTGTATAGTTTTTCTTTTTATAATTATATATATATATATATATATATATATATATATATATATATATCATACTGCCCCCACCGCCTAAAACAGGAGGTAATGCCTGGAGGATTGCACCATAAAAGGAGAAGGTGATGTATGTGAGTTTTGTATCATGGGAAATGACAGGTACTAAACTACTTTGTTTTCCACAAAAAGGAGATAGTAGTCCCTGGGGAGATCGTCTAATGACAACAGAACATATATTACGTTATCCCATTTCCCAAAAGAGGATATAATACCTGGGAGGATTACCCCCACAGGCTTTAAAAGGAAGAGATAAGTCCTGGGAGGATGGTCTTATGACAACAGAACCAATACTACACTACCCCCTTATTATAAAGATAATACAATAATAGATTAAATCTTTTACAAATGCTTCGCTATAAAAACATTATTTTTATGTTTCCTTAGATTTTTACCTAAGATCAAAGAGTAGTATTTCTTCTCAGCATCCCATCGACGAAACCATTGCATGCTTCACAGTCGCCTAGGTCCTAATATCCGTAAATTACAAAGAAATAATAATAAATAAATATAAAAGTAAAAGAATCTGTTTCATATTATAATTTGAAATGTCTAAGTTCATATTAGGGCAAAATTCAAGTAAAAATGATTATGCCTCGGGTGAGGATCGAACTCATAACCTCATCATGAAAAGCTTTTCATGTCTTTTTTTTTTAGTAGTAATTTAAATTGCTGGAATTATTAGATAGTCTCTGTCGACCTAGTGATTTGTTTGAAAACTGCAGGTGGGTGGGTAGATTGTTTATTAATATGAGTTCGTCCATGCAGTCTCTTTACAGTTGATGTGATATGATGTGACGTGATATTTTGACCAGATTTTTTGTTGTTTTAATCAGTGTTTATCGAAGTTTTTATCAACAATAATATTCTGTATTTTCGCTATTGCGTTAATGGAAGGACAACAGCTAAGTTAACCACCATAAAATGACTTCTCCTTAAGAGAAGGTACAAAATTAAAAAAAAAAAAATTGTAAAGAGACTTTGTAGACACCCTGTATAACGGGATATGTCTTGGTTTTTTATAACGTTTTATTTCACCCTTTTTATTAAAGGTTATATCTAAGATAAATAACTTTTTATGTACTGACGAGTACAACGCTTATAAAGGCCTATAGGCCACTCGAGGATAAGGGTTAATTAATTTGTCAGTAGGACAGCGAAAAAACGTGATGGTTGGTAACAATGGTTGAAACTTGCCAGAAATTAGATTATTTAAGACAAAAGCTTAACAAGAATTTGTTAACACTGGACTTGAAAACGACCATGCTATAGTCAGCAGGGAAGCAGCCCCGTTGTATTGTGTTCCACAAACGGATAGTCTTTGGAAAGAAACTTTGTCCATGGAAGCTCCGTTTTGTTTTAGATACACTAAGGGTGAAAAGAAAAATTATTTACAGTGGTTTAACCAGACAAGTTTTTGTTGTAAATGTTTTACAAAGGGGGGGGGCAATAGATTGGAGCTCAGTCGAGCACCTGCCATTAAAATCATGATAGAGCAGAGCATAACTAGCAACCTCTCTTCTGTGAGAAAGATGATGTAGGCAAGAGAAGAGGACTTCTTTTAGATTCATTTTTATTGTTATGTCAAAACATACGTTTCTAGAAAAAGTAAATAAATAGATTTGACTTGATAAATGCTCTTAATTTACTTCTATCGCATTTACATCTCTTCAATTTAAGTTGCCGGCCGAAAGAGTCCGGTTGTGGGTTTGTCCACCATTAAGTCTTGTTGTTCGTTCAGATTTGCCGACTGTTTTCGATGACTCAAACTCAAAAGGCGCAATCTCTGACCGATCAACACGTTTTCAGAACCAATCAATAGCAGATCGGCAGGAGAGGAGGGTCGGGGTGGGGGTTGATATCCGCCCACGCTTGGCGGGAATCACCATAGAAATCAAGAAAAACAAAACAACTAAACAAGAAACTATGGCCAAAGATGAAAATAGAAAAAAGAAAGAAACATAAATTCTTATGACTTTATTTATTTATATTTTTACTTCTACCCCCACCCCCCCCCGTCCGAATTAAGAGCCAGCTTTATGAGGCCATATTAAATAGGGAGTTGTGCAGCGAGATACTTGTTCTCATTACATTTAAATTTCTGCATGTTGGTATAGTCAGGGAAACATGAAGACATTCGAAAGAAAAACAGTCCAAGGAAAGAAGCTATTTGAGTAGAAAGCCTTCCGTCATCTGGAGACCTGTACAGTGAAAGCGTGTGATTTTGCTGGTTGTCAGATTGTCAAGGGTATTTACGTTGAGGGGGGCACAAGCACAGTAAGTTCGTCGGAGCACTTCAAATCACGTTCTAAGATCATTCGTCAGCATTTATGCAGACGACACAACCATCCACAGCAAGGGCCAAGATTGTTCTGATTCTCTCTTTTGCGACCTTTAGCACGTGGTGCAATGGAGGCAAAAAATGGCGTGTTACTTGTAATGCGTCCAAAACCAAGCTCCTCTCTTTTCACTACCAACGCTCTGATCTCCAATTGGTCCCAATTTAAATGAATATATCTCGTCTTGAGGTAGCCCCCTACTTTAACAAGCTTCTCGGACTGACCTTTGCTCCTGACCTGAAATGGAAGACTTACATCAAATCCGTCGCCAAGGTCGCTGGGAAAATGGTTGGATCATTCTTTCGCTCCAGAAGGTATCTCAGTTCTGACGCAATCCTCTACCTGCATAAGAGCCAAATACGTCTTAAGATGGAGTACTGGTGCCACATCTGGGGAGGTGCCGCTCAGAGCAGCCTTTCCTGGATAGTCAGAATACAAAACTGAGTTCGAAATCTAGTAGGCGATGCCCCCTTCTCCTCCCTACTACCTCTTTCTCACAGAAAAGAGATTGCTAGTCTTTCTCTACTCTATCGTTATTTTCATGGGAGATGCTCGGCTGAGCCCCAGTCTATGGTCCCCCTCCACTGTAAAATGTTTACAACCAAAACTCGTCTAGCTACAACCACTGTCAATAATGTCCCTTTCTCCCTCTCTGTGCCTCAAGCAAAACGAAATTTCCATGAACAAAGTTTCTTTCCTAGAACTACTCGTCTGTGGAACTCAATATTGCTGGGCTGCTTCCCTGCTGACTACAACATTGTCGTTTTCAATGTTAATGTAACATTCTTGTTAAGCCGTCCTCCTAAATAATAAAACTCTGCCAATCGTCCACGACCATTACCAATCATCACGGTGTTGTCTCACCGTCCACCTGACATGCATTAACACTTATCCTCTAGTGACCTTTAGGCCTTGATAAGTGGTGACTCTTTAATAATAAAAAAAACACATTCCGTTTAAGTACTTGTAAAATAAGCACAGGATGTAACATTGCGGCGATGGGACAGAGGCTGAAGCGTGGTGGACAGTGTGGGATTAATAGGTTAGAGACTTTTTTGGGACCCTGTTTAAGAGTGAGCGACTAGTGGTTGGTGCACCAGCCCAGATGGGGCAACAATACTCCATGCCCATTCAATTTTCAACGTTAAACAAGGGACCTGTTATTTCAAACTGTAGCACCTAAACGAAAACAGCTAGTTTAAAAGTAAGCATTATAGACCAACGAGAATTCTATTTTAAACTAAAGTGTGACATACAAACGAAAATGCCTTTTCAAACTAAAACGTGACAGACCAACGAAAATAGCTATTTAAAAATTAAGCATGACAGACCAACGAGAATTTTATTTGAAACTAAATTGTGACACATCAACAAAAATACCATTTCAAACTTAACCTTAACAACCAACGAATATAGCTATGTAAAAAAAAACATGGCATACCAACAAAAATGCTATTTCAAACTAAATTTTGACAGACCAACATAATGCTATTTACAACTAAACCGTGGAAAACCAACGAAAATAGCTATTTAAAACTAACGTGTGACAGACAAACGAAAATGCTTTTTCAAATTAAAGCGTGACAGACCAACGAAAATAGCTATTTAAAAAGTAAGCGTTACAGACCAACGAGAATTCTATTTGAAACTATAGCGTGACCTACCAACAAAAATGCTATTTAAATCTAACGTGTTACACACCAACGAAAATGCTTTTTCAAACTAAAGCGTGACAGACCAACGAAAATAGCTATTTAAAAAATAAGCATCACAGACCAAACGAAAATGTAATTTCCAACTTAAGAGTGACAGACCCAAAAAAATATATATTTCGTACAGGCTGACGAAAATGCTATTTCATAATACAGCGTTACAGACTCACTAAAGGTAGACGATTGTGCAGTATAGTTAACAAGATAAAAGAGGTGAAAACAACAAATACACAACAAACTACTGTTACCAAACGCAAGAAAGTTTACTTTTCTACTTATCTATATACTTTTTTACGGGTGTTTACTGATTTTAAGATTTATTATCTATGAATTTGTTATCATCATTTTACCTATACAATCACGCGTGCTTTCCAAGATGACAAACAATTTTTGAAGTATATGGTCGTGAATTTCAGACTTAAGAGATAATAAACAAATTAAAAGGAATTAGTGAAACCGTAAGACTAAGTCCGAGGTTTGTTGCCAATCGGATTAGGATTAGTTTACTATTTTTTATTATCATTGTCTTTTAAACCTGCAATTCGCGACCAAGTATCTAAAAGAAAGTGTCGTCCATCTGGAAAAGCACGCTAGCTTAGCTAAGTAAAAGTGACGATCACAAATATATAGATAATAAATCTTACTATCAGTAAACACACGTGAAAATTATTCAGGTAAGTAGAAAAGTAAATTTTATGCGTTTGGTAAAAGTTATTTCTTGTCTATTTGTCTTTTTTCGCACTCTTCTTCTCGTTTATTATACTGCGCAATTGCCTAAGATTAGACGCACGAAATGGCACTAAAAGACCAACAAAATGCTATTTCAAAATGAATCGTTATAGACTAACACAATATGTTGATCAAAAACGTGACAGACTGACAACAATGCTATTTCAAAATGAATCGTTATAGACTAACACAATATGTTGATCAAAAACGTGACAGACTGACAACAATGCTATTTCAAAATGAATCGTTATAGACTAACACAATATGTTGATCAAAAACGTGACAGACTGACAACAATGCTATTTCAAAATGAATCGTTATAGACTAACACAATATGTTGATCAAAAACGTGACAGACTGACAACAATGCTATTTCAAAATGAATCGTTATAGACTAACACAATATGTTGATCAAAAACGTGACAGACTGACAACAATGCTATTTCAAAGCTAAACATGACAAACGAACAAAAATGATACTTAGAATTTAGACGTGATATACCAACGAAAATGTTATTTCAAGCGTGACAAAGCAACCAATATTCTATTGCAAACGTATACTTATATCGATATTTCCATGGTATGCGCTCAATTAAGCTTTAATCTCTGGTTACCAACCGAAAAACCTTCTCAGCAAGAATTCGTCTTTCTGCCAACACTGCAAAGAACTCTCCTTTCTTGTGTGTACCTAAAATCAACCAGAACGTCCATGAACAGATTTTCTTTCCTAGAATTCCCCACCTCTGGGACGCGTTAACTGGTAATGCCTCCCTACGTTTTCAAGTACAAATATCTGTCGATTTGTCCTGTGAATTAATCATAGTTCTCAATCTTTTCCTAGTACTGTTCCATCATCATATGGCATAATCACGTTGACACACCGGTTCTCGTTAGATCACCAAAGTTAAGCGACGTTGAGCCTGGCCACTACCAGATGGGTGACCATTTGGGAATACCAGGTGCTGTATGTTGGAGGACATCGACACCTCCCTGCAAAAACTGCATAAACCTAATGCTGTCATCTCCCCTAACCGGAATATACATGCGACTAGGGACCGCTTGTTAATTTGATACTCCCATGAAACTTCCTTCTTCGGAGTAAGCCGGTTCAACCCTAACCCATATACGAGTACAGGTTCATCTCACTAACCCTCATTCACGAATGGCTATTGCCCTTGGTAAGTGATGATTCACGAGTATAAAACATACGAACAATTTTTCTGTTTACAATGAATTCATGCTTTACTTGAAAACCTACTACGCGACTCTGCTCTGAGAATCATGACAAGCGTATGTGTACTCGTCTCTTCAGCTATCAGTAAACTTACAGCAATCGTGTATGTGCTTTTGTTTGTGTGTTTTGCGTATTTCGCTTTAACGTAAATTCGTCCTTAGCGCTAAGTGTTTTCTTCAAACGTCTCGTTTTCTCTCCATCTCTCGATCTCTTCAACTTCTGTCAGTTCTCTCTCTCACACTTTTTCTCTCTGTATTTAACTATATCATTTACGTCAAAATTACGTCAACATATTACTCGTTTAAATTTCGATACATTTTTGCGAATATCAATTGTTTATGTCCTACCTGAAAGCCTAATTTGTTTTCCATTATTTGAATATTGTCAGATATTATCTAATATTGTCGGTTTAATTTATTTTCGGGATTCAATTTTATTTCCAAAATCCTAACATATATATATATATCCCAAATTCATAAACAAATTACGTTTTAATAGTTCGTTCAACTTTGTACTTTATTTTAATCGCTTCGAGACTTTGAGACCTCGTCAGTAATATATGGTAAATTACTCGTTTACCCGTCTCATTGCGTCGCTAACAACTTCATGATCTTTGATCGAGAAAATAAACTTGATAGAGAATTTGTTCTAATAAGAGATGAAAGGAGTGAAAATGAGAGAGCCTAGCCTACCGAGTGATAACTGTTCTGCCTCTCTGTCGCAACGAAAATAAGCACAGTTTCCACTTCAAACGTGAAAGATCTTTATGCCACACCTTATATATATATATATATATATATATATATATATATATATATATATATATATATATATATATATGTGTGTGTGGGGGGGGGGGAGGGGGGGTTATAAGGAATTTTATACTCCTTACCGTATCCAAAAATTTCGAATTATAAGCTCAACAGAGTGGTATTACAAGATTCAGAGCATATATATTATATTGATTCATTCCAATGAATATGTAAAAATCAATCCAAAAAGATAATTTTCATAAGTTCTTTTGAACAGCTCAGTGGATATTTATCATACCAAATTTCATTTTACATATAAAAAACAATTTTTATATGTTTTGCATTCTTACACGTGTTTCTTGGTAAATTGGAGCAATAATTACAGTTCAATAGCCCGATCTGTCAATCTTCAGAGAATATTAGAATGTGTATTGAAATTGTAGCAATAGCTTATCACATCAAAAACCAGAAGAACACACCGGAAGGAAAAGCAGAGGAGATTTTTTTTAAATGTGTGTTCCGATAACAGCTTGTTAATTTGGAGTACAGTGAAATAAACTCACTTGAGGGAAAAGGCGGCCAAATCAAATAGAAACCCCACCCGAAAAACAGTAAGAATTCAAAAGATTTTAAACTAAACGGTGATTTTAAACTAACACCATACGGAATTAGCCTCATCAACCAGGAATATAAGTCAAAGGCTTAAATAGACATGCCCCAATATATAGCTAAATAAAAACGCTGGAAAATTATTTCTAAATGCTAATAAGTATTACTTATTACACACAGAGGGATAGATAGATATATAGATAGATAGGGAGGGAGAGAGAGAGAGAGAGAGACAGAGAGAGAGACAGACAGACAGAAGATTTAGACAAATTAATTAGCACATTTTTTATATCAGTTTCAAAAAATTCAAAATCAACAAATATTTGGCGTACAATCGTTTGTAAGATAATTTAGAATATTATATATATATATATATATATATATATATATATATATATATATATATATAAAGATAGGTTGTTTATTATAAAGCATTGGTAGATCAGAATTATTAAAATACATTAATCTATAGATATGCTGATGATTATTAGTTAACATGAAACACACACACACACTATATATATATATATATATATATATATATATATATATATATATATATATATATATATATATATGATATGATATTTCACCCAAACAAGGCAGATCGCCACTGTAGACGTAGGGGCTACTGAGAATTAGGTAGTAGGTTTTGGATGTCATCCTATGTTGGGAGCTGTGCAGCGAGATGTTTGTTTACATTAGTTTTAAATTTCTGCATGTTAGTACAGTCAGGGAAACAGAGAGCAAGGAGGGAGTTCCAGAGGCTGGCAACACGAGGAAAGAAGTTGCTGGAGAAGAAGGTTCTCCGGCATCTTGAGACCTCCACAGTGAATGGATGCGACGTAGCTGATTGCTAGGTTGTTCTAGTGTATTTGCGTCGAGGGGGCACTATAGCAGCTAGTTCATCGGAGCACAACTCATTGAAGTATTTGTAAACAAACACAAGGATGCCACATTACGGCGATGGGACAGTGGCTGGAACTTGGTAGATAGTGTGGAACCTATTAAGTTAGAGACTATATATATTTATATATATATATATATATATATATATATATATATATATATATATATATATTTATTCGTAAAAAAAAATATTATCAAAGCTCCATTCAAGTTGAGCACTTTGGCGAAATCTGAAAAAGCTTTTAATTAAGCAATATTGGAAGTACTCTTCCATGATAGAGCGAACACTTTCTGAGACTTATTATGTTCGTAAATAAATATAGGGGTTATTTCTCTCGCATGTAAATATGACTGTTACGGTTAAGAATGTTGGATTGCAGTTATGCGGGTTCAGGGTTCAAATCGCTCGAACAGCGGTACAGTAATACAAGCCACACTAATGATTATTAGTGAAAAACATTTACGAAACATATATCTCTTTAGATAATAAATATTTATTTGTAACAAATAAGTATACATGTATATAGCCATATATATATAGCTATATATTAATACAAACACATATAGATATACATATATATACATATATATACATATCTATATATACATATATACATATATATATACAGACATATATATATATACACATATATGCACATATATATATAAACATATATATATACACATATACATACATATATATATTTATATATACATATATATCTATACATATACATACATATATATATATACATATATACATATATATAAAAATACATATCTATATACATCTATACATATATATATATATAAATACATATATATATACATACATGTATATATATATAAATACATATATATATATATATATATATATATTAATTTTATACGTACATAAAAGTCATCTACGATCACGTGATTTTGGCTCACACCCATCATCAGCATAACTAACTTAGACAAGGATCAAACCTTCGATATTGATGTCTATAGTCTGGCGTTTTATCTCCGGATTTTGACGCTTTGCTGGAAATATGTACGGAAATATGTATATATATATATATATATATATATATATATATATATATATATATATATATATATATATATATATATATATATATATATAGCGCGAATCCCTATATATACACGCAGGCTTTTCCGGCTTTTTTGGCTTGCTACCGCTTCGCAAAGTTTGCTACTTTAAATATTTTGAACATTAATTTAAAATACTAAACATTTCATTCATACCTTTCTTGTAAACACGGAACACTATATTTCTAATTCATTCATATTAATAGATGAAACTTAACATTTTGGTTATTCGATACAAAGTTTTTCATCTTTTAAATATGATCGTAAAGGAAGAGCAGATCTAATATATCGAGTTGCTTTCTGACTTGCAATTAAAAATTAGATCGCAACTTCTTGAAAAAAGCAACATTTGAACATAAATGCTAAATATTTTAAATATAGGAAATAAAAATGATTACGAAACAGAACTATTTATTGCATAAAACTCAAAACAATCATTGAATTAAAAAAAAACAATACAAAATGATAGTTAATTAATAAAATGTTCTTTTTCGAAACCAATATGTAAATTGGTTAACTTTGCGACTAATACCGCATATAAATGAACAGTATATAACAAAGTGCACCTATTGCATAAAGTTAAATTAACTTGAAATATACACTTTGACGTAACCGTTAGTGCGAGAAATAGGCCAGACTTTCGCATTTATTTTTAATAAATAATCAATGCCCCATGGGTGAATGTATCTCCAACAATAATAATAAAACTAATTCTTACATCGGTTTCACTACCACCCACCTTTTGCGAAGACTAACCTTGCATCTCTCCGACACTAGCTCAATTTGCCAACACCTATAAAAACATGACTGCCCCCTTCTTAATATAGACACATACTAGTTAACAATACTAAAATAATACACCACGATACCAACATACAAAAGATTTAAAATTCTTGAAGCCCTCTACATAAAAACGAAACATCTCACAATCACTAATGTGAATTACGAAACTAGTCACCACATTTTAAAGTGTCTAGCATAGATGTTATCAAATATTTTAGCCATTACGCAATTATACGTTTGAATCTTGGGTTGAATAACGGTTAAGCCATCAAACTGTTGAATCTTGCACGCTCTTAGAACGTAATCACACTCTCATGTAACATCTCAATATTATAGATGCTCCTTTTAAGTTGTATATTACTGGCCGTTATAATAAAAAAAAACTCAACAGTTATGACATTTTTTTTAAGAAACTAAAACTAACACCGTCTGAGTTAGGGTTTGACGAATCAAATCGAAAGTACTCTCTAAAAATGAAAAAAAATGGAACAAGAAACACACAGAACTTACATACAGCAATTTGACCAAAACACTAAATGGACCGTTCGGAAAAAAATAGTCTTATCAAGCAAAAAAACTCCGTGTTATCTAATAATGTTCACATATATATATATATATATATATATATATATATATATATATATATATATATATATATATATATATATATATAATAAGTTGAATGCCTGTATGTCTCGTCGCTTTAAATGTGTTAAAATTGTCATTGTTTATAAGCTATTCAGAATCGGATTTGGGTTGAAAAATACTTGTAATCCAGGGTTTCGAATCGTGTGACCGGTAGTGAATAGTCATACTTCTATGCTGATGAGTCTCGATTGAAAAGAGACGAAACGTATACGTCCATAGATAAATAAACAATAACAAATATTTATATTTGAAGCTCCCCGTAAAAATGTAGAGCACTGTAAATGGTAGTACTAACACAGCGTGACGTCACTTGCTGTATATGCATCATTCCTTCCCTTATAGAAGTTGAATGCCTGTATGTCTCGCCGCTTTAAATGTGTTAAAATTATCATTGTTTATAAGCTATTCAGAATCGTCCGATCGGTTAACGACGTTGGATTTGGGTTGAAAAATACTTGAAATCCAGGGGTTCGAATCGTGTGATTGGTAGTGAATAGTCATACTTCTATGCTGATGAGTCTCGATTGAAAAGAGACGAAACGTATACGTCCATAGATAAATAAACAATAACAAATATATATATATATATATATATAATATAAAATATTTATTCTTCTTCTCTTATATATATATATATATATATATATATATATATATATATATATATATATATATATATAAGAGAAGAAGAATAAATATTTTTATTTACTAAATGCTCCTTGTTCTGAACAACAACTGAAGATATTGATTTGCTTCCATTTGCAAGTCTAATTATTTTTCATTGACTCATCATATATATATATATACATATATATATATATATATATATATATATATATATATATATATATATATATATATATAGAGAGAGAGAGAGAGAGAGAGAGAGATGAGTTTATCAGGTTGACGGCGATATAATTCCTTGAGAATTGGTGACGATGGTTGAAACTGGATAGCATTCGATTATTTAAGATGACGGCTTAATAATTTGTTTACATTAGACTTGAAACTGACCATGTTGTGATCAGCTGAGAAGCAGCCCAGTTGTATTGTGTTCTGCAGACGAGTAGTCCATGGAAATAAACTTTGCTCATGGAAGTTCTGTTTAATGTTAGGTACACAGGGGAAGAAAGGAAAATTATTTACAGTGGTGGTAAGTAGACGAGTTTTTGCTGTGAATGTTTTACAAGGGGGGGGGCAGCGATTGGAGGTCATTGTGCACCTACCATGAAAAAGACGATGAAGTAGAGCAATGTATCTTCTGTGAGACAAAAGCTGTAGGGAAGAGATCATCGCCCACTAGATTTCGAAGTCGATTCTGTATACTGTTAAGTCAGGAAAGCGTGCTCTAAACAGTCTCTCCTCAGCTGTAGCAACAATACACCATATTAGGATATATAACTGTGTGTAGACAGGCTGATTGCAAAGTAACTCTATTGTAAAGTCCTCGTAATCTATTGCTGAAATATAATTCTTACCAGAAATGAATACAAGTGTCTAGCATGAGTTTTTATTTAGAATTACATATGGACGCCAGCATTCGTCACCAGCTTCTCAAGCCGCCTGCGAACCGCGTCAACTGATTTCACAAGTAACGTTTTTTTTTACTAATGAGTAACCACTTATCAAGGCTAAAAGTCACTCGATGGAAAGGGTTAATGACATGGATAGATTAATACTTGAATGATGCTGAATATTATAAGATAATTGTAAAATATTTGCGTATCACCCACTCAGAACAATGACCAGAAAACAGCAATTCTTCACCGTTTGTCAGAAGCGTCGCTTATAAAATTTGAAAGCTAAAACAACAAAATGGGGGTTGCTTTGTAACTGTCGCTTCCGATTTTATCAATATAGCATGTGGAGACGTTCGATCCTCTTTTAATATTCATCAGCATTTAACTATCCATGTATTACCATACCCTAGGTGGTATCATGCTTTTCATTTTCCTATACTGCTTCATGTTTCTGCCTGTGCCATTTGTCTGCATGTTCTAAGTGCAGTCGTTTGAACCATTCTAAATAGATCATCTTCCAATCCCATTCATTTCTGTTTTTGTATTGCTTTTCGGTTAGCTTACTGCAATCACTGATGATGTGATTTACAAGTTCGTCTCTTTGATGACAGAGTCTACAGTTGTTGTTTTCCTGAGTTTTGTATATCTTGGTTTTGATATAGTTTGCTCTGATCGTCTTTTGTGTGGCTGTCGGTCACAATTCCGTTTTACTGTTCAAGTGTCCTTTTCGTAGCCGTGTACATTTCGATGCGTCATTTCTTTCGTCAGTCTTATAAATTGTGGTTGCTTCTCTTCCCAATTTGCTTTTATTTCCTTTTTGTTTCCACTTCCGCTGCTGTTCGTATTGTTAGTTTGGGTTGTGCTTTTTGCAACGGTAATTAGTCGTTTTTTTTCATTCTGGGCGACTAGTTCTTTTTATAGAATCATCCACACAGTTTTCTATACTTAGCAATTCTCTTCCCCATTCTCTCCTTTTTTACATAGCCGATCATTATCAGTTTTTTCTTGGTGCAGTGCACTGTGCATGCTCATTAGTTTTCTAATTCTTCGGTCCAGGTACTTCAGTTCTTCTTTTGTCCATCCAATGAATGGCCCAGAGCATCTTACTAGGGATACTGGAGAATTATTATTATTATTATTATTATTATTATTATTATTATTATTATTATTATTATTATTATTATTATTATTATTATTATTATTTTAGTAGTAGTAGTAGTAGTAGTAGTAGTAGTAGTAGTAGTAAATATATGCTCCCTCCGGTCACATATTTTATCTAGCTCGGAAGGATGGTTTCATGACGAATGAACATATACTACCCAACCTCTAAAGGAAGAAGTAATGCCTAGGAAGATGGTACAATGAAAACAGACAGATAGATACCAAATCCCCATTAATAATTGATTATTTGGGGACCACAAAAAGTTAATACAATCTACAAATATGCGAACATGTTTTTAACTTCATGAGATCTTTTAACTTTGGGTTATATTTTATAAAAGTTAGAAAACTATTGTATTACTAAAATCATTAACTTAACAACTGTACACTGAAGACCCGCTATTCGCGGGCTCACCATTCGCGGTTTCACAAATTAGCGGATTTTTCAGCATAAGGATTGACTTAATATTTTCATCATAAATTCGGTAGAACTTACAAATATGATAATCATTTAAGTCCAACTAAGGTCAATATTACAAAAAAAACGCAATTAAAAACTCTAATTATTCTGTAGGATCCATATTACATGCGGCTCATACAAAAGTGTTGGTATTCAAAATTTTCGCGAACTTTATACGAAACTGAAATATTAAAAAATATATCAACCAACTTGCAAGCAGGAAGGGCTAGTTTACGCTAACTTGTTGGTTTTCATTGCAAAAAAAACACATGCTAATTTACAAACACCTGAGTTTTAGTGAACTTTAAGGTTTCAAAATCTATTCGCGGATTTTCGCTATTCGCAGGTGTGTCTGGAACGTAAGCCCCGCGAATAGCTGGGGCCTACTGTATATCAACATATGAAAATATGTGTATTGTTAACACAACGCCCTATTCTCGACATGTGGGAAAATCGAACACGCACATGTATAAAGGCAATAGCTGACTCCTTACAAAATGCAGACTTTGGCTAAAAATGGATGGTCACATTCAATGCCACCAAGTCAAAGCTCTTTTTCATTAACAATTATGAGAAAGTTGTCCAAACGCTTTAAAGGCATTTTAAAATGTTGGTCCCAGTTTCATACGTAATGTTATTATATATTAAAACTCAGCAACTTACAAGTAATAACATTACGTATAAAACCAGTGAGAAAATGTTAAAATGCTTAACCTAATACAATTTTATTCTGTGACGCTAATGCTGGCGCCCCGGAAATTAAATTGTTAACGTCTTTCCTGGAACTGTGCGAGTTTGTTTATTTGGCGTCTAACTGACTTCACGTTCGCGTTATCTGCTGCCTTTTCAAATTCTCCTCTTTTCTTGAGTTATTTTGTCTATTTGTTTTTGTCACCTGGTGATTATTCGACAAAGAATTGAAAATGTTCGTGATACATATGGAACATACATTTTTTTTATTTTAACACTAAAAAGATCATTAGAAAAATTAAAAAAGTTATGCTTAATTAGTTGAAATCTGTTATTTTTTTTAACAATGTTTGCTTGAATGAATAAATTCCATCTAAATATTTGTTTATCTACAAACATATACGTTTCATCCTTCCGGAATCGTCAGTGTAGAGATAATTATTCTAGCCGGTCACAGGATTCGAAACCCCGGAACAAGAGTCATGTTTTTTTAACTCAAATTCCGACGTCTTACCCCACGCGGGTACCGTGAACAGCTACATAATTCGGTGAGAGTTTTTAACCTATTATACGATAGGCAGCTGACGTCAACAGTGTTCGACTTATGAAGGAACATGCATTGAAGCTATGATTTTTACGGCTGTATTAATATTACTCATTAGAGTGCCCAGCCTACATTGGGGCGACAAATAATTATAAATATTTGTTTATCTACATACGTATACTTTACATCCTTACGGAACTGTCAGTGTAGAGATAATTATTCAAGCCGCTCGCAGGATGTGTGTGCAGGTGTATGTGTGTGTGCGTGTTAATTTTTTAATATTTTTTTTATTTGTAACTATAAACTGTGAAAACATATATTGTAAATAGTTTCACAATCGTCTTCGTAATTGCAAATGTTTTGATTAAAATTACATAAGTTAATTTGTAGATTGTTTTAATACAGATTCCCACAAAAACAGAACAAAAAATTCCTCTTTTGCCCTTTTATCTGTTCCGATGAATGCTACACTCTATAGAACGGTACGGTTGTGGCCTTTGCGCCTTGATCTCGCCGGTACGAGGTATTGTCCTGTGCAGTTCTAGGAGATGCACCCTCCCAGGCTTTGCTTTCTCACACTTTAAGAAGGGGTTAGTTTATTGCTAATCGCCTGAGGCGCCTCTACCGGGTAATGCCAACGGGGCTGCCCATGCATTTTTAGTATACCAGAGTGCTCCTCCTCTAGGCCGTTGGCTTTTCAGTCCTTCTTTCCCGACCTTGTGTCAAATCTACCCGCTGTGGGAGGGAGATAAATACGAGAGAAAAAAAAACAAAAAAACAAAACAAAATAAAAACTTGCTTTTTTTTCTGTGAAAAGCTGATGCACATTCACTGGTGATATCAAGCCTTTAGTTCGATCGACTGAAGAGATTGATATCGGATCAAGTTTAATCTAGACCTATTAGATCTCACCCCTGAAGCAATCCTATACCTGTATAAGCGTCAAATACGTCCTAAGATGGAGTACTGTTGCCACATCTGGGGAGATACCGTTCCGAAGAACATTTCCTGCCTTGACTGAATACAAAACCGACTTCTAAATCTAGTGAGAGATGTCCCCTTCTTTTTCGTACAACCTCTTTCTCACAGAAGACAGATTACAACGTCTTTCTCACAGAAGACAGATTACAACGTCTTTCTCTACTCTATCGTTATTTTCATTGTAGGTGCTCGACTGAGCTCCAATCTCTGGTTTCTCCCTGTAAAACATTCACAACAAAAACTCGTCTAGCTACAACCACTGTAAATATTTTTCCTTTTTTTCCCCTGTGTACCTTAAACTAAATAGAACTTCCAGGAACAAAGTTTCTTTCCAAGAACTACCCGTCTTTGGAACACAATACCACAAAGCTGCTTCCCAGCTGGCTACAATGTGGTAATTTTCAATTTCAATCTTAACAAATTCTTGTTGAGCTGTCCTCTTAAATCATCAAATTCTGACGAATTTCAACCATCGTTACCAACCGTCACGGTGGTGACTCATCGTTCACCTGACAAACTCATTAAACCTCGAGTGGCATTTGGGCCTTGATAAACGGTAATTCGTTTGTACGAAAAAAAAGTATATGATTTAATACGAGAATTTAACATTTTGAATCATTTTATTCGAAACTAGCTTTATTCACTCGGCGTTACCCGGGATGCAGTGAAAGTCATTTTACTTTTTAATTTTTATTTGTTTGCACATTTTTAAACGTAAGGTAGACAACTCCTATTATATTCTTCAATTCAAAATGAGTTATCTCCCTTGTTGATTTTTATTTTTACGTGATTATTTAAAAATGTTTCATATGAGCAATCCTCTCGACTGGATTAAGTAATTTTTACATAAATTGTAGCTAAGTAAAGTAAGAAAAGTTGTCGACCATAGTCGAGGGCGACTCAAAGGCTCCCGTTTGTAATGTAAGTGAGGGCGCCACTCTTTTCCCAAGATTACTTTACTTACCCTTCATCCTCACCTCATAATTCTGTGTGTTTAGCTAGTTGGCATCAAGTACCACTTTTTAAGAGAATTGAACCCTGGTCTCCCGACCCATTAGCTAAGTACCTTATTTTAGTGTCAATAACACAGTTTAGCGATAAGAAATGGACATTCGTTAGTCAGAAGCCAAGTTTGATCTGTCATCTTAAAATGCTTTTGTGTCTGACTTTAAAAATTCGATAAAATAACTTTAT
>OY744532.1:40312510-40317510 GCA_963556195.1 Sepiola atlantica | reverse complement strand
ATATATATATATATATATATATATATATATATATATATATATATATATATATATATATATGTTTATATGTATATATATATATATATATGTTTATATGTATATATATATATATATATATATGTTTATATGTATATATATATATATGTTTATATATATATATATATATATATATATATATATATATATATATATGTTTATATTTATAAAGAAATATTAAATTATTAATATCTACATTTTATCTTTTTCAATGTACGAATTAATGATAATCATTAATGACTTCGTGGTTTGCACACGCTGTTTGGACCAGATAAAAACTCACACAGAACACAACTTTTTGTCTGGTCCAAACAGCGTGTTCAAACCACGAAGTCATTAATGATTATCATTAATTCGTACATTGAAAAAAATAATTTTTGCATTTTGAATATTTTTGTCATTTAACCAAAAAAATTTTTAAAAAAATATCACAAATCTATGTATTAATCTGTATGGAATTATTTTCCGGGCAATCGTATGTTTCTAGAAGTTTCGTCGGTTACCCGCCCGGTCATGTCCTATGTTTTTTGTTGTCGCTCTTCAATTTAAAAGACTGGCTTCGATTTCACGATTTTTCTGTTGCAAAAAGAAGTAAAAACAGCACACATGAACTATTATACTTGACTTTCAAGAACTACTCGTCTGCGGAACACAGTACCACGAGGCTGCCTCCCATGTTACTACAACATGGTCGTTTTCAAGTTCAATGTTAACAAATTCTTGTTGAGTCGTCTTCTTAAATAATCAAATTCTGCCCAGTATCAACCATCGTTACCAATCTTCACGGTGTTGTCTCACCGTCCGCCTAACAAACCCATTAAACCTTATCCTCGAGTGGCCTTTGGGACTTGATAAGCGGTGTCTCGTTATTACATGAAAAATATTAGCCAGCAGTTACTCTCGATCAGCCAATTTAAAAGTTTCAAAATAATTTTCGAATTTAGAACGGCTATAAAAGTGTATACACAAGCCGCCATTTTTATTGATTTATTCGTAGATAATAAACATGGCCGGCAACTCTCAAAAGTAATTTTTAGCTTTAATTAAAACGTAAAGCCAAAAGTCAAGTATTATGGTTCTGTTGTGCTACTAAACCAAAGATAAACAGAATTTCTAGGTGGAGCCACTGTTCTAGAAATGAACCGCAAAATCTTTGTCGTCTTAAAAAACTGCAAAAATAATTATGACTTTTCAATATGAGAAAATGTTTTTGAATATTTTTAGTTTTTATTTCTTTGTGATTTATTAATCTCTCTGTTTTGCAATCGGAGTATATTTCTTTATTTGATCTATATAATAATACCCTAAAGAATTTCATGTTCGTACGTACGTTATCGCCTTTCACAGGTATTAAACAAAAATGAGATTAGCAATAATTGTGATTGAGGAGTAATCTGATGGCGCTAAGGTAAAAATTATTCCAACTTTACTCATTTTAAAATGAATTGTTAAAAAATAAAACTATATCATCCCGTCGACTAAAACAGTGTAATTTTAAATAAATACATTTAAAAAATGGCAACTGACAATTTTTTTACGGTAATAAGACAGAGAATAGTTATTGTTTAAAAAACTATTAAATTGCCACAATTTTAAATGAATAAATAAATAATAAACATATTCGTTTTATTTATTTATAGAATATTTAACTGACAATTACAATTACTTTTACGGAAGAAGAAAGAGTCATTTTTTTCTTAATAGTATTGACCCCGATAAACATATATTATTTCAAAAGAAATATTATTATTACTAGTAAGTTATACAGATTGATGTAGAAAGCCCGTGGGATTTCCAAGGGTCTCGCTAGTTTTGTTTAAAACGCACACATCAGTGATATTTAAATTATTAGATCTAACTTTATACACAAGGACATAAAAAAACGCAATTACTATTATTGGTCAAATGAAGGGCTGAGTAATTAACATTCAATATGAATATTCAACCAGTATGACGTGATACAAAAGCTGATACAACCACAACTCATTTTATTGACCCTCCACCCCCACGGCGGGAAGATTAGACACGAGGTCCAGAAAGTAGATTTGAAAAGCCAGCGCACTAGAGAAAGAGCACTCTGGTCGAATAAAAATTGTCTGGGCAGCTCTGTCGGCATTCCTCGGGCGATTAGCAATAAACTAACCCTTTCCCAAAGGGTGGGAAGGTAAAGCCTGGGGAAGTGGACCTACTAGAACTACACAGGAACATACCCCAGACCGGCAGAACCTTGTTCTCTGTCGGTCTGATTTTGGTATGAAATAACCATATTCTTCATCTGACCAATGTCAACGCAATTTGAATAACTTTTAAGAAAAACTGTTATTTCAAAGTAAATTTTGAGTGTTCGTCGAATTGGGATCTTTCTTCGAAGTTGTGTTCTTGGAATCTAAATATCGAAGCAACTTTTTTTTAATGATTTTTTTCAAACAAACTATTATCTTATTCAATTTAGTGATTCCGCAGAAAAAGTCACGTTTTTAGCGGGCAAATTTTAGGCATATTGTCAGAAATAATATTTCATTGTGAGCTCCCAAAAAGTATTTTAAGTTTTTGAACGCGAGTTTTAAAATCCCTAAATCCGAATTTAAAATTGAAATGTTCATTTTTATCGAGTATTTGTGCGGCGATTTCGTTATTTCTCGCTATATTTTAAATTAAACGCTATTTAAAATCTATTTTTAAAACATGTTCTTGCAATAGCAATCTTTGAGACGATTGTTCAGTATGGGGCAGAAACAAATTTGCAATAAATAACTTTTACCAAACGCAAGAACATTTTATCTTCTATGGACCGTCGTTGCTTTTTAGTTTGGGAACATTTTTAAGTGTTCTTTTTAGAAGCCTTGTAAAAATAGGGATTCAAGATGGCGTCGTTTCTTTACTTGATGTGAAGTTTCGCTGTCGTATGTTTTAACAACTGAAAAATCGAAAATTATATAAAAATGTAATTAATAACTGTTATCAATCGTCCAAATATTTAATTTCCGACGGATCTGTATATTTTTTAACTTACTGAGTCTGTTTTTAAGTATTTTTTGTATTTCAAAATACTTTGCACTATATCGAACCATTCGACCTCACGTGGCCGTCCATGTTGTTCTCATAAGCCTTCTGGGCTACGATACAAAATCTGAAAAAACAAGCACTTTAAAAAGTTCCCAAACTGAAAAGCTACGCAGCTCGATAGAAGATTAAATTTTCTTGCGTTTGTTAAAAGTTATTGGTTGTAATTTTGTTTTGTTTTTCACCCCTTTTTTTCTTGTTAACTATACTGCACAATCGTCATCTTAGATTATCTACATTAAATACGATTCTAATTGTAGTATATAGAGAATAATATTATTTCAAGTTTTAGTGAAAACAGACAAATAGTTTTTGTTTTTTTTGGTATTTAATATTTTCAAATATTCGCATTTTTTTTGAGAAAAGACTACGTAAACGGCTACCATTTTTAATGTTTCCATGAAGCAAAGCTAAATTAAATTAGTAAAAAGCAAGGAAAGATAACTCGATCAGACTAAATCAAAGATAGCTTCTATTCTCAAGCTGCGAAAATGTGAAAATCTTTAATAAAAAAAAACGATCTACTTGTTTGGTTTTACTGAAACTTTAAATATTACTTTTCTACACGATAATATACACGCATAAAAAATTAGAATCGTATTTACTGTAGTTTTTGAGGATTTTTATCTCAACAAGTACAAAAAATGAATAAATAAATGCATTAATTTTATTGTGATGTACAGTCAAACCTCGATTTTGAACGTATTGGAACTGGAACTATTCAAATTTGGAACAAAAAAATTCAAGTCGGAAATGCCCCAGTTTTCTAACAAAATTTCGATTCCCGAACCACGCCGACGGCAACCGAAGCACACCGTCTGATAAACGTTAACTGTTCTGTGCAGGGTTGCCACTCGTAGATATTTAAATCAACACGGATTTTTATTTTTTAAATGTGTTTTATTTTCTTAGAAACTATATTTTTTTAAATCTTCTAAATTTTTTTAAAAATATTACAAAATGTGCAGTAAAATGGTAAAAAGTAACATAAAATTTTATTTACGGAATAAGGTTTTATATATAGTTAGTATTGGGAACAATAATATAACTGCTGCTTAATGTTGTATATTAACCTATCAAATACCTTAAAATAGTCTCTATATAAGAATTAACGAACTAATCTCTTTTGCATCATTTATTAATAGGAAAATATGATTCGTTTTTCGAACAGCTTTTAAAAACTAATTATTTTCGAAAACTGAGGTTCCACTATACTCGCAAACGAAAAACAAAGCTTTTTCAACAGAGCTACTAAAACTGTAATTAACCTAATTGTCATATGAAATATAATAAGGTTTCTTCATTTTACCAGATGGTATGTTTTTATTGTAAGTGCTGTGGGAAATAAACAATGGTTTAAAAAATATCTAATGGTTGAATCGGGAGGCAAAGTTTAGTATATCACAGCTTAGAAGCAGAGAGAGAGAGAGAGAGAGAGAGAGAGGGGATAGCATGGTAGAGAGAGGTAGTATTAGCGCCGACAACTTCTTTCTTGACCTAATTAACTTAAGTTATATAATTTTCCTACAATTTATCGTATGTGAATTAGAAATATTTGTAGAATTTAAAATAATGTATGTGTATTATTTTGGATTCTGATTCAGAAAATGAAATCGCGCAAAACTAAAAAAAAATATTTTCGGTTTCTAGGTAAATATTTGTTAAGAAGGACATATTTTACTGAAATATTTGTAAAGGACGGTTCAAATTTATTTAACATGAAACCCGTTTGTTTCTTAGGCAGGTTATAATTTTTAAATATTGCTGAAAAAATATTGCTGAAAAATTAATAAGGATAAAAAAACGTTCTAAAAGTGAATCTTTCTATTACAAAATCTTCAATGGAGAAATAACATTGAAAAAATGTTTGACCTAGTTTTTTTTCTTTTCTTCCCTGGCAA
>OY744532.1:40295010-40307510 GCA_963556195.1 Sepiola atlantica | reverse complement strand
TTAAAAAAATAATAAATAAATTTTAAAGACTAAATAGAAAAAAATAATTAAAAACAATTAAATGAAACAAACCTAAAAAATAAAATAATAATAATAAATGAATTTAAAAAAGCTAAATTATAAATATATAAATAAATAATGAATTAAAAAATAAGATAAACCTAAATACATTAGAAATAATAAAATAAAAAAATTAAGAAATCTAAAAGAAGATTTTTGTTTTAATTAAAGAAATTTAAAAATAAATAAATAAATAAAAGAAATAATAAATAAATTTAAAAAACTAAATAAAAAAATCAAACTAAATAAATAAAAAAATAAATAAATAGATAAAAAAATAATAAAGAAAAATAAAAAATAATAATGAATAGATAAAAAATAATATTTATATAAATAATCATAATAAAAAAGTAAAAAAATAATAATAAATAAAATAAATAAATCTTATTTTGTATTGTTGTTTTGTATATTGATATTGTATTACTATAAAATTAGTATTAAAAAATTATTTTAATATTTTATTTATAGTAGATATGCGTTACTATTACCAAAATAAATTATTTAAAATGAAATACAGTTGGTAAAATATGTTAAAAAATAATTTATTTTACTTCCCTTACTAATTTGTGACCTATCTGCGTTTAAAAATATATTTAATAGAATCTTAAAGCATTTTAATTTCCGTAAATATTGGTTGCGAGTAATGTACGTAACCGGGCAGGAAGAACCCAAGTTTAATTAAATGGCCTGAATTCAAGTTTAGATCATAAAAGCCCTTGTTCATTTCCGGTCCGGTTACGTTTCATTTTTTGTTTCACATTCCCTTTTTAACTATTTAACACGGGGACTTCCGCAACAGCCTTGGTCTGTTAATGACGCGCACACCGGGGACCATCGTAAATTGACTTGACTTTACAAGCGTCTCTTCATCGCCACTATTCGTGGAAACACCTTGAGCATGCTCCCGGCCTACCAAGTCAGCAGGACATCTGATGAAACTTCCTGATATTTCCATATTGGTTTTGAAAAAAATACGTTTTATTCAATTTCAATAATCAAGATGACAACGTTGACTACTTTAATCACAGCCAATATTTAGAGTAATTAGAATGCGTCTAACTTTTATTAAATATTAAATATCATTTTTAACGCAAATAGGTCACAAATGAGTAGCTAAACCAAAATATTTTTTTTTTTGACTAATTTTCCAACTGTATTTCCTTTTAAATAATTTATGTTGCTATTAACAACATTTACCTAATAGTGAAAAATAAGTGTTTATTTTTAGGGTTTGATTAAGGAAGATAGTTCAAAAGGGGCGAGGCAAAGACACATAACGAACAAAAAAAAGATGAATAAAATTGTGCAACTACTTCTCGTGTGTATGTATGTGTGTCTATTATCGCGTCAACGTAACTTTGATAATTGAATTATTTTTTTATTTACTAATAATCAAATATTTACGGAAATAAAACATGTCTGAGTGTAAAATAAGCATTTTCTTTTAAATCCTGTTTAAAAAAGTAATTTAATTATGGAACAAAATCTACCAGAATGCATTTCGGTTTATTTGAAAACCAGGCAGACATTTTAATATTTTGTTAATAGTTGAAAAAAGAAAAGAAAAAATGAATTTGAAAGCATTTTTAACTGTCAAGCAGGAAGTCATTTTCTTGTCTCCCCAGAAGGACAGAGTTTAAAATACAAAGTCGGTTTTTAATGTGGAGATACTCTATCTCCCCAGAAAGAGCATTTGGATTGTTTATTTAGCAAAAGTCTTTTTTTAATTCTTTTCTCCATATCTGTTAGCATTTGCTATCCAGTTGAACATACGCAATTCACATTTTTCTCCGCTATTGAAATAACGCCTTAAGAAAATCCAAAACAGCTCCTGCTGATTGTCGTATCAATCAATGCCTAATCGAATTTTCACTGTATAGTATTATCCCCAAGTATATTATGCTCTTGTATACGTATTTGAGACCTCTGGGTTTATTCCTCTTAAACTACACAACTAAATATATCAGCAGTAATATCTTTTGAAGACACCCGTCAAGCCGAGACAAGAGATCTAGCATGTTCACATGGATACTGCACCCTATAGACTGGTATTGTCCTGGCCTTCGGGGCTTGATTTACGCCGGTCTATGGGATTGTCCTGTGCAGTTCTAGGAGGTCCACCCTCCCAGGCTTTGCCTCCCCTCTTTGGGGAGGAGTAAGTTAATTGCTTACTGCTTGAGGCGCCCCTACCGGGGAATGCCGACGGGGCTGCCCAGGCAATTTTTGATGGTCAGAGTGCTCACCTCTCGAGCGCTGGCTTTTCAACCCCCACTTGCCGACCCGAGCTTGGGTCACATCTTACTTGTGGGAGTAGGATAAAAACTGGCCTTGTGCCTAACTCCTGGAGAGGAGTAAATTACTCTAGCATGTTCACATGTTCCAATAAAATGATCGGTTTCTAAAAATATAAGCCTGTTATAAGCTCGTATGAATCAGCGATTCGTTTAAATATATGTATATACATAAACTAGTCGACGCCATTTTGTAAGCGACACGATAAGTTAGCAATTCGGTCCACTTTATTTGATCTCAGATTAATTTCGGTTTTGATTGGAAACAAAAATAGAAAAGAAAAAAAACATAAAATATTTATATTTTTGGAATTTAACATTTTTTTCTTTATTTTTTCTACATTCAAATGATTTCACAAAAGCTACATATTCGCTGTTATTCTTATTTAACTGCTGTCACATCTAGAGAGGTGCCAGATAGAGCACTCTGTCCTGCATTGAAAGAGTAAAATGGAAGGTGTTCGACTGAGCTCCAATCTCTGGTTAATTCTTGTAAGACATTCACAGCAAGAACTCGTATTTCTACCACAACTAAAAAAAACGTTCCTTCTCGCTCCATGTGCTTAGCGTCAGGCGGAATTTCCATTTCTTTGCAAGAGTTTCTCGTTTGTAAAAAAAACAATACCGCAGGACTACTTCCCTGCTGAATACAACTTATAGTCTTATAATCTAATATCAACAAATTCTTGTCCTGAACCGCTCCATACGTAACCAAACGCAGTTCATACCATTGATCAACGTTAGTACCTTCATAGTGTTCCTCATCTTTCGGTTGATAATCATTCCGCCTTATAAACCCTTATCCTCTAGTGGCTCTTAGCCTTGATA
The DNA here is from genome assembly GCA_963556195.1 of Sepiola atlantica. Classification (NCBI taxonomy): domain Eukaryota; kingdom Metazoa; phylum Mollusca; class Cephalopoda; order Sepiida; family Sepiolidae; genus Sepiola; species Sepiola atlantica. The sequence goes on along the minus strand of OY744532.1, from coordinate 40,304,331 downwards.
AATGATGACTCAACAGTACAAAAAAAGACTTTAAACCACAAATATTCTTTCCAGCTCCGGAAAATACAATCCACGTTTATCGATCCCGTGTTTTGCATAGTAAAGCTTCGAATAAAGTGTTCTGGTTCTTGTTTATTTCTTGTCCTAAATGGAACCGATACAGTTGAGTGATTTTTTGTGATTGCCGTTTTAATTTATAAGCACAATCATCATTCGTATCTTATCATGCCAATACCGGATCCATCTTTGGGCATCAAGGTTACATCTGACCACTCACTTCTCATCCTGTCTGTGCTATAACCAGACTCTCGTCTCCTGTGACCCGTAATTAAATCATCATCATATCTTATCATACCAATACTGAATCCATCTTTGGGAATCAAAGTTACAGTCCATCAAATCTTGGTCAGTACAAGTTGGATTATCACTGCAGTCACTGAGGATGCGCTCCATTGTCCGTCTAGAATTTCTATAAGAGGAGTGGCTTGTTGTTACTGGTCTCGGCCTGTTGAGGTTACTGACTGTCCTTCCAACCTTCGCTCTTTCTCGGTTAAGGCTCACCCAGTTCTACCATGCGAGATTCGTTCCACGTGGGAGATGTTCTTTGAGTTCTTGGATAGTTTCGTTTTAGTAATCATTCTAATAATCGATTACGCTACATCCACTACTGGTGCTAAAAAGGATAAGCACAATAACTTTGATGGGCTTGATCTGGTCGATTAGCCATTGGCAAATGTGACAATATTCTAATCCGGCACCCTCATTTGGGTACGAAGGGACGAAATTCCAACCGACTTACACTTGACTATTCATACATCTATGATTGTACTAGTAATCTTCTTGTCGGCAAGGTGAATTTGATGAAAGTAGGTTACAAGTTCTGTGTTGTCGTCTATTTCATCGTCGTGTTCCATGTCGTCATCCTTTCTTCCTCGGGGCCGTGTCAGCGTTTCGTCGATCTTCAGATCTTATTGTAGTCAAAGTCAGAACAATTGAAAGAAGGCATGGTTTCGGAAATGAGGGTTCATTAAGAGAAAAAGGTTAAAGAAGTCGCAAGTACAATTTACATTTATTGCACTATTGACTAAGTATGAGAGATACATAATTTTAACCTAAGGTAACTATTTGAGAGTCAGATAGATAGATAGATAGATAGATAGATAGATAGATAGATAGATAGATAGATAGATAGCCAGAAATCAGCGCCACGGCCGAGTGAGAGACTCAACAGTTATCTCGTCCTTAAAGCATTGTTCCAGCGTGATCGCGTTAAAATCCAAAACCGGTACTGATTCAGAATCTCACTGTTCTTTGTCACTTTTGGTCCCACGTGACGTCACATCTGTGGGATTTCATCCGCATATCGCTTTGGCTCTTGCCTCTCTGACCTCAGCGTCAATGTTCCCCTGGTGCCAGGTTATTCTCGAATACACTGTCAACTTACTTTGTTTAAAACATGGCTAGGTTGCCTCATTCATCTATGCTAATATACATATTAGTAAACGTCCAAATTCAAAACCGGTATTTATTCAAAATCTCACCATTGTTCAATCGCTTCTGGTCCCACGTGATGTTACATCCGTGGGATCTCATCCGTAAATCGCTTTGAGGTTTCTTGTACTAGTAACCATTCACCTATGCTACAATATATGCTAATAAACATACACACCCTTTATCCAAAGAACTGAACTCTAGATTGATATTGATTTTGAAATAGATGCATTCGAACAATCAGGAGTGACTCTGAAGAAGCCTTATCAAAGACTGGTTGGCGTAAGATTAGCGGAAAATAATTAGTCACAAGAAAAAGAAAAAGGAGAAGAATACGAAGAATAAGAAGAAGCATACGACTAATAATAATAATGAGAAAATAATAATAATAATAATAATAATAATAATAATAATAATAATAATAATAATAATAATAATAATAAGAAGAAGAAGAAGAAGAAGAAGAAGAAGCAATGATGACCATCAACGTAATTGATGTGCATGTTCAAGACGAGGTGGATTCACTAGCTGAACTAATAATCCCAAGAGCCTCATCATATGACTGTATGGTTTACAAAGAAACTGTATTTAATAAGTTGACAGCTTCAAATACGTTATCTCGTGATCGACTTAGACGGATTCAAACTTTAGCAAAATGTAAAGACCGTGATGTTATGAGAATCTATGAAAACTAGTTGTCACTGTTTTTGCTAGTAAAAATCACTGGTAGAATATGTGTGAAAACTCCACGTTGGTAAATAGAAATAATGACAACAATATAGTGTGTAGAATGCAAAATGTCAGCTGGATTTCTTATTGGAATCCCTAAAACACCCGTGACCAGTGAGAGAAGTAGTTGTTATATATACTATAATATATTTAGAAAAACATATTGGAATTTCCTCATATCTATAATATCATTTGGTAATTTTAAAATATATACGAACATTTTTGGAATTTGTTTGTATTTATGAAGGCCTTTTGGAATGTCCAAATATTTATGAAAATATTTTAGAATTTCCAAATATTTATGGGACCGTTTGAAATTTCAAATTATTTTTCCATATTTGTATAGCACCAGAGTAGGTATAAAGTTATCTTCATTACATTGTTTTATACGACATCTTCATAGTACATTTATATTAGTGGCCTGCAAAATAGCAAGCGATGAAACTAAGGTACAGGGTCTGTCAATAGAGCAATTAGAACAACCACATGTACAAAATTCTTTAACTAAGAGACTTTCACAAATGTAAGTTCTACGCTTTTTAACAGAATCCCGCCTTTTTTAAATCTAGAAAAAGCGGATTTCCGCTTAAATCGCTACAGCCACTCATGGATGGAAGTTCTTCGCTTTTTAGTCGAAATTTTAATAAGACAAATCTGATTTTCCCTCTTATGCCAGTTCTCTCTGAAACCTGAAAGTTAAAAATTCAGGCTGAAATGTTGCATTATGGTGACTGTTATAAATAAAAACCGAATCCATACATCAAATATGGAAAGATCGATTCACTACAACGAATAAAATTGGTTTTAAGTTAAACCATTACCAATATTTTGACCAAGTTTGGCGACGATTGATTCATCGATGTGGACGCTCGGTTGTACACAAAAAAAAAACAAACGCGATCGAAAACATATATATATATATATATATATATATATATAATTATATGCACGCTCGAACTTGAGTTGAACACGGTTCTGAAGAAGTAGAGTTCACGAAATATTATATCACACGGAGTTTCCACCAGACCATCTTGATACATGTATTACATAACTTTGTAACATTGTATAGATAAACAGATATATGTGTGTTTGTGAAAAAAAAAATATATGTGTGTGTGTGTATGTATACATTGTATTGTGGGTGAAACTATTAAACTTGTTCCACCATTATATGTCTTATTTGCTCCAACTTGTGTCTATCCGTCACACCTCTGCATTGTATGGCCTTCTAAGTATCACATGTCTATATATATATATATATATATATATATATATATATATATATATATATATATATATATATATATATATATATTTAATGGAAATCGCTCCAGATAAAGCATAAAACCACTTGATGCAAGGAGCTACATATATATGCGAGTGCTAAGTCTGCGATATGTTGGATTTAGTTAGTATCCCTTGGAATTTGAACCGCATTTTCTTTCTTTGTTTAAAATGGCTCAACGCTTCTTAAGACTATATATTGGGTATTAAGATCTATATGGCTATGTTTCCTTCCTCTGATCTATTTGCCTTTCTGGTAGCAAAGGCACTTAAGCTTTTTTATTGAAACTGCATTTTATTTCTTTGTTCAAAATAACTCAAAGCTTTTTTAGACTTCTTTTTCCACTTGTATTTCTTCTTAACTTAGTTTAGTGTCTGTGTTCCCTTCGTCAGGGGTTCGACGTTGTCTGCCGGTCTTTATACATCGTCTCTAGTGGTCACAATCATGGGGGTCCACCTTCACCATCTGCCACTGTATACAGTCATGCCTGATAGTTTCTCTTCAGGTCTTCCTTGTGCGTCCGGCTTTCTTCTGACCGCCCATTTTCAGATCTCTACATGTGTTGATTGGTCCACTACTTCTTTTAACATGTCCAAACCAACATAGTCTGTTCGCCCTAAGAATAACGTCCAGCGGTGTGATGGCCAATGTCGCTAGCAAAGTCTCTAACCTAACATACTGGGTCTGGTCTGATTTAACGTGGCAGATCATGGTCCCATCGTTCCGGTGGGGTCTGGCGAGTAAGGACTGGGTGAGTGCCCAACATTCACTACCATACAACATGACGCAGCTGTCATAGACTTTTCCCCCTGGGTGCAATAGGGATGGCTCTAAATGTTAAGATGGGCAGAAGTTCCCTAAATTTGCCCCATGCTGTCTTTACCCTGATAGTAGAGCTGAGTTCACAATCTCCACCTGCACTGGATATTCTCCAGGTAGCAGAAGGAGTCTACCACACCCATTACCATTTATTTTTCGATAGATCTCTCACATATAATATCAGTAAGTATATGACTTACTGGAAATATATATATATATATATATATATATATATATATATATGTGTGTGTGTGTGTGTGTGCGTGTGTGTATGTAAATAAAGAATTAAAGGAACTGATGTAAATTGTCTTTGGATTGCTTTTTTACATAGACTTTGGAATCGAATTCGTATAATATATGCTCTGAATTGTGTAATAAATATTCATTGAGCTTGTATTTGGAAATTTTCCGATACTGTAAGTAATATAAAATTGAAAAATATTTCCATAAAAAAACAATAATATATATATATATATATATATATATATATATATATATATATATATATATATATATATATATATATATATATATATATATATGATAAAGAATGGAAAACATGTTTCGACGTAATACACAAGTACAAAATGTTTGAAACAAAGCCCACCCCGGCTACCACCTTTGTTTCAAACATTTTATACTTGCGTGTTATTTTCTTCAAACAATCATCTTGAGGAAGTCTTGAAATAAAGACGAAACGTTGATGAAATACATAAATGATATATTTTGTTTTCCTTTCTTCAATTTTCATATATATATATATATATATATATATATATATATATATATATATATATATATATATATATATATATAAGGAGCACTCTGGATTGGGACAAAAATAAAAATTGCTTAAGTCGACAAGAATTTCCTCTTCATTGACTGAGGACAGAAAAGATTCAGTTTAGTATCAGAACAGATACTGCACTTTGCGCCTAGGCAAATGGTCAAGAATATTCTTTTTAATTTGTCCTGAACTGCTCCTTGTCACTTCAATAAAGCAATGCCAATCCAGGAGAGATTCAGTTTGTGATGACGCAACCTTTGCTTCACTATAGACTTCCTGCGCAAGTAACATTACAAGAGGTATCCATTGTCTCTCGACACTGAAATGAGGTATTATTATTATTATTATTATTATTATTATTATTATTTTTATTATTATTATTATTATTATTATTATTATTATTATTATTATTATTATTATTATTATTATTATTTCATAGTAATCCGAACTTTTGGATGTTTTAGTTGGATTTTACTTTTTGAACATCAAGTCAGTTTCCTTGACTTTAGACATTCAAGCTGCACCTTAACACTTTCGCTCTGTTCTTAACAAGCAAGCCTTTTGTAGAATTGGAAAATAAATTGTCTCATCAATCTGTTTAAGCCATTTATGGTGGCCTTTCGTTATGGTTCCAAGCGTTCCGAATACAACGGGAATCACCTTTACTTCTTTACATTTACATAGTCTAACTAATTCCCATTTTAAGTCTTGATATTTATTGATTTTTCGTGTTCTTTCTCCTGCACTCTGGTATCGAAGGGGCATGTTATATCAATAAGTAAGCAAGTTCTCTTGTTTTTGTTTAGAAATGAGTTATTATTATTATTATTATTATTATTATTATTATTATTATTATTATTATTATTATTATTATTATTATTATTATGATGTGTTTACTCACCAGGAGATTACACAGGAATCATTAACAGTGATTGCTCACTGGCAATAACAAATGGTGTTCCTGAAGGCTGAATGACAAACCTCTCCAGATTTTCATAACTGTCCATCTCTTTCGATAGCGTTGTAAATCATTTTGCGTCATCGCAACAGTCGTTTACCTTCGATTTCTCGCTGCAATAGTCATTGGCCTTCTTTAGAATTTGAGTGCAATAAGCCTCCCCAAGGTTCCAGTACTCTCCCCAGTGGTGATGGTCTGGGTGGGTGCTCTCTCCTCCTTGGCGTTTCAATCCTCCTTGACCCTTCATGACCACTTTGTGTCAACCAGCCGAGGCCTGTGCCCATCACGTGTGTGTGTGTCGGGTGGTACATTATTAAATTTGTGGCAGTTTCAGTTCCGTGAAATGTTCTTTCTATTATTATTGTTTGTACTCACTAGAAGTTCTCACACAAGTCATCGTCAGTGATTGCTCACTGATAATAACCGGTGGTGTTCCCTAGAGTCTGAGTGACAACAAGCCTTCCCAGATTTCAATAACTCTCCACCTCTTTTCGATAACAATTGCAAATGACTTTGCGGTATCGCATCAGCTGCTTATCATTGATTTATCGTTGGTAACAACCATTCGACTCCTCTGGGATCCAGGTGACAATAAGCCTCCCCAAGGTCCCAGCACTCTCCACACTCTTCCAGTGGAGGTCTGGTTAGTGCTCTCCATCCTCGGTCTTCCCATCCTCCTTGACCTTTCATGACTATTTTGTGTTGTATCAGCCGAGGCATGTGCCATCACTTTTTTTTTTGGGGGGGGGGATACATTATTACTACTACTACTACTACTACTACTACTACTACTACTACTACTACTACTACTACTACTACTACCACCACCATCACCGCCACCACTACTACTATTATTATCATTATTTTTGACTTCTTCCTCTTCCTTTCAAAGTAAGAAAAGACAGAACATTTAAAAAGACGATTTTACAATTTAATGTATGAAAGGCTAGAATTGCAATAAATGACTTAATCTCGTGATCTCATCGCCTTTCTTAAAATATCGCTTGCGCACGTGATTCTCACGTGTATCACGAATCGACTTTCGTGTTAAGATTTTTGCATCCACTTAAATCCCCTTTGAATCATCCATTTATGCAAAGGCAGTTAAAACCGCGCCTCTTTTTCGTTCAGTAGCAAACAAGTTGCCCCGCCCACCAATCGCCGTTGTCCAATCAGATTCGGCGATTCAGTGACGGCTGTCTTAACAATCCTTGGGAAATGCAATCGAATCATTTGCAGTCGTTGAATGGTCGCATTCCCTTGCAACAGTTGGCAGTGTTCACTTCGGAGATCACGTGGCAACAAGCCTTTCTTTTTTATAATTAATTATTGCAACTCGCATATTTTAGTTTATTTTTATCCTGTCGTCTGGACAGTTTTGACGTATTTCTCGTAAATTTTCTAATAATGTTCATTATGCTTTTAAGTATAATTAATTTATTGAAAATATTAATAGTTATTTTTTTTTCTCGAAGACTACTTGACTGTGGCTTATAAAAACTCTAATTGTAACCAGAAAATACTTTATATTTGCTAATTTGAAAGCTTTTGGGCTTTAAAATCATTTTCAAATGTCGCAAGTCTCCAGAGAAATTCCAGTAACAACCGTGTGTTATGTATGACTAGCAAGAAAACCCGACGTTGCTCGGGATTGAATGAGGAACTCTGTCCTTTTAAACTATGCTCATAAAATCATATTACTTTCGTTTGTTTTTACTACACCCGTTTCGCCCCCTAACATAGTCGGTGAAAGCTGAACTTTTGTAAAACTCTCCGAATTAGTATCTTATACATATGGTTTAAATTTCATTAGAATCGGATAAATGCATTTGAAGTTTTAAGGGTTTTTTTTGTCCCCATGAGTCACTTAGAAAGCACGTACAGATTCGGCACGTAGAGTGGCACATAGAGATTCGGGGCCACTTCCGTTGTCTTCCCCGGAGAATTTTACATAAAAAAAAACTTTCAGTTTTGTATATAGATTCTCTTACCTTTCTTTCTATAGGAAACATACACACATACACGCAAAGGTATTGACATTTATATATAGAGACGAGATGGCTTAAAGTACTTAAAACATTAATTTAACATAATAAACATTTAATTAATTGTCGTAAACACGAAACAAAATCTTTTTCATTTTTATTCATATAGATTGATGAACATTAACATTTTCGTAATTTTGATAGAAATTTATTTATCTTTTTAATATGATCGTAAAGAAGAAATCAATGTACTTTTTCACTTGCAATTTAAAAATAGATCGTAACTTATTGAAAATCAGGTTGATCTTTCTCAAGAAAGGAACAATTGAACACAAATGCGAAATATTTGTCCACGAAAGAAAGAATATTGCAAAACGGAACTATTTGTTATATTAGACGCAAAACAATCGTTGAATTCAAAAACAAATAATAGTTCATTATAAAAATGTCCTTTTTCAAAACCAATATGCAAATTAGTTGACGTTGCGATTGATATCGGAAATACATACGCAGTACATAATAAAAAGATGGCGCGTCGATTGTTTGAAGTAGAATTAACTGAAGCGTTTTGACTTCACCGTTAGTGCGAGAAATGGGTTCAACTTTCGCATTTATTCATTTAGATAGTAAGAAAAAATGTACGAAACGGCATTCAAAACTCAGAGGTTATTTCTGTTCGAAATTAAATTAAATATCAAGTATCATGGTTCATTTGTGTGCTAAAAGTAAATGGAATTTTCGGATCCCGCTACTATTCTATCAATGAACCGGTTTTCGATCGATTTTTTTGTGAAATAGAAGTGATTGACAATTCCAACTGGAGGGAGAGGGGGGCGGTGCAACATACGTGTTTTCGGAACAGAACTGACACGCCCCTTTTTCTATTTATGTGAATGGGTGTCGCATTTTGCTGAAGACGGTGGCAAAAATCGATTGCATCATCGGTTTCTTTTACTCCACGTTTGTATTTAGGGATCGAACATGTGCGCCGCTCTGAAATATACGAATATCCTTGCGCGCATGCGTGTGTGTGAGTTGGTTGTTACGGGAGTAGGCATATGTATCTCGTGATCACAATGCTGGTTCTAGTAGTACTTGAACCTCCGAATCTATGACAGGGCCGGTGGGACAGTTAGGAAAGTGTGTGTGTGTGTGTGGGGGGGGGTCTCCTAAAAAGTGGGGGGACCCGGTTAAACACATGCATATCAACTTAATTATTGATGACCGTAAAGTTGGGGGGGGGGGGTCAGCCCCCGGTGCCGCCGTC
>OY744532.1:40227510-40285010 GCA_963556195.1 Sepiola atlantica | reverse complement strand
TTTTAAAATTTATTTATTTGAATACGAATATATGAAAATTAATTTTTTCTAACTATATTTGAGAATTTGTTCATTACAACAAAAATATCTAAAAATTTAATTTTTTAACAACAATATCTATAAATTTATTCATTTGAAGAAAAATATATGAACATTTATTTATTTGAACAAAAACTTAAAATTTTATTTCTTTGAAGAAAAATATCTGAAAAATTAATAATTAGAACAAAAGTATCAGAAAATTTATTTATTTCAAGAAAACTATCTGAAACTTTATTTATTTGAAAAATATCTGAAAAATGTATTCATCTGAACAAAAAACTAGAAGATTTATTTATTCTAACAAAATATCTGAATATTTTTATTTAAACAATAATATCCAAATATTTATTTATTTGAACAAGTTATTAGAAAATGTATTTATTTAAGCAAAAATATCTAAAAAATTATTTATTTCTTGAAAATATTCTAAAATGTTTTTATTTAAACAAAAATAGAAAATTCATTTATTTGAAGAAAAATATCTGAAAATGTATTTATTTGAACAAGAATATCAGAAAACGTATGTACAGAAATAGCAGAAAAATATTTGAAAATTGATTTATTTAAAGAAAAAATATCTGAAACTTCATTTATTTAAAAAATATGTGAAAATGTATTTATTTGAACAAAAATATTGGAAGATTTATTAATTGTAACAAAATATCTTAATTTTTTTATTTGAACAATAATATCCAAACATGTATATATTTAAAAAAAAATCAGAAAATGTATTTATTTGGACTGAATTATCTAAAAAAATTATTTATTTGTAAAAAATATTAGAAAATTTATATATTTGAACAACAATATCAAATTATTTTTTTGAACAAAAATATCAAAAAATGTATTTATTTGAGCAAGAATATCTTAAACGTTATTTGAGAAACAATATATGAAGGTTTATTTATTTTAATAAGAATATCTGAAAATTCATTTATTTGAACAAAAATATCTGAAAATTTATTTGAATAACAATATCTGAAATTTTATTTAAACAAAACTGTCTTAAAATGAACAAAAATGTCGGAAAATTCATTTATTTGAACAAAAATAATTTTGAATTTATTTATTTGAACAAAAATATCCGAAAATTTGTTCATTTGAAAAAACTATCTGAAATTTATTTTTTGAACCAAAGATCTTAATTTTTTTTCATTCGATATTGTTATTTGGTATTTAATATGAATTATTTAAATATAAAGCTCGTCTTATATGTTTATTAATTAAACATTGTAAGATGTAGAATCATTTCGTTTTTCTAGATTTTTCTCGCTGACAAATATTCAATTTAAAAGCTGTATTGATTTCTATTGAACACTGTTGCTTGTGGATCGTGGCTTTTGTGAGGAGCTTTTTCAGAGATGCTGTCATGTTTGCAGGCGAGAGAATGATTGGTGGGAAGATGGTAGATAAATCGAGAGAGAGGGGAGAAAGAAAGAGGGAGAGCGAAGAGAATGAGGAAAAAGAGAGAGAAAGATAGAAATAGAGAGAGAGAGAGAGAGAGAGAGAGAGTGAGAGAGAGAGAGAGAGAAAGTGAAAGTGGTAGAGAAAGAAAGAAAGAGAGAAGAATAAAAAGAGGAACGGAAAACAAAAACCCGAGCCTTTATGGGCATAAAATTGACATGGATTGGTTTACACACACACACACACACACACACACACACACACACACACACACACACACACACACACACACACACACACACACACACACACACACACACACACACACACATACACACACACACACCACACACTTATCTTTCTATACGTTTGAGCGCGCATGCGTGTACGTGTGTTAATGGGCGAGTATGCGTGTTTTAGCGTGCATGCGCGTATGCGTGTTCCCCCCCCCCACGTGCGTGCGTGTCTGAGCATGTGTACGATTTCCGTTAACTCTTCCTTCCACATTTGCTGCTAATGGCGGATGACAGGCTCGATCCGTCGATCGGTCACGCTTCAGTTTGAAATAGCAGTCACATTATTAAACGCGTAGATTGAATGGACGCATCTTACGAATTACGTTTCCGTTTTCTTATTTACGCCCAACAATTAAAAAAAACTCTGAGAAAGACGTTGAGAGTAAATTCCAGCCTCGGCTTTTCTATCTTGACTCTCTTGCCTGGGCAACGAGTCTAGGAGAAGGAAATAACACCAGTTTTTCTCTGCTTATCCCGTTCCGATTTACTTGCCTCCCCACGAGGACAGAGAAACACAATGTCAGGTATTAACATGGGAAAAATTCATCTCCTCCCAAAAGGACATTCCGGATTGGGCGAAATTAAAAATTGCCTTAGACTAGAAAGTTTCTTTGTCACTGACCGAGGATTAAAATGGAGAATAATTGTGGTATCGGAACAGATATTACACTTTGCTCTCAATCAAAAGGCCAAGGAGATAGATCACTGTTTGTTCGCACGTATACGAACCAAAATACCCTTCTTTGGCGCTGCATGATCCTCAAATGTTTTCTCAGATGAAGTATTCATACGGGTTTTTCAGATTGTTTTCATCATCTTGTTTGCTGCCATTTTCACAGCGTCTCTGCCGTCGTACTCTCGGGCCTTCTTAAGTTGGTTTTCATTCCCGTCGGTGAAAAGGACAAGGAAAAACGGCGCAAAACACGTAGATATTGCAGAAAAAAAAAGTTAGGCGATTTAGTGCAGCAATTACATGAAATTTAACAGGGCCATTTGGCATAATGGTTAGGATGGGCCGGGAGACGAGGTTTCAATCCTCAGTCGAGTCATACGAAAGATTCAAAACATGCTACTTGATACCTCCTTGCTAAACAGAGTAAGTGGAGTTATTCTGGGAAAGGATTGGCGCCCTCCCCTACATCTCGGTGTAGTAGCCAATGAAAAAGGAGCCTTCGGGTCGTCCTCGACTACGGTCGACCACATTCAATTTTTCAACCTGACTGGGGAATTTTTATACACTGATGAAGCCTCATCATATACATCAGTGATATTTTGTATATCATGAAAATATTGGTTCTTGAAATGGCAGAAACAATTGTCTGTAAATAATTGTTTTGAAGCAAATACGTAATGTTCTTTCTTGAACAACTATGAATTACATGATGTTAAATTAAGAGCTCTGGTCGTACCATATTGAGCTACAACATCAACAAGGCACATTGCCACTGAGACGTTCAGGACTACTGTGAATTAGGGGCCATATCCATGGATGCATCCTAAATGGTGAGTTGTGCAGCGAGATGTTTGTTCACCTTACATTTAAATTTCTGCATGTTGGTAGAGTCAGGGAAACGGGGAGTAAGGAGGGAATTCCGGAGGCTAGCAGTTCGAGAGAAGAAGTTATTGGAACAGAAATGCTTCCGGAATTTGGCCATCTCTACTGTGAAGAGGTGGAGTTTAGCTGATTGTCGGGTGTATTTACATTGACGGGGCACCCGAGCAGCAAGTTCGTGAGAGCATTATCCATTGAAGTACATGTAAAACAAGCACAGAGATGCAACATTGCGGCGATGGGACAGGGACTGGATCTCAGTAGACAGTGTGGGACCTATTTAATTAGAGGCTATTTTTTGGACCCTGTCTAGGAGGGAGAGGTTAGTGTTGGTGAATCATCCCATATGTGGCAACAACACTCCATGCATTGGTGGATGGTGGCTTTCTAGAGATATAGGATACTGACAGGTGTGAAAAGTTTTCTAACACGATAGAGGGAGCCCACTATCCCAGCATCAGTCTTGGCAGTATCTTCTATTAAAAAATATATGAAATACAAAATCTGATTGTTTATAAAATTTTTAATGAATACTGAAAAAATATGGTCAAGGTATCTTATCAACTGTCTCCGTAATTTTTTTTTAAATTGCAAAGAGACTTTATAGACACCGTATATATATATATATATATATATATATATATATATATATATATATATATATATATATATATATATATACTGGTCGGTTGCATTCCACAATCATAATTATTTTTTAATCCTTTATTTCTTTATTTCGGCGAATTCTTATATTTTTTCTTTTCGTCTTACGCGCGTTTCGCAACCCGGCAAGAAAAATGCAGTCTTTGGTCTACCAGGCTGCTCTTCAGAGACAGTCAGTTAAAAATAAAAAAAATCAAGCAAATTATTCCAAAACAAATAGGAAAAAAGGTAATCAAGAGAAATGCAAATAACGGCAAGTCACAAAACACGGAAAAACACTCACTTTAAACATGAGTCAGAGAGAAAAATCCCCCCAAACATCTGACACAGCGTAAGCCGATTCTGAATCCGCCATCTTAGAACCAAGTAACTAAGTATATATATATATATATATATATATATATATATATATATATATATATATATATATATATATATATACTCTGTAAAGCTATATGTAAATAAACAAATAGAGCACTGTCAAGTTGCAGCCAATATTTATACCAGCGCCTGTCCAGTGGTTTAGTGGTGAAAACTGCCGACTATCAACTAGATGGTTTGAAGTTCGATCTCTGGCTTGGAATAGGTGCTAGTCTATCATCACTGACATGCTGTGATACAACAAAACAGTCTGTCTGTGGCTCCCTATATATACATATATATATATATATATATATATATATATATATATATATATATATATATATAATTACGCCTGTGTTTAACTGTCGATATGTTTTACTACGTAATCTAGTATGTTCATTATTTATTTTGTATCTGTGACCTTATTTATCATCTCCCAAGGTGAGCAAAGTTAAACAGAATGTCGGCTTTTAATATAGGAAAATTCCAGCTCCCCTAAAAGGGACACTCTAGATTGTGATAAGAATGATACCTCAGTCTAGAAAGATTTTTGCTGAGAGATTCTACACTTTTTTTTAACATAGTTCACTTCAAACAAAGTAAGTTGCACTATAGACGTAAGGGGCTACTGAGATTTAGGGTGAAAGTTTTTTTTTTGGGGGGGGGGTATCCTAAATTGGGAGCTATGCAGCGAGATGCTTGTTCACATTTGTTGAAAATTTCTGCATGTCGGGAAACAGGGAGCAGGAAGGGAGTTCCAAAGGCCGACAGCAGGAGGAAAGGACCTATTGGTGTAGAAGACTCTCCAGCATTTGGGGACGTTCACGATAAATTAATGGGATCTAGCTGATTGTCGGGTTGGAAGAAAGAGCCCTAGAGCAGCAAGTTCATAGGAGCAGATTCCATTGAAGTAGTTGTAAAACAAGCACAAGGATGCGGCGATGGGCAAGGGGCTGGAGATTGGTGGATAGTGAGGGACCTATTGGATTAGCGACTCTTTTGGGACCTTGTCTAAGAGGGAGAGACTAGTAGATGCTGCACCAGCATAGATGTGACAAAAATACTCCATGCATGGGCGGATGATGGCTTTGTAGAGATATAGGATACTGTCAGGTGTGAGAAGTTGTCTAGCACAGTAGCGGGAGCCCATTTTCTTTACAGCAGCCTTGGCAATGTCTTCTATGTATTAAATCCGAGCCTCAAATCTGGAGGAGCGCTCCCAAACTATCCACATATGCGTCTGTCCACATATACAACTATACTAGTCGCATATGTGTATGCCATAGTATGGCATACACATATACGACTAGTAATTATCTTCTATGTATTGCAGTATTTTCATATCTATCTATTTATCTATCTCAGGCTGTTCATATCTCTC
Source organism: Sepiola atlantica (assembly GCA_963556195.1). Lineage (NCBI taxonomy): Eukaryota > Metazoa > Mollusca > Cephalopoda > Sepiida > Sepiolidae > Sepiola > Sepiola atlantica. Next base: position 40,279,309 of record OY744532.1, on the reverse strand, counting down.
CATTCATATTTAAGTATCTGCCAATTTGTCTGTTCAGACGAATTGATCTATCGAGCTTACTAAAAAAACATCACCCGTGTGTAGTTTATAAATTCGAATTTCATAGCAATTGACTCGATTTTATTTCTCTTCTCGTTCGGTTTTACGTTGTTTAAGGGAATTTGATTCATAAAAAAGAAATGAAATATGGAATGACGGAATGACAAACAAGTGGAGATTTCTTATTTGATACTAAACAGATCCATTAAATTTTTTCCTTGTAAGTGAAAAGCCATGAAAAAGCCGTTAAAACGACATTAATGAAAAGAAAACAACAAAATGGCGGACTGGTCATAAATTCCGGAAGGCATTTTATAGTTTTTTTATTCAGTTTATCTATCTATCTATCTATCTATCTATCTATCTATCTATCTATCTATCTATCTATCTATCTCTCTCTCTCTCTCTCTCTCTCTCTCTCTCTCTCCCTCTCTCTCTCTCTCTCTCTCTCTCTCTCTATATATATATATATATATATATATATTTATATATATATATATATATTTCTAGAGATGAAATATGAGAATAAAAAATTGTAAATATACAATATATATATATATATATATATATATATATATATATATTTCCATGGATTAAGGATATGAAGCTCCTTGCTCTGAGCTTTTGATGTTCTAATAAATATATCTTTACAATTTTTTATTCTCATCTTTCATCTCTAGAATTGATTGCTCTATTCAATATATTGAGCTTTATATTATCCCGATAGATTATTATTAAACGATGATTCAATTATCGTTAATTTAATTCAACATTTAAATGTTATATATATATATATATATATATATATATATATATATATATATATATATATATATATATATATATATTCAACATTTAAATGTTATATATATATATATATATATATATATATATATATATATATATATAATCGGTTTTACGTGAATATTAATAAATTGATTTGAGATTCCATTCTTGTTTCTCTTCTCGTTTGTTTTTGTTTTCCTTCTACACCTTCCGGATCCTATATCACATTCCTCCAGCCTCGTATTACAAACCTACACTTATATTTACCAGCAATGCTTCAAGCAAACTACAATATCCTTATATATATATATATATATATATATATATATATATATATATATATATATATATATATATATATTAGAACCATTTTTTAAATTTGAAAATCAAACAAAAAACCGTTTAAAGCCACTGATAAGATGCAGAATACTTTGCTCCTTGCCAAAAGGTCAAGTGTTTCTTAAATCATAAATATGTCATTTTTTTTAGATGTGTGTGTGTGTGTGTGTTCAGTCCTACATGTTCCCAATGATTTTCACAAACGCGTTGCATGACCTGACCCTGCCTGACCTACTATGATTATTCTTTATTTGAAATTATGTGGCGATCATTTGGTGGATATAGTAAGAAACAGTTACTTCATTTAAGCTATTTCTACCCCCCTCCATCCATAGAAAGGTGGGTGGAAATGTACAATAAGTATAATTGATAGTGCAATCAGATAAAAGACAGATAGATAGAGAGATACATAACATATATATAGAGAGAGGTAAGAGGCGGGGGGGGGGCTGTTATCAAAGCCCTTACTTTCCATTTCTTTGCAAGAAGCCAAAGCCGCACCGCACCGCCCATTCCCCATCTCTCGGCTTCGCAATGCCACATTTTTTGAATGGAAAACTTCAGCCCCCCTCTTCTTGAACTCGCGGTGAACCCATTCATGACTCCCCACCTCTACCCCTCCACCTACACGCCTTCCTCGCTTTTCTACCGCTACTACAACTATGGCTCTGAGAAGGAGAGTCCCAACTTGGACTCTCCCCTCCTATCAAAGATGCGCGCCTACATATTAAGACGACTCAGTTGAATCATGTGCGCGCGTGTGCGCCACTCATTCTACAAATTCTACCAGACCCCATCCCACCCCGATCCCTTATTTCTCTTCCTTCGGAAAAGTAAAAGGCGCATGGAAAATCCCTCCGCAACTACAGCTTATTTCATGCGGGCGGGAGGGCGTTGTCACGTGGATACTGCCGACTCTGCGTTCCGCGTTCGAAACCTGCCGGTCTCATTAGGGATATTAGCAACCATCACGTGGTCCATCCCGTGAATACCTGATTACATCGGAGAAACTAATGCCAATAAGTCTATGCCATGAGTCCAAATATTGCGGATTCATACGCAGATAATTTTACTTCCATGCCAGTCTTTCTCTGCTTATACCAATCACTATTTACTTGCCTCTCCACGAGGGCAGAGTAAGACCAAAGATCAGCTTTTAATGTGAGGGAAATCCAGCTCTCCTAAAACGGATCCTCTGGATTGAGACAAAAATTAAAATGACTTCAGTCTAAAAGGATTTCTCCATCACTGATCGAGGACAGAAAAGATAGAGTGTAGATACTACACTTTGTTAATATGTTAGTCAATGTGTTTCCCACCGTTCTTTCTGTAGCAAACACGTCGGGGTAACCATTTATTTTATATATATATATATATATATATATATATATATATATATATATATAGAGAGAGAGAGAGAGAGAGAGAGAGAGATTTAGGTAAATATTTTTGAAAGCCAGAACGACGTGTTTTTTTGATAAATTATTTATTTAAAAGTACAGCTACAATATGCCTCGGTCAAGAAGGATTACAAAATAAAATAATAAAAAATAATTAAATGCCAATATACTTTTGATAAAGGCGTTTTTCACGTCGAAAGTTCTGAAGAAACTGAATTTAAGTTTCAAGTGTAAATTTCTTTATTATAGATATGTTATATATATATATATATATATATATATATATATATATATATATATATATAGTAAGTTATGAAAATATATGTATGGCAATTAAGCATTGAGCATTGTTGAAGTAAAATAATACTGAAAATCTATGTATAATATATCTCCTCATAATATTTCATGTAAATACATGAAATAATATATATATATATATATATATATATATATATATATATATATATATATATATATTATAGGTTTATTCTATAATCCAATAAACATGTTTTTCATTCATTCATTTATTTATTTATTTTTTTTTCATATTTCAAAAAATCATAACATTTCTGGTAGATGTATTTTTACGGCCGTTTCTTTTGCCGTGAGTCAAACAACATTTTTTTAAATTTTAATTTCGTCTTTGCAACACTACAAAATCATCAGAAAAATCCACAACGAACAAAAAGTTCTTGAATTGCACTGGTGCAGTAGTGCCGCTCGGATCATATTATTCCCTCTGCCTCCAATATATGACGTTTATTTTTTCAAAACTTATATCACGTTCACCTTACATCATTTTCAAAATCGCTATGATATTAAAATGAAAGACTTTATTCTGTATGAAATATATAATTAAATAGCAGAGGCACCCGGCGTTGCACGGTAATAAAAATGGTCCTTATGTACTTGAAAACGAAATCAAAACGTGTAGTATATAAATGTTGGTAATCGTTACTATTGGCGATTGTTAAGAAATTGGCCCAAACAATTTATTTTGGTTTACCTACTCATGTGTGACGTATTTACGTTAAAAACGATTTGATATTTAATAGAAAATGTGAGCATGTGAAGTTATCATTCGTAATAGTTAGGCATCCGTCGGGTGCTCTCTCTTCCGGAAGTAAACTTCATATTGGTGCCCTTCATTAATCCACGGGGGTTCGGAATTAATTACAACTCGGAATTAATTACAACTCGGAATTAATTACAACTTGGACTTAATTTATCAATTTTATTTGTTATTCAACTAATAAATCTCATTTTATTTGTTTCATTTGCAAAATTATATTGTACGAATTAAAAACACAAGTTTTATTTCATTTTATTTCATTTTATCATCAAGAATTACGAAATTTCTAATTCCTAAGCGACATAAAATTACTTCCGGTTTGTAATTAATTCCGTCACCCAATCTACGCCACATCCTAACGGTAACTCTACCTGCTTATATTTTAAATATAAAATATTGAATTGCTTTTAACGCAAATATATGACACATTTGTAGGTAGACAACATACATTGTTTTTGCTACTTTGTACTTCTGCAGTTTACGGACCGTGCTGAAATAAAAACGTTATTATTCAAAAACCCATTCTTGACATAGAGAGGGGCGCTTTGTTAATTATTCTATACTTTCACTTAACAAGTTCATAAACTAGATACTGTAAAATTGAATTTGACTTGAAAATCCTATCTGAAAAATAGCACATGAAAACCGTTAATTCATCTACCAAGATTAGGATGCGTATATATGAGAATGAAACTTGCTACACACACACACACACATATATATATATATATATATATATATATATATATATATATATATATATATATATACTAGCAAAGACAATCCGCCCTCTGGGCAGCAATTACTGTAACAATAGTTTTCTTTACAGAAAAAAAAGAAATAATTTCCATTTGACATTTTGGTAATTTGGAGGAAAACAACAAAAATATGATTATCGTAGTGTTATTTTATATATTCTAATGTTGGAGAAATTTACTGTGCATAAACATAGTCAAATTTTATTTATTAGAAAAAAAAAGGTTAATTGATATGGTCTTTAAGATATTCAAAGTCGAGGAATTTTATTTTGTTTCAGCACAAAAATGAAAATGAATTCCTCATTAAAAACTGGTTATATAATGAAATAAATAAATGAAAGACTGGCACGTTGATCATCATCATCATCATCATCATCATGAGTTTTTTCAAGGTATTTACACGTAATCGCCTAAAAAGTAGAATTTTATTGGTGGAGATGAGGGTGTCAATCCACAATAATACCCAAACTTTTAACATTTTTATTTACGTCTTAAAAATAAGATATTTAATTAGCCAATTTGAAAGAAATTATTTATTTAATTTTCACGGGAAATGTAAACATAACTAAACAAATAAATTGCTTATAATTAAAATTCAAAAAAAGGGATGTATAGCTTTAAGAGCCCCCCCCCCCAACAAAAAATGAAATTCAGCCTTTTTAGGCGATTACGTATGAAGAGTGAACACTGTGGAAAACGGAAAGACAAAAAATAAACAATTATTTTAGAATTTAGAGTGGGCGATTAATGCCCCATCTCCGAGCCATTTTAACTTTTGAGTAAAATAAATTAAAATATTTTAATTACTAACCCTAAGTCCGAGTGGCAAGGTCACAAAACCACACGTAAAATAGACCACTCCCCCTCCCCCAAACAAAAACGCAACGGATTTGGCTCCCATAGCAAACACAAATAATAATTTAGCTAGAATGGTCCGAAAGTGAGGGGATCATTTTAAATTAAAGATATATATACGAAACTGATCCCCACTCTGAATTTTAAAATAAGCGTTTTTTCATCTTTTTGCTAAGTTTTTTAGGGTGTTCATACGTAATCACCTAAAAAAGAACAATCTATTTTTTGTTTTGGTGAAAGTGGGGTGATTTAACTCAGGATGTTTATCTACACTTATACTATAAATTATGTTTTCGTAATTTCGACAGAACAGTGAAACGGCGGTTTGTAAACAAAACATTAAACAAAACATTAAATAAAACATTAAACAAAACATTAAACAAAACATTAAACAAAACATTAAACAAAACATTAAATAAAACATTAATAAGTTTGTTGTTATTTATTTTTCCCGAAAATTAAAAGCTGAAATAATTTAAAAAATATTTTTTACAGCGTTTAGTTATAATGAATGCTGCTATTTTAGGAAAAACTACGCTTTAAACATGAGGTTTATAAAAATAATTAGCAAAGTTAATAAAAAGAACTTGTCGATTGTTGTGGAGGCGGTGGAGGAGAATTTGAAATAAATAATTTGTCGAAAGAAATTGTTCCAGTTGCAGTTGAAAAGTAATGGACATAGTTTCGATTTTTTGTGATTTTTTGTTATTACCACTTTAATTAATTACTGGTAATATCGACAAAACTATTCATATACATAAGCAAGTAAGACAATCAAATTATAATCGAATAACAGCAACCAATTATTTATTTTGAACTGTTTAAAACATAATCATGCAAATTAGGTAAACAAAAGATTCTGTTTGCAACTTTACTTGACTATAAATAGAGTATTTCAAAATAATATAGTGTATTAATTATTTAAATTAGAGTAAACTGTTTTGATTGTAATATAGTAGTGATAAATAAGAAAATATATCCTATATATATATATATATATACATACACACACATATATATAGCATAACATTGAGGCACCCGCCTATAAGCGCAGAATATAAGAATAAAGACACATTTTTTTTCATTTTAGCTTTCATGTATTTGTAGTGTTGTTTTGCAATCATTTCCCTAAAAGCATAGCCTTGTCAAGCAGAGAGAAATTAGAAGTAGTAGTAGTACCTGTTGTCCGTCAGAATGGAAATACGACGAAGATGTTATTTTCTTTTTTATATACTGGTCTCTTGTTTTTGAATATGGGAAACGCCGTTCAGCGTAGAAATGTTACAAATTGGTTAGTTCATATTCTTTTAAAGCACCTTTTGAAGAATTTGAGCATGAAGATATATTATATTCTTTATCCTCTGTGCTTTTAGGCGTATGCCTCAATGTCATGCTAAATTTCTTAAAAGATGCTTAAAAGAATATGAACCTTCCAATTTTTAATATATATATATATATATATATATATATATATATATATATATATATATATATATATATATTAACATGATTAACAAGGCGGGCCGCCACTGTAGACGTAAAGGGCTACTGAGAAAATAGAAAAGGGGAGAAGGTTTGGGGGGGGGGGTCAGCCTAAATTGGGATCTGAGCAACGAGATGTATGTTTACATTAGTTTTAAATTTCTGCATGTCAGTACTGTCGGGGAAACAGGGGGCAGGGAGGGAGTTCAAGAGGCAAGCAGCACGAGGAAAGAAGCTATTTGAGTAGTATGCTCTCCGGCATTTGGAGACCTCCACAGTGAACGAATGAGATTTAGTAGATTGTCGAGTTAGTCTAGTGAATTTACGTCGAGGGGGCACTAGAGTAGCCAACTCATCGGAGCATAATCCATTGAAGTATTTGTAAAACAAACATAAGGATGCTACATTGTGGCGATGGGACAGAGACTGGAGCTTAGCTGACAGTGAGGGACCTATTAGGTTGGCGACTCTTTTTTGGACCTTGTCAAGGAGGGAGAGACTAGTAGATGATGCACCAGCCCAGATGTTGCAACAATACTCCATGCATGGGCGAATGGTGGCTTTGTAGAGATACAGGATAATGTCAGGTGTAAGGAGTTTACTAGCACTGTAGAGGGAGCCAACCTTTTTTGCGGCAGCCTTGGCAATGTCTTCAATGTATTTGTTCCAAGTCATGTTACCTGTGAAAGTTAGGCCGTGGAGTTTGAATGATGAACTCTCAGGTAGGGTGTTATTTGCCATGACAATCGGTGGTTGGAGAGGCTTCTTGTAGTTATTGAAGGAAAGAAGCTTTGTCTTTGCGGCATTAAAAGTTACCAACCATTTATGACCCAAATCCAATACAGCCTGGAGGTCATTTTCTAAAGATTCAGCCATTGCCTCGGATATGATCGCGTCTGTTTTGCCAACATGGCGAGAGTAAAGCGTGGTGTTGTCAGCAATTAAACCAATCTCAGACTCTATGTCATCAGGGAGATCGTTTATATAGACCAGGAACAACAAAGGTCCAAGAATAGATCCCTGGGGTACACCAGCATTTATGTCATGTTGCTTAGATGAACGGCCATCGAGGACAACCTGGATTTTTCTTTTGTTTAGGAAGGATCTAATTATAAAATGTAGTTGCCCAGTAATACCGTATGAGCGTATTTTCAGGAGAAGCCCTTTATGCTATACCTTGTCAAAGGCCTTGGATATATCAAGCGCTACTGCCCTAGCTTCACCTGCCTTGTCGAGTGTATGATGCATGCGTTCAGAGATGACCGTTAGGATGTCTGCAGTAGATCGTGCTTGTCTAAATCCATACTGGCGGTCAGATAGAAGTTTAGCATTAACTAAGTGCCGTACTATCGCTAGATTGATTAAGGATTCAAAGATTTTGGCAAAGATCGGCAGTAGACTGAGTGGGCGGTAGTTCTGAGGGTCGGTTCTATTCCCAGAACTCTTGTAGACTGGTACCACAGAGGCAATTTTCCAGCTATCGGGGAAGCAAGATTCGGCTAGGCATTTATTGTAGAGTTTGGAGAGGACAAGGGCCAGTTCAGCAGAGCATTTCTTTATTACTATAACATGTATAAGATCAGGTCCACAAGCTTTGAAGGTGTCAAGGTTTTTGTGATGTCTCTGACCCGGGATGGGGTGATGACCAGGTTATCAAGTGTGTCTTCGGTCCGCAAAGGGAATTCAGGGAGAGGGTGGTTATCTGAGTCTAAAGTAGAGTTAGAAGCGAAACGCTGGGCAAGTAGTTCAGCCTTATCAATGGCCGTGCAAACGACATCATTGTGGTTTGAAAGTGGGGGAATCGTAGATTGACCATTATTCACTACACTATTGTAGATTTTCCAGAAATCGCGAGTACCTAGTTTCTGTGACTGGATGTGGTTACCTGTTTATTATTGTTTTTAACTCGCGATAATCAAGGCGTTTGTATTTATTCACTTCCTAAGCGGTAAAGAGTAATGCAGAATATTGCATTTAGACGCCTTTAATTTAATAAGACGTATATATATATATATATATATATATATATATATATATATATATATATATATATATATATATATGTATATATATTATTAATTTTTTTTTATTAATTAATAAAATAAATCATATATATATATATATGTGTGTGTGTGTGTGTGTGTGTGTGTCCGTTTATTTAGACTGATGATTTCTTTAGGGAATGAAACATGGACCTTTAGACGAGTATTGACATTGTACAAAAGATGTCTTTAGTAATGTGTACTCTGCCTTTTCCTTTTTTTTTCACGTAAACACATGTTTCTATTTGCGTCCAAACTTCAAAAACACCATAAATGTTTAATAGTATGTAGAGTTATCGAAATGCTTGTTCATATTTACTAAATTTTTAGTATTTTTGTAGACGAATTTTTTTTCCCGTTTCAGGTTTTTCAAAGCGAAGAATCCGAGCGTGTCTACCGCGAACGTTTCTGGATTTGATAAGGGGCACCATACGGCACAAACAAGTCGATTGAAAGGTGAGTACAGATGATGATTAAATAGAATAATAAAACAAAGAAATAACAATAATAAATAATTAATGAACAATAATAATAATAATAATAATAATAACAATAACAATAATAATAATAATTAATCATAATAAATAATTAATACTAATAAGTAATAATAATAATAATGAGATTCAAAATAATAAAAATAATAAGTATAATGATAAAATAAAGACATAACAATGATAAATACATAACTAATTATTATAATAATAGATAATAATAAGTAATAGTATCTAGTAATAGATAATAACAAATAAATACTGCTAATAATACATAATAAATAAAAATAATAAATAAAAATAAATCAATTAAAATTAAAACAATTAATAATAATAATAAATAATTAAAAATGATAATTAATTAAAATTAATAAATAAATAATTAATAATAAAAATAAATAATTAATAATAATAATACATATTTAGTAATAATATATAATTAATGATTATACTATATAAGTAATAATAATAATAATGATAAATAATCAATGCAAAAATATAAAACATAAATAATTAATAATTATTAATAACAAAAATAAATAATAAAAAATAATAATAAATAATTAATTATTATAAATAATTTATAATAAATCATTAATAATATCAACTAATTAATAATAATAATAAATAATAATAATATATAATTAATAATAATAATAAATAAATTATAATAATACATAATAATTCATAATAATAAATAATTACTAATTATAAAATAAAACAGTAATATTTTATACCTAATAATAGTTAAAAAAATATAAATAAAATTGAAAATAACTAATTAATAATAATAAATACATAATTGAAAAAGGTATAACAATAATAAATAAATAATAATAATCCTAAATAATTAAAAATGATTTTTATAATAAAGAATAGATCACAGTAATAAATAATACCGAAAAATAATAAATTATAATAAAATAAATAAATAATAATAAAAAATAATTTACAATTATAATAAATATAGTAATAAATCATTTATAATAAAAAAGATTATTAATAATGATATCAAACAATTAATAATCATAATAATAATAATAATAATAATAATAATAATAAATAACAGTAATAATAAAAAATAAGAATAATAGATAAATAATAAAAATAGATAATTAATAATAATAATGAAATAATCATATATGATGATAACAATAATAATAATAATAATAATAATAATACTTATTATTATCAATAATTAACAATTAAAATAATAAATAATTAACAATCATTATAATAGATAATTAAAAATCATAATAATAACTAAATAAATAATTATAATGATACAATAATAATAATAATGAATAATAATTAATTATAATCAAATAAATAAATAATAATAAAAAGTTATGTACAATAATAATAAATATAGTAATAACTAATTTATAATAAGAAATATTACCAATAATATAAATAAACAATTTATAATAATAATAATAATAATAATAATAATAATAATAATAACAATAAAGAAATGATAGGAATAATAAAGAAATAAAAATATTAGATGAATAATAACAATAGATAATTAATAATAATAAAGAAATAATAATATATAATGATAATAATAATAAATAATTACCAATCATAATAATAAATAATTAACAATCATGATAAAAACTAAATAAATAATAATAATAATAATAATAATGAATAATAATTAATAACAAGAAAATACTTAATAATTATTAATAATAATAAATAACAATGATAATTAATAAAAATTAATAATAATAACCAATAATTAATAATAATATTTAATAATCAATAATAATTATAATGAAAACATGATAATAATAAATAATTTTAATAATAAATAATCATTAATAATAATAATGAATAATAATAATGATAAATTTATAATAAAAATGAATGATTAATAATAATAGCAAAGTAAATAATAAAACTTAATAATAATAATAATAATAATAATAATAATAATAATAAATAAATACTAATAATAAATAATAATAAATAATTTATAATATTTATAATCAATACATCACAATGATAATGATGATAATAAATAATAAGAAGAAATATAAGAATTATTTATTATTATCAATAATTTTTTATTATTACCATATATCGTATAAAAAAGTCAAACCAAATTCTGTTTCTTAAGAACATGACGTAAACATCAATTTTACTGAATACATAATTAATAATGATTGATATCTTATTTTTTATTGGCCATATTTAGAGAAGAAAGTAGAAGCCGTACTCTCACAGTCTGAAGTACTCTTCTTGTCACTCATTAACAATCGGAATTTATTCAATAATAAACATATTTTGTATGTACCGAATACTAGTTGTTTTTTTCTTTCTGTCAGACCCGTTTTCATTGGCTATATCGACACTATTTAAACTGCCCATTTTTATCGGACTCCTTCTTCCTTGAATAGTCCCGCATCATATCGCAGGATCTATAGATATTATTCTGCCCCTTCATTTCCTTCGGTCGTGTGTCTGATTGGGCTGCACACTGGCGATTTTCAAGTCCGATTTAAATTAAATTTAAACGATATGTATATGATATAAATTCAGATATTTTTCCAATATTTCAGCTTCTTCCGACTATATTAGGGGACGAAACAGGAGGAGAGGCCAATAAAAACAAAAGTAATACTGTGTCATGTGTACAATGAAAAAGTACATAGTAGTGATCCTCGTCCAATCCCGAGCAACGTCGGGGTTTCTTGCTCCGTATGTTTATCTAAGTGTGTGTGTGACAGAGCTTGTTAGTCTTGGAAAACTGCTTGTCTAGAAGAATGACCATTTCGATTTTTAAAACCGGCGTAGATCGGTCAAGTCTAGAAGCATCTAGAAGTAAACCCTGAAGTAAAACTTACGACCAAAGTGATTACTGGTCATCTTGCCTTGGCATGACGTTTGGTTATAATTGTGAAGGCTTACAGAGTTGTATTCGTGTTTTAAAAGCGTGTGTCACTATAATTCAATGATGTACAGATGTAACTCAGATATCACATCGGGCACCGAAAAGTTAAAACCATGATATTTGGTCAGCAACTGTGCTACAAGTCATGCAGATCTCCAGCTCGTCTGAAAAAAGCCACCTCCATTGAAGGGATGATAGCGGAAAAAACGTGATGAGACTACAATCATATGTGAAGATGCAGCCAATCATATTTTAAAAAGTTTTTTATCAAGCTATGAGCCACTCATGTTAACGGTTAATGTAACTGAAATGATTGCCAGTCGAAAGATGAGGAACACTATGGGAGTGATCAACTGCGTTTGATTACTTATGGGCCGGTTTATGACACGAAAGTTGTAAACAGCAAGGAAGCGGTACCTCGGTAATGTATCCTACAGGTAGGAAGCACTTGAAAAGAAACTTGTCTCTAGAAATTACGCTTGACGCTAGGAACATATAGGAGGGAGAAAGTGGTATAAAGATTACTTCTTGCTTTGAATGTCTTACAAAGAGGCACCAGCGATTGGAGCTCAGTCGACCAGTTCCTTGCAATTTCTCTGATTCGTCGTTTTTCTTTCTTCTCCCTTTTCTCATTCTTCTTCTTCTTTTTCATCTATTTCTTTTTAGTCTTCTTTTTTTCTGACTTTTTCATCTTGCTCTTTTTCTTTCTTTCATATTCCACTTCTTTTTCATCTTGCTCTTTTTCTTTCTTTCATATTCCACTTCTTTTTCATCTTGCTCTTTTTCTTTCTTTCATATTCCACTTCTTTTTATTCTTGCTCTTTTTCTTTCTTTCATATTCCACTTCTTTTTCATCTTGCTCTTTTTCTTTCTTTCATATTCCACTTCTTTTTCTACTTCTTCTTTTTCATCTTTTTCTTTTTGGTCTTCTTTTTTTCTGACTTTTTCACCTTGCTCTTTTTCTTTCTTTCATATTCCACTTCTGTTTAATCTTGCTCTTTTTCTTTCATTCATATTCCACTTCTTTTTCTTCTTCTTCTTTTTCATCTTTTTCTTTTTGGTCTTCTTTTTTTCTGACTTTTTTATCTTGCTCTTTTTCTTTCACTCATATTCCACTTCTCTTTATTCTTGCTCTTTTATTTTCTTTCATATTCCACTTCTTTTTCATCTTGCCCTTTTTCTTTCTTTCATATTCAACTTCTTTTTTCATCTTGCTCTTTTTCTTTCCTTAATATTCCACTTCTTTTTCATCTTGCTCTTTTTCTTTCTGTCATATTCCACTTCTTTTCCTTCTTCATTTTCATCTTTTTCTTGTTCGTCTTCTTTTTTTCTGACTTTTCATCATGCTCTTTTTCCTTCTTTTCATATTCCACTTCTTTTTCATCTTGTTCTTTTTCATTTTTTCATATTTCACTTCTTTTTCATCTTGCTCTTTTTCTTTCTATCATATTCCACTTCTTTTTCTTCTTCTTCTTTTTCATTTTTTTTTATTTTGGTCTTCTTTTTTTCTGACTTTTCTATCTTGCTCTTTTTCTTTCTTTCATATTCCACTCCTTTTTCATCTTGCTCTTTTTCTTTCCTTCATATACAACTTCTTTTTCATCTTGTTCTTTTTCTTTCTTTCATATTCCACTTCTGTTTAATCTTTCTCTTTTTCTTTCTTTAATATTCCACTTCTGTTTCATCTTGCTCTTTTTCTTTCCTTCATATTCCACTTCTTTTTCATCTTGCTTATTTTCTTTCTTTCATATTCCACTTCTTTTTCATCTTGCTCTTTTTCTTTCTTTCATATTCAACTTATTTTCTTCGTCTTATTTTTCATCTTTTTCTATTTGGTCTTTTTTTTCTGACTTTTTAATCTTGCTCTTTTTCTTTCTTTCATATTCCACTTCTTTTTCTTCTTCTCCTTTTTCATCTTTTTCTTTTTAGTCTTCTTTTTTTCTGACTTTTTCACCTTGCTCTTTTTCTTTCTTTCATATTCCACTTCTTTTTCATCTTGCTCTTTTTCTTTCTTTCATATTCCACTTCTTTTTCTTCTTCTTCTTTTTCATCTTTTTCTTTTTTTGTCTTTTTTTTTCTGACTTTTTCATCTTGCTCTTTTTCTTTCTTTCATATTCTCCTTTTTTTCTTCTTTGTCTTTTTCATCTTTTTCTTTTTAGTCTTCTTTTTTCTGACTTTTTAATCTTGCTCTTTTTCTTTCTTTCATATTCCACTCCTTTTTCATCTTGTTCTTTTTCATTCTTTCATATTCCACTTCTTTTTCATCTTGCTCTTTTTCATTCTTTCATATTCCACTTCTTTTTCATTTTGCCCTTTTTCTTTCTTTCATATTCCATTTCTTTCCATTCTTCTTCTTTTTCATCTTTTTCTTTTTGGTCTTCTTTTTTTCTGACTTTTTTATCTTGCTCTTTTCTTTCTCTCATATTCCACTTCTTTTTATTCTTGCTCTTTTTCTTTCTTTCATATTCCACTTCTTTTTCATCTTGCTCTTTTTCTTTCTTTCATATTCTACTTCTGTTTCATCTTGCTTTTTTTCTTTCCTTCATATTCCACTTCTTTTTCATCTTGCTCTTTATCTTTATTTCATATTCCACTTCTTTTCCTTCTTCATTTTCATCTTTTTCTTGTGCGTCTTTTTTATTTTGACTTTTTCATCATGCTATTTTTCTTTCTTTCATATTCCACTTCTTTTTAATCTTGTTCTTTTTCATTTTTTCAAATTTCAATTCTTTTTCTATCTTGCTCTCTTTCTTTCTATCATATTCCACTTCTTTTTCTTCTTCTTGTTTTTAATTTTTTTTATTTTGGTCTACTTTTTTTCTGACTTTTTCATCTTGCACTTTTTCTTTCTGTCATATTTCACTTCTTTTTCATCTTGCTCTTTTTCTTTCTTTCATATTCTACTTCTTTTTTTCTTCTTCTTTTTCATCTTTTTAATTTTGGTCTTCTATTTTTCTGACTTGTTTATCTTGGTCTTTTTCTTTCTATCATATTCCACTACTTTTTCTTCTTCTTCTTTTTCATTTTTTTTATTTTGGTCAACTTTTTTTCTGACTTTTTTATCTTGCTCTTTTTCTTTCTTTCATAATCCACTTCCTTTTCTTCTTCTTCTTTTTCATCTTTTTCTTTTTGGTCTTCTTTTTTTCTGACTTTTTCAACCTTGCTCTTTTTCTTTCTTTCATATTCCACTTTTTTTTAATCTTGCTCTTTTTCTTTCTTTCATATTCCATGTCTGTTTCATCTTGCTCTTTTTTTTCCGTTCATATTCCACTTCTTTTTCATCTTGCTCTTTTTCATTCTTTCATATTCCACTTCGTTTTCTTCTTCTTTTTGATCTTTTTATTTTTGCTCTTTTTTTTCTGACTTTTTCATCTTGCTCTTTTTCTTTCTTTCATATTCTACTTTGTGTCTTCTTTTTCTTTTTCATCTTTTTCTTTTTGGTCTTCTTTTTTTCTGACTTGTTCATCTTGCTCTTTTCCTTTCTTTCATATTCCACTCCTTTTTCATCTTGCTCTTTTTCTTTCTCTCATATTCCACTTTATTTCATCTTGCTCTTTTACTTTCTTTCATATTCCACTTCATTTTCATCTTGCTCTTTTTCGTTCTTTCATATTCCACTTCTTTTTCTTCTTCTTCTTCTTTTTCATCTTTTTCTTTTTGGTCTACTATTTTTCTGACTTTCTCATCTTGCTCTTTTTTTTTCTATCTTATTCCACTTCTTTTTCTTCTTCTTCTTTTTCATTTTTTTATTTTGGTCTACTTTCTTTTTGACTTTTCTATCTTGCTCTTTTTCTTTCTTTTATATTCCACTTCTTTTTCATCTTGCTCTTTGTCTTTCTTTCGCATTCCACTTCTTTTTCTTCTTCTTTTTTTTCGTCTTTTTTTTGTCTTCTTTTTTTCTGACTTTTTTATCTTGCGCTTTTTCTTTCTTTCATATTCCACGTCTGTTTAATCTTGCTCTTTTCCTTTCTTTCATATTCCACTTCTTTTTCTTCTTCTTCTTTTTCATCTTTTTATTTTTGGTCTTCTTTTTTTCTGACTTTTTCATCTTGCTCTTTTTCTTTCTTTCATATTCTACTTTGTGTCTTCTTTTTCTTTTTCATCTTTTTCTTTTTGGTCCTCTTTTTTTCTGACTTGTTCATCTTGCTCTTTTTCTTTCTTTCATATTCCACTCCTTTTTGATCTTGCTCTTTTTCTTTCTTTCATATTCCACTTCTTTTTCACTTTGCCCTTTTTCTTTCTTTCATATTCCACTTCTTTTCCTTCTTCTTTTTTTTCATCTTTTTCTTTTTGGTCTTCTTTTTTTCTGACTTTTTTACCTTGCTCTTTTTCTTTCTTTCACATTCCACTTCTTTTTCATCTTGCTCTTGTTCCTTCTTTCATATTCCACTTCTTGGTCTTCTTCTTCTTTTTCATCTTTTTCTTTTTTTGTCTTTTTTTTTCTGACTTTTTCATCATGCTCTTTTTCTTTCTTTCATATTCCACTTCTTTTTCATCTTGCTCTTTTTCTTTCTTTCATATTCCACTTCTTTTTCATCTTTCTCTTTTTCTTTCTATCATATTCCACTTCTTTTTCTTCTTTTTTTTTCATTTATTTATTTTGGTCTACTTTCTTTCTGACTTTTCGATCTTTCACTTTTTCTTTCTTGCATATTCCACTTCTTTTTCATCTTGCTCTTTTTCTTTCTTTCATATTCCACTTTTTTTCTTCTTCTTTTTCATCTTTTTCTTTTTGGTCTTCTTTTTTCTGACTTTTTCATCTTGCTCTTTTTTTTTCTTTCATATTCCACTTCTTTTTCATTTTGCTCTTTTTCTTTCTTTCATATTCCACTTCTTTTTCTTCTTCTGTTTTATCTTTTTCTTTTTGGTCTTCTTTATTTCTGACTTTTTCATCTTGCTTTTTTTCTTTAATTCATATTCCACTCCTTTTTCATCAGGCTCTTTTTCTTTCTTTTATATTCCACTTCTCTTTCATCTTCTTTTTTTTCATCTTTTTTCTCATCATTTTTTCATCTTTTTCATCTCTCTTTTTTCTTCCTTGTTTTTTTTTCTTTCTCTTTTATCTCCATTCTTCTTTATCTTAGAATCCTAAAAACACAAAACTCCCAAAATACCAAACATTTCCATCTTTCCCTTAATCCTAACCACGCAACTACCCCAACTACCATCCTACTCGCCAATTCTCGTTTAGTTATCGTCTTCTTCTTCTTCTTCTTCTTCTTCTTCTTCTTCTTCTTCTTTTTCTTCTTCTTCTTCTTTGAAATAAGTCTAACCAGGTAAAATTAGATTCTTTTCGTAAATAACGAGTTAAAAAAAGAAGAAAAATATCTCCATTGAGATTTATCAATCGATCGCCCCCTCATTTCATCGATCTGAAAAAAAATCGATTAATTCAAATTGGCAAAGAGTTGATGAGGGTGTAGTAAAGGGTGGGAGAGATTCTCTTTGTACTTTTTTTCTAACTCTCCAACGTTTCCCGATATCTTCAGATTCACGAATAAAAAATCCTCAAAGACATCAACATCGTCGACTTGGGCGTTTTTCTTTGAATTTCAATTGGAACCAAAATAAAATCATTTGCTTAGTTTTTCTTTCGTGTGAATCAGATGATTCTGGTGTTGGCATTAGTTTCCCCGATGTTTATCTAGTTAGAAATCTTTATGGAAAGACATCGAGTACTTACGGGAAGGACCACGAGAAGGTTGCCAACATCCCTAAGTGAAAGTCGTACCGTGGAACCGACTGGATTCGAATTGGAACACCCAGGTCTTCAGTCCGTGTCGTTATCCACTTACCACCATCACCTCCCATTTGCTAAGTTAATGATCTTCAAGTTTCATTCATGCCACCGTCTATATCGTACTACTACTACTACTACTACTACTACTACTACTACTACTACTACTATCGTTATTTACCTATGAACATACGTACGCACATACCTACTTACCTACATGCTATTCAATACTTACGCATGAGAAACGAGATAGTTACTTTTCCTGGCCTTTGGGGCTAGGAGCAAAGTGGAGTATAATTAAACGCTCGTGTGAGGAAGACTTATAGATGCCCAACTTGACATGTCATCAACATGCCGAAGGATTGGCTTTCCTGAGTCGAAACATGACAGACGAGTCTGCATGTAATCCTACGGTTGAAGGCGTTTTTTTTTCCGACATCATCCTTGGTCGAGAGCCGTCTTAGACCGATGGTGAATCGCAATTCTTCAGGAAGTGCTGAGCTACGCTAAAAAAAATTTCCATTGGTCCAGTGACCTTTCACGGGTTTCTTCAAGGGAACTATACGGGAGATTAGTGATGGGTGCCGCTTTGGATCCGTTCGTCCAGCGGGTTAGGGTTAGGGTTAGGGTATCGAAGAAGAATGGATGTTGTCAATGCAGTTCGGCACATGGTGTGGGATATTTTAACAACTCTGAGTTCTCTTTTATCTGACGATTAGGGTTGAATCTTTCTCTGATCAGGATCTGATTGCGTTCTTCAAGCAAGAGTATCTGTCCCAAATCAGATATAATAAAAGATGATTACATTCCTAATAATTTGACAAAAGATAGATACAACCTGTGGGGTGTGTGTAGGAAAAGTAGTCAAGTAGGAGTAGATGCTCCCTACCGTAGTATAGTGCACGCAGTTCCTGGTTCTGTCAAATCCCAGTCCAGGTAAGTTAGCCTCTTAACAAATCTAGTGAATGAGTCTTGTCCAGTTTTATCTTTTAATAATTAAGCTCGTTCAAGATGTACACTCCCCACCCTTATTTTGAGATTGCCCTCTCCAAATTCATCCTGGAGATACACTATCCACTTTCAAAACTCCACCCATACCTCATTTCCTCCCACGTAAATCCCAGTCCCATTTAGAGATCAATCTGTTTGTGCTTTTGGTCCTCAGCGAACCGGAAAACAGTAGCTAATCTATTATTTAGAAAGGATTCGGAGGGCTTACTAATCAGTTTAGTGTGTTTTTTGTCTTACTCCCTACTTCTAATTTTTATATATATATATTTATATATATATATATTTATATATATTTATATATATATATATATATATATATATATATATATATATATATATATATATATATATATATATATTAAAGTATGCTTGTGGGTTGTTTTAGCTTTCATTGATACGTCAAGGTTTTGATCTATGTATATATGTTTAGCACATTTGGGTACATTTCAAGCAGGATACCCCCTAGAGTGGTATTGTGGTGACTGCAACGATTTTAGCTATGAATAAGACAGACAAATAGAATAGTGAAAGAATGACCAACGACCCATTCTACTCACACTTTTGATAGCCTTGTGTCTAATTTGTTCAAAACTTAAATGATAGTTTTTATATTTTTTGCAAATAAATAATTCAAAGTGTAGTATGTGTTTTGTCCGCGGTCAGAGCAGTGTAGATCTTTCTTGACTGGGACCATTTTTAGTTTGTTCTATCCAATGTGTTCCTTTTTGGGAGAGTGTGATATCCTCAACATAAGAAAAAAACGACTTTGTGTCTAAGTTTGCCCTTGTAGGGAAGCAAGTAAATAGTGACAGAGACTTTCAGAGAAATCATTGGAATATAAAAAACAATTATGTATTTTACAGTCACATTGAAAATATTCCGTTATAACGCATGGCATAGAAAGAGCGAAACGGTGCGTGTAACATGTTTTTAATGCAAACAGTGAAATATTATTTTTCATGTGTGGAAGGGAATATACAATATATACTATAGCAATATAAAATACATATGTATATATACAATATATACAATAGTATTATAAAATACACACACATATATATACACTATATACAATATCAATAAAAATACATATATATATACAACATATACACTATCAATATAAAATACATACATATATATATATATATAAATATATATATATATGTATATATATACAATATATGCAATATCAATATAAAATTCACATGTATACAATATCAATATAAAATACACACATGAACACACACACACACACACACATATATATATATATATATATATATATATATATATATATATATATATATATATATATATATATATATATATTCAGATAAAATTATGTTAAATACCGCGTCCCCCCCAATATACTACCCACAGAATCATTAGTAAAATTCACTATCCTTTTCTCACTCGAAAAAAATTTAAACGAAGCGTCTGAAAAAGGAAGTTTCTAGGGAATATTAAATTCACAAGTGGTTCCCAGTCGCATGCATATCCTGGTGAGGAGAGATTACAACGGGGAATTTTGACGTCGTCTTACAATCAGCGCCTGGTATTCCTAAATGGTCACACCATCTGGTTCTGACAAAGCTCAACGTCGCTTAACTTCGGTGATCTAGCGAGAACCGGGTTTTCAATGTGATTATTCCCATTATCCAGTCATATTTAGTACAAATAAACTTCAGTCTATGCCTGACTTGTCCACCAAGTTTCAGTCATGAATGCCCAACAGTTTTTGTTTTATGATAAGCACACCTGGATTTGACGTACAGATTTATCAGTAACCCTGACACTCACTCCTCTCCTGGCATTGCACTGATTTGGGCTGCGATGGCCCTCTGCCGTTCAGGCATATTCTGGTTAGGGTTGTTCTGATAGATGTTAACTTTAAGATAACTCCACAGATAGAAATCTTTGGTGGAAGGGGGGGGGGGGTTAACGTCATGTTTTACATTCAAAAATACCTGGCCCAAACACCCGTCGGCCAAAGGGTCCAAGATTCTTCAAAAAAGAAATGCGGATAAAATCGATAGTTTACGGATATTAATAGACGGCATTAAAACAATTAATGAACAAAATGATGACAACAAAAAAAAATGCGACTAAAAATATTATTTTCTCTTTTTGTGAGAATTATATTTAACAACTTTTTAGCACGTTTTATTTTTTTATTTGTGAATCGACAACGACGCTTTCATTGTACAGAATGTCTTGCTTTAAGACATCTTATAGGCTGAAGTTATCTTTTGAAAATATTGATCCAATTAAGTAAATATGATTCGAGATAAAAATGCGAAACTATGTCTGCTTTTGAAAGGAAGAGTTATAAATTTTATTCAATCAGGGAATTCTTTCCAAATCGTCTCCCATTTTAACCGGAAGCTGAAAACATTCAAGTTATATTTTCCTATCTTAATTTCTGTCGAGAACAACGAATTATATTTTGTGTTATTGAAGTCCAAATTCCGGTAGTATTTTCGTTAATTTTCTTTTTTAATTCGCTTTAGCCAATTGTCGAAAATAAAAATAGAAAAAAATAGAAGAAAACAAAACAAAGTACACTTAAAATGCGCCCATTTAACTTGCGCGTTCCACATTGAAAATGATATTTAAAACTTAAGCTTGAAAGACTCTGTCGAATGAGGGGTAAAATAGAAATAGACTACTTGGCGACGGCTTCCGTTTTGGAAATAGCAATCGGCTGTTGTTTTGAGTTGGTGGTATGTGGAGAATTACACTCCTCTCATAATATTCATCATAATTCCTAAGTAAATCTTTCTATCTAATTGACCCTTATTCTCCAGTGTTTGTTTGTCTTGATAAGTAGTGACTCATTAGTTATATATATAAATATATATATATATATATATATATATATATATATATATATATATATATATATTATCTTTGTCCATATTTTCCCCTATACTCTTCCTCCTACCATCTTACCCTGCACATCCGCTTGCAAGATGTTTTTTTAAAAGGCCTCTGTAAAATACCCTTGATCCTCTTCAACCTTTATTTTTAATTTTACTTTATTTCTATTTTTTTTTTCTTTTTCTTTTTCTTTTATTTATTTCATTTCTTTTTTTTAATTATTTTTTATTTTTATTCTTATTCATTTTTTATTATTTTTATTTCTATTTTTATTTCTACTTTTATTGTTTTCATTACCCCTCTGACAAAAGAATTTGTAATTTTAATTAATTTATTGCGGAAATTTGAAAGGGTAAATCTTTGCAAAGTATTGTGTTATTTTTTATATGTACCGGTGATTTGTTTATAGGTATCATTGTGTTATTTCCTCTTCTATACTACCAACATATCAACCTCTGACTCTTTCTGTCAGTGGATATTTCTCTAGAATGAGTTTTTTTTTCTTCTCTGATTTTCTGTAAGACGTGTTGCTAAAGGCGCTGATGAAGGACGTTTTGGATTAGCTTCATCAAATTATAAAATAAAATAAAATAAAATAAAGTATTTCAAAACTGTTTTGGAAACGATTGTACGCCATACTGGACTTGATGTTCTAATTCTTGAAAGTTTAGGAATATGCAAGACCCCAAAATATTCTTTTTTATAGCTACTGGCACAGCGTGGATTTTCAACCAAATGCTGGCGAATATCGCTATTCGTAATCACTCCTTGTGCCGGCAGAAGCAATTCGTTAAAACATTGAATCTTTGTGAGGAACTTTGACCCTCTCTCACTCTTTCTCATATATATACACATATATACATTATATATATATATATATATATATATATATATATATATATATATATAATGTATATATATATATATATATATATATATATATATAATGTGTATATGAATATATATATGTATATGTATGTGTGTATACATATTTATATGTATATATATATGTATGTATATATATATGATGTGTATATGAATATATATATATGTATATGTATGTGTGTATACATATTTATATATATATATATATATATATATATATATATATATATATATATATATATATATATATATAAAAGGTTAGTGGGAGAGCACTCCAGCAGGGTGCTCAATTATTAAGGAAAATCCAAACTAAGATCGTAATATTTATTCATATATGTATTTCAGAAGATCATGAAAAACATCGCTACCGTCGGTTGAGAATTCTAAACAAAAAAGAGGACCTATAATTGCTCTTCTTTACTGGACTCTTTTCAGCCTCTGTTTAGATAATGCTTTGAAACCAACGGTACCGTTGTTTTTCTGATTTCAATGTTTGCGTGATGTTTGTGTGTATGTTTGTGTGTATGTTTGCGTGATGTTTGTGTGTATGTTTGCGTGATGTTTGTGTGTTACCTATAGAGAGACAGGTTAGAGAATTTACATGAAACTAAAAGTGCATTCGTATGTAAAATTTATCGGAGAAAGACAATGGAACTGCCCCTGAATCTTAAAGTGCACAACTACGGTCAGATATGAGGGAATTACCCCATAAAACTTCAAATATATCACATCTTGATAAAATCTAAATCATATGCATAACATTTGTGGAAGACAATGGAAGTGATCTATTTATAGGGATTTATCTCCTTTAAAACTTCAAATATATCTTATTCTGATATAATTCATATCATATATAAAGAAATTATCCGCGAAGACAATGGATTCAGTCCCGAGTCTTACGTTAACCTATATATGCCGAATATCCATATGCCCCCTATCTCTAAGTGACCCGTGGGGACAGAAACACACTTAAAACTTCAAATATGTATTTTAATAAAATTTTAACTACATGTAAAAAAGATTTATTCAGAGAATATGTCAACATTTCAGTTTCTTCCGATTATAATAGGGATCGAAACGTAAGGAAAGAGACAATAAAAACAAAGAAAGTAATATATTGTTAGGAGCACGGTGACAAAATACGTAACAGTGATTCATCATTCAATCCCGAGCAACGCCTGGTGTTCCTGCTACATTAGCTTTAAGGCATAGCTCATTAGGGAAAACTAATTCGAGCTCCGGCACTTGACAATATTTACATTGAGATATTACTTATATTCAGTCAGTGTCGTATGATAGCGCAGGGGTTGGTTTCGACGCTTGAGTTTCAATCCCGGCTTGAGGCACAAACTGGTCTAGCCGCACTGAATAGCTGTGATACAGCGAAACAGTCTGTATGTGGATAACTATATAAAAATAAATAAATATTAAGCTCTTAATTTTCTCAATTAATCGAACACTGCTGGGATTTTCCTACCATCTTACAAAAGAGGTTATATATATATATATATATATATATATATATATATATATATTCATATTCATCCGCTTGATTGGTTGTGCTCTCTCGTAAGTGAAATCGCCAACTGTCAGCAACTTATAATACATTGCTTATTGTGTAAACGCTTGGAGTTTTCAGGCAATTGACAATGTTTACATTAAGATTTTACTTACTTTCAACAAGTCTGGGGCGATGGCTAAAAGATTAGACGCACGTATTTTCATCTAAATAGTCGAGTTTCGATCCCGGCTTGAGACACTTACTTGTCTAACAACACTGAAGAGGTGTGAGACAGCGAAACAGTCTGTCTGATGATGACTATATATATATATGTATATATATATATATATATATATATATACATATATATATATATATATATTGTGTATTTAGGCAGCATTTTTTCATTCATGTACACATTATTAAAAATAACAGAGCTCTTAAAAAATAAAAAATAAATACATAAATACATAAATAAATTAAACAAGTTTGTATTCATCAACGTCTTCTTTGAACAATATAAGGCGTTCCTTTTACGTGCGCGTCTCTCCGATGTATTTAAAAAATTCTATCCTTTCACCAGCTTTTTTAGTCCATTTTGCCATCAACACTTGAAGATGATTCGAGAAGGAATCGAAAACGTTAGTAACACATATAGATCTTTCATCAATTTGTTTGATTTTTCACGAAAAAGAATCCAAGATAAAAAGATAAAAAGGTATAACCAGACAGACAGTTCTGTTGTATTCTGCTTTTATATAAACTAACGACGATTTACCATCCAAAATCAGTTCGAAATAGACTATTAAACTAATGCATCGCACGCATCGAAACACATCACTTCAGTCGTGTAATACCTTCGTCCATTCTTCCAGAAAATTTAAAATATTTTACACCATACACCAAAAACATTAACTTTTGTACCCCCTCAAAGCCTCTCTCCAATAAGTCAGCCAAACAGATGGTAGCAAAATGTATTCCCGCTAAGAAAGAAGTCCTCTCACCATCCTCATGAACACCGGCTAGCGTAGTCGTCCTATTATTTCGCAAGAAACTAAAATAATACCGGTTTCAGAATTCTGTAACCACCCAATAAGCTATGATTAAGCAACATCCATCACTCTTACAACGCCTCGTGACCTAAATAATATTTTACGGACTACTAATAATTAATTGTGCTTTTCATTAATTTATAATTAAAAAATCGTATTCCTACATATTTGTAACCAACTCCAAACATTAAAATAATTCTGCGTTTCATTTTTTCGTCATCGAAAGTTATTCTTCGATTTACTACAGACTTGGAACATAACTATTTCTTTCTTGATTTAAAAAAAATAAAAATTAGCTTACAACCTAAAAAACAGAACTTAAATATACAAATAATTATAAGTTTTATTTATTTTCAAACATAAAAACTACATCCTGGTACTTAAACAGAATTTGCCCCGAACTGAGTTTTTTCTTGGAGAAGGGGGTGTAATTCTGTTAAAAACTAAACCAAAACAGAATGAAAACATAACTATACTTATACGTTTCATTTATTTAAAAAAAAAATTTTTTCTTTTGGGGGAGGGCATTTCTGAGTAAGATAAAACTAATCCTACAATTATCCTAATATATGTTTTAACTTTCGTTCGCCAAAATTCGGCTTGGTTCCAATCCGACAATTGTTTCTTTACATCGACACTATCCATTGTGACCTATTTGCGTGCGATTGCCTGTTGACATATTTCATTTCATTCTTTTGCATTAAAATTATCTTGGATTATTTTTTTAAAATTTGGGTGATGTTACATTGAACGTTTTTTACTGAATGGTGGATTAAACCACACACAAGAGCGTCTTCTATTTCTCCTTGCACCTAAGTTGGGTTCCTGGGGGCTTTCATCACTTATATTGTCGTTACGAGTAACTGTAGGTATGTTAATATGGTTATTTCGAATATTAGAGGGCCACGTTTCCGTTTTCTCTTTCTAGTCATCCGATGGGTAATAACTCCACTATTCGATGGTCCAAGGCCATTGGTATTCGGGTAATCACTAGAGTTTGGAGAGGACTTTAAATATCTGATACTCTCTTTATACCCTGAATTCCTTAAGGCCTTATTATAGAACTCCGAGTTGGAGTCGAAGATGGGTTCACTAGAAGAAATACTAGAGATTCTTCTGGAAATATTCGGCTTATAATTGATTTGGGGTTGTTAGATTCTCTATGAACGTAGTATAGTAGTTGGTTAGGTTTGTGGTAGGGTTCATAAGTTCCTTTAGTCATGTTCAGAGTTAAATCTAGGTAGTTTACTACTTTCTTGTTTATGTCTAAGGTAATAATTAATCCGTAATTTCTTAAGAGGGCACGGAGCTTATTTTTAGATATATCATACACTCTATCAGTGGATCTGACGGTTAGTAGAGCATGACCCCTGTATAGGCCACCTCCTATATCAACTTCATCCTTAAAAAGAAGGTGAATTTCATTCAGCAAAAAAGGCCGAATAGGTCAGTAACTTGTGCTGAATCCGTTGAACCCATCAGGATATTCGAATGGGTGGAAGAGTCGCTTCTAGTCCAGAATTTGTCGTCGAAGTGTATTATAGATTTTCTGAATAACAGGATCAACTTTATTTCGGTCCATGTTAGGTCTGAGTTGTTTTTCGCGAATTCAAGTGCCTTGGTTAATGAAATTGGTGTGATGGATTGATAGTAGGAGTCTATGTCGAAAGCCAGAAATGTATACTATGTTTATGCTTGAGGTTCTTGAACCAGGCAGTAACTTCACTCGAGTAAATTAAAAGGGGGTATTTAATTTTATTTTTCAAGATCGGAATGATTCTATTAAGAATGTTTTTACTTACTCGACCTATATCATATTTAGAAGGACAACTCATCCTAATTGAGGTGTTGTTATTGACATTAGGTTTATGGTCCTTTAACGTAAATCTAGGGGTACCTGGTGCAATAATTTCAAAGTATTTATCTATCTTCAGTTTAGAGAGTAAAGATTTAGCCTCTATATTTATATCATTGATGGACTCCCTCCGGATCAGTTTATAATTTTTATGGAGCTCTTTAAGTAAGATTGTTTATATTGATCATAGGACATGTTTAGTCTTATCGGTCGAGACTAGGAGGTTGTTGTTGTCATTATCGTTCAACTTTTTGGCAAAATTGTTAATACGTATCAGTTTCATAACTAACATCCCTTCTGAATTTCAAGGTTTTAGCTAGATGTACAAGGTTTCTCTCAGAATTATCGAGTGCTGCGTTTTTCTTTGGGTTCCTAACAGATTTTAGTTTATAGTATTTAGCTGCATCTCGCTGTAAAGCGTCCTCGGCTGCGGTTGAGTTGACTGGGAGTCCTTGATTTGGATATGGTGTTGGGGTTTTCCATCGATGACGCGATCGTAGTGGTATGCCCTCCAACTCATGTTTCTCACGAACTTGTTAATGCTTCCAAGAAAAGCTTTTCTGTAGGTGTCCTCCGATGAATGAGGATGCTTTTTGTAGACAGGGAAAGGAATTCTTTATGTAACATATCTTACAGTGTTCAGAATAAGCTCTACCCTAATGGACCTTCAGTTTAAGTTTAAATTAAAGGAAATTTTGACTTTAACGGAGGGTATATGCCTTAAGGCCGATGAGCATCAAGTATAAACACCTAAGTACGGACATTACCACAACCGAGCACTGTAGAT
Source organism: Sepiola atlantica (assembly GCA_963556195.1). Classification (NCBI taxonomy): domain Eukaryota; kingdom Metazoa; phylum Mollusca; class Cephalopoda; order Sepiida; family Sepiolidae; genus Sepiola; species Sepiola atlantica. Next base: position 40,251,438 of record OY744532.1, on the reverse strand, counting down.
ATAGGTGTCAGCTCAATGGATGATAGATAAGTCAACTAGAGCTATGATAAAAACATTTAATGAATTAAAACATTACAATTGTTCAAAGAATTAGAACATCAAGTCCAGTATGGCGTACGATCGTTTCCAAAACAGTTTTGAAATACTTTATTTTATCTTATTTTATAATTTGATAAAGCTAATCCAAAACGTCTCTTCATCAGCGCCTTTAGCAACACGTCTTACAGAAAATCAGAGGAAAAACAAAAAAAACTCGTTCTAGAGAAACATCCACTGACAGAAAGAGTCACCGGTTGATATGTTGGTAGCATAGAAGAGGAAATAACACAATGATACCTATAAACAAATCACCGGTACATATAAAAAAATAATAGAATACTTTCCAAAGATTTACCCTTTCAAATTTCTGCAATACATTAGTTAAAATTACAAACTCTTTTGTCAGTGGGGTAGCGAAAACAATAAAAGTAGAAATAAAAATAAATAGAAATAGAAATGAAATAAATAAAATGAAAATGAAAATTAAAATAAAAACAACATAAAAATAAACATAGAGATACAATAAAATTATAAAATAAAGGTTGAAGAGGATCAAGGATTTTTTTACAGAGGCTTTTTTTAAGAAAACATCTTGCAAGAGGATGTGCAGGATAAGAGGGTAGGAGCAAGAGTATAGGGGAAGATATGGACAAAGATAATTTTGGAAGAGAAACCAACCTTATAAAAAACTTTTATGAGGGAAAGAAACAGGAATAATAAGGAAAAAGTCCTATATTAGAAATGTATTGTACGCAGAAGTTCGAAAAATTGTCGAGTCCTATATAAAAATCCGACCTAACTCAATCTTTGTGGAGAGGCAAGTAAGTAGAGACCCCTTGCGGTTGATATACCGTAAAAAAACAACAAATTGTAACAGCACTTCACAGGGATTGACATTATTAGCTGGTAATTTAAAAAATTATTTAAGAAACTCGTATAAATGTGACGATGAATAAAAAAAAATGAACATTTTCGTTTGACATTCTGTATTTACTCTCCTACAGACTTTCCCACATTGATCATGTCTATCCCCCTAAACGTACCCTTCAATTTCAGATAGCGCCCCTTGTTTGCATCCATACTTCGCCAAATAGCATACGAAATACAATACTAGGTTTCATCGTGCCGGTATCCAAAAATTAAGCCCCACTATTATGATCGGCATGTGTGGGTCGTAGTGTGGGTGCATACCTCTATTTACAGCAAAAACAAAACAAGAAACCATTAGGCCACTAGTACCCTCCTTCTATCCGGCAACACACAAAAGTCTATTATTGTAAATTGTTGAGTGTCTAGGTGATTCAATATATATATATATATATATATATATATATATATACATACACATATATATATACATATATATATATACACATACATATATATATGCACATACATATATATATATACACGCACATATATATATATACACATACATATATATATATTATACACATACATATATATATCACATACATATATATATACATAAATATACATATATAAACACACATATATATATATATATATATATATATATATATGTGTGTGTGTGCGTGTGTTGTGTGTGTGTGTGTGTCAGCGGAAACAGTTCTTTTAATGTGTATGAATTAAATTCTTCTCTAAAGCTGGTGAATTTAATAAAAGAATTATTTAAAAATTAAACGAAAAATGAGAAGGAAATTATGTAAAGAAGAAGAAGAAGAGGAAGAAGAAGAAAAGAAGAAGAGGAAGAAGAAGACGAAGAAGAAGAAGAAGAAGAAGAAGAAGAAGAAAAGTGAAAGGGAAAGAAACATGAAATAATGATTTAATCGATCTCAACTGAAGAGATGACAGGAAAGAAGAAAATGAAAGGTAAAACCCGAGGCCGTTAATGACGTAAATACAAATTGTCAGTCGCAGTTCGATGCAAGACGCACACATGTGCAACCCCCTAATCTCTCTCTTTCTCTTCCTCTTTCTCTTTCTCCCATGACACGCAGAAAGAGAGAAAGAGAGAGAGAGAGAGAGGGGGGAGGGAAGAGAAAAAGAAATGGAGGGATGGAGAATAGGAAGTGGTATGAGTAGAAACAAGAAATATGAGCGGGGAGGAATTGAAACGAAAGAATGAGAACGAATCGAAGACTGTGAAGGATGAAACTCCTTTTCCGTTTGTCCAAATAATTGACTGGATTTTCAGTTTTCCGCGTCCCTGCTTGTTCGTAGCGATATTCCTGAATACTTTTCTCATATCTGTGAACACTCTACTTCAGTGGATATATATATATATATATATATAAGCAAGACACCCATCCTCTCTATCGGAACCAAACTAAGTTAAGACAGCAAAGGGCTCAATATCCTATTGGATAGCGCTATATCAATAATAAATCATACTAAAATTTAGTTAGCTTAACACTTTACTGCAGTTTCAGTTGTATTCATTTATGATGATCGGTTTTGCCCTGAAACTGCAGTAAACTGCTTAGCTAAATACATTTTAGTATCTTTTATCATTGATATCTCCTATAATATATATATATATATATATATATATATATATATATATATATATATATATATATATATATATATATATGTATATGTATATGTATATACATGTATATATATTTTTATATATATATATATATATATATATATGTATATATATATATATACATATATATATGTTTATATATATATTTATTTATACATGTATTACAGAAGATCAGAACAATATCGGTACCGTCGGTTTCAAATCCCCAAAAAAGGAACCTATAATTGGTCTTCCTGGAAAATCTGAAACCGATTTGAAACCGACGGTACCGATGTTGTTCTGATCTTTTGTAATACATATACGAATAAATATAACGCTCTTATTTTTTTAATTTTCTTTATGATCGAGCACTCTGCTGGGGTTCTCTCCCACTAACCTTACATAAATATATATAGAGCTAGATAAATATATACCAGTATATATATATATATATATATATATATATATATATATTGAGTGTTACGTAATATATATACATACGTACGTAAACATATGTATGTCTATGTGTGTGTGCGTGTGCGCGTGTTCCAACTGGACGTACCCTGGGATATTACTACTGATGAAAAGAAGCTTCAGCTTTGCGACTCGGAAATATAGCAGTTCCATTATAGGAATCGTGCAATTTTGATTTTCACTTATATATATATATATGTATATATATATATATATATATATATATATATATATATATATATATATATATATATATACTGTCCTATTGGAAATCCATTTTATTGATATATATAAGAATGATGCGTAGCTGAAAGACGGAATAGGTAAGCTGCTATTTTCTTAATAATTATTTCAACGTGACAGCATGTCTAAACACGTCATTCGAACTTTGTTGTGTTCACTAAAGGGCACTTGTCTTTCTGCACGCAGACACACTCTACTGTATTCAATATCTTGATGATTACACACGTTCACATAAACACTTACGTCTACACACACACGTCCACAAACATCTCACTCCCATATGCACACGTCACCAAACACATATCACTATCACACGCACACACGTTCACGCGTACACTTACAGACGCAAGTCTACAAACATCTCTGAAGACATACACTCCCATACGTACACGTCAACAAACATGTCCCTATCACATACATACACGCACACACGTTCACACACACACTTACACACGCACACAAATGCATTGTTATCACACAAATATACACACGTTCACACATCTACACGCACGTTCACAAATAAGCTTACTTAAAAAGACATGTCTACACACAAACAAACCTTTTAACACGCGTATATTTAAAGACACTCATTCACACACGCACTTACATACACGTATGTCTACACGCATCGCTCACACACGTTCACACCTACGCCCACAAACATCACTCTGTCACACACACGTGGTGATTTTTGTTTATATTCAGCCCCGTGGACTAAACCTTTTTTAGCAATATTATCCGCGCAAGCAATGTAATCAACAAAAAAGCAGTTTAAAGCATAACATACTGTACACTGTCGGAAATAAATCTCTAATGTTTAAAACATAAACACGTTCATCGTATTTCGCTACTGATGCAGTAAGAATATATATATATATATATATATATATATATATATACCTTATTAGTGCGTCGGGGTATGTTGAAAAGAAATCAATAAAGTGCTCGATCGCAACAATGTAAGAGCTCATACAAATGATTTATTTAAAACTATACTAACATATTCAAGAGACGTACCATGGTTTCATTGACATAGATCGACAATATCTGTTTTAAAAATACCGGTAGAATCTATCCCAAATTCTCAGTGGCTCATAACATTTCGTGACCCGCTGAGAGGGGATATATTATTAATGTATAAAAAATTATTAATATATATATATTATGTGTACACATTAACATTTTTATGGAGAAATAATAATAATAATAATAATAATAATAATAATAATAATAATAATAATAATAATATAATAATAATAATATAATAATAATAATAATAATAATAATAATAATAATAATAATAATAATAAAACAGCTACAATCCTGAGAAATGTCCTCGAATGCGGAAACCAACCCACATAAGCAACGAATGGAGAACAAACACACGGAAGCACAAAACAGAACCGGGCGCAAAATACAACCGCACGAGAGGCGCAAGCATAGGCTGACGCCACGAAAATTATAGACAGAGGGTCGAGGAGGGAAAGCGCAAAACCAGACCTCCACTGGAAGAGCGCGGACAGCTCTGGGACCTTGGGAAGGCTTGTTGCCACTCGGGCCCCAGAGGGGACCAATGGCCCTTATCAGCGGGAAATCGTTGGTAGGTGGCTGTTGCGATTACCGCAAGGTCATCAGCGGTGATGAACGAAAAGAGGTGGAGCATACTGGAGGCCTGAGGAGACTTGTTGTCACTCAGACTCCAGGGAATACCACAGGTTGTTGGCAGTGGGCGATCACTGACGATGACCAGTGTGATAACTCCTAGTGAGTAAATAATAATAATAATAATTATAGGATGGGAAGACAGAGGAGGAAGAGCACTAACCAGACCTCCACTGGAAGAGTGTGGAGAGTAGTGAGACGTTGGTAAGGCTTATTATCACCCAAATCGCAGAAGAAAGTAACGATCGTTACCAGCGAGAATTCAATGGTAAGCGGATGTTGCGATACTGCAAAATCATTTGCAATGCTTATTGAAAAGAGGTGAAGAGTTATTGAAATCTGGGGAGGCTTGTTGTTACTCAGGCTCCAAGGAACATCACCGGTTATTATCAGTGAGCAATAACTAACGATCTCTTGTGTGAGAACTCCTAGTGAGTACAAATAATAATAATAATAATAATAATAATAATAATAATAATAATAATAATAATAATAATAATAATAATAATAATAATAATAATAATAATAATAATAATAATAATAATAATAATAATAATCTCTTTTTTTCTAATTTTCTTACCGTTTTGTTTTTGCTGGGGATTAGGCATTCTTCCGGATGCCAGACATTCACCCGCTATTACATACAGATAAGTTGTGTATTTTTTCATTTTAGTTCAGTTAGAGTTTCGGAATCCAGGTGCCCCTCCATTTGGTCTAACACTTGATTTCTATATGAGATACATAGATATCCGAGTGTTCAACTACGATAATCCGTTACCTCTCAAATGTGAGTTAGTTAATTGACCACTTAACTATGTTATAGTTTATCTTTATTGTGATCATTTCTGGATTTTGCCGGCTCCCAGGACAATCATTCATCTGGTCTAGTGGAGTGTCTGACGAAGTTTTATTACTTGAGGTAACATTACTTGGAGAATATGCACCATTCCTCGTATGAGCCAGTGTATAGCCGTATTGAAGGGATCTTAGTTGGGTTTCGAATACTCTGTTATTTTGAATACTTGGCCATGGTTTACTTGTAGGGGGAAGCATCTTCATGTCAGGTTGTCCCGACAAACTCCTGTACAGAGAGACCGAAAACAGTCGAGGATGTTGTCTAGTAGGCATTCAAACTTTCGCCCCTTCTATCTCTCTATGTTTGTATGTTCAGCTAAAAGTAAAATACTACACAAAAAACACCAACAAAATTGATATCTTCAGTATTGCCCCGGGCAAAATATAGACAATTCAAAAAAATTCATTGTTTTGGGGATCAGCAGGAACAGAATTAGTTAAGTGGGTTGACATTTTGAGCAATTTTTAAATGTTAGTATGTAGCAATCTGTCAACGATTATTTCTAGTTGCAGAGAAAGCGAGAGGTGTGTGATAGAGAGGGAGGGAGGGGGCGAAGAGAGAGAGGATTGTGGCGGGGAGGGAAAGAGAGAGAGAGAGAGGGGGGGAGAGAGAGGGGGGAGGGTTACACACAGTTATTAATTCACCCCCGGGAAACGCCGAGTAACCATGCATGTTTTTAATAAGAAAAAGTAAAAAATATTTTTCTATAATAAAATTGACGTCTTCGTATAATATTATCACAGTTATCAATATCCGAAACTCACACCGTTGCCCTGATACATTTTATTCTATAAGGTGCAGTTGTCTATTTGTACGTCGAGCTAAAAGTCAGAAACTACACAAGACACACCCAAAAAGCTGATATATTCTTTGTCAGCATTGCATCAGCAAGAATATGGATATATTTTCTTTTGTGTAATATTCGTACTTTTTAGGGTCACCAGCAACACAATTAGTCAGATATAATGATACTAAGCCTTATGTCTAGAATCGTTATTCTAATTTAGGGGGAACTTTTTATCGACTTTTAATCTAAATTAATCTTTTAATCTAAAACTTAACTAAAATACATTTTCTTGGCCTTCGGGCTAGAATCAAAGTGTAGTATACCTTAAGTAGGACAGCTCGTAGAGTGAATGTGGTATTGCGGAGACTGGGATGATTCTAGTTAAGAATAGAGTAGACACTTTTATCACTTTTGACCAAAGATGAACAACAATATCTATAACCCCACACTTTTGATGGCCTTGTGCCTTATTTGTTACACTATAAACTTTTACCTTATAGCAAATAAATAAACTTTTACCTTATATCAAATAAATAATACAAAGTATAGTATCTGTTCTGTCCTCTGTCGGAATACAGGAGATCCTACTAGACTGACGAGTGAGAAGGGATTTGGTGAGAGGGAAGAAGTGGGAGATAGCGGGGGATTAGATAGATAGAGCGAGAGGGAGAGCGAGAGAGAGAGCGAGAGAGATAGAGCGAGAGGGAGCGAGAGAGATAGAGCGAGAGGGAGAAAGAGAGAGAGAGAGGGAGAGAAAGGGCATAGGCAAAATTAGAGAAAGAGAGAAGTTTTAAAAGAAAGATGTTAACTTGTTCCAGAGAGATTTTTAACTTTTCTTTTTTTTAACGATGGGTAATCAAGGCTAAAAGTCACTCGAGGATAAGAGATGATGACTTATGAGGACGCTTTATAACAAGTGTTTATTGACATTAGATATGAAGAAGACCATGTTGTAGCCTTCAGGGAAGAAATCATAATAAGAAAATAATTGTATTCGTTACTTTGAAATTGAAAGATAGGTATAATATAAAATTTATAACAATTTACATAAAAATTCCAATTTAATCACATGACTTTACGAAAAATAGATGTTAAGAAACAAAACAATAAAGAAACGAAAGAAAACAAAGATGTTATTTTCTTTGTGAAAAAAGGCATGAAATTTAAAAATGACCACGGGCCACAATCGATTATGACTGATCTCAAACGAAGGGGTTATCCATCGAATCGAACAAGCATTCAAGCTATCTCTATTCATATAATACAGTTTGTTATGTGCATGTGTTTATATATTTGTATGTACAGGGTTAACTCTTAAACTAATTAACCGATCATTATGAATTTTGGAACACAGCTTCTAGGCGTAAGGAGTCGTACTGTGGACTATATTTTGTTCTATTTAGTTTTACGCAAAACGGGTAAAAGGGGAGGGGGAAACCTTCGGGAAAATTCAAATACACCTGTTTTTTGTGACATTTTAAACAATAGATATGAGACACCAATTAATAAATAAATTAATACATATTATCCAAATTTCAGTTAATCTGGAGTGTTTTAAAAGTTTTATAGGACACATAATGTAGGCACAATCTGCCAGTTAAAAATTCAAATATTTACGATCTGCATTGAATTTGCTCCATAGTCCTTAAACACAAATTACGCAAGATTTCCTAAATTTAAATTTATCTCCCCATAAGCATTTTCTAGAATCTACATCATGTAATGGATTTTGATCAATATTTCAATAAGGATTCTAGACATAAGGCTAGGTATAATTATATCTTCATTTTAATAATCGTAGCGGCATAAAAGTGGTGCAAAGGTGTTCCTCTTCAGGGCGTGTATTCTTCTAGTATATATATATATATATATATATATATATATATATATATATATATATATATATATATATATATATATATATATAAATACTGGATCGTTGAACACTGTTATGACAGCCTACTAAAATATGTCCGCTTGTATAGACATAAATAAATTTTAATTCTCCCCTTTCTCGATGGCTGTTGGGTTGGCCAGATCCGTAGAGGTTCAGGGCCGTAAATTAAAGGTTACTTGTGTCTGGGTTTCGAATCGTGCGACCGGCAGAACAGTCATCCGCTACACTGATTATTACTGAAACAGGATGAACACACATGTTCATGTGGATAAGAATTTTAAAATACATATTCATCATAATATTATATATATATATATATATATATATATATATATATATATATATATATATATGTAATATTATGATGAATATATATTTAAAAATATAAATCTATAAAAGAATTACATTTTGTTAAAATCTTACAGAATTGATATTTAATGTAAACAAAACTCTAAATAAACGCTCGTATATAATTACGGTTAAAGGTCAGATCGATATATTTTCTTCTGTGTGAATTCAGTGCGTGTCAAATATTTTAGTGACAAAATGATGTCCACTGCCTCATAACATGCGTTCAGCTTATTTTTAGATCATTACGTCATCCGTTCTTTCCGAAATTCTTTAATATATTTATTTGCGTGTTCGATATTTATGCGCACTTTTATTCGTTGTTCTGTATTGAAATTGCAGTTGGGAAGCTCCACACCTATTTTTGAAAGGGACACATTTTTAAGGATAACCAAGTTTTGCATAAACTTATAAGACAATACTACGTGTATTTTTCTTTCCCTCACACACACACACACACGCGTACACACACACACTCCCCCACTTCTCTGTATATATATATATATATATATATATATATATATATATATATATATAGAGAGAGAGAGAGAGAGAGAGAGAGAGAGTGAGAGAGATGGATGGATGGATGGATGGATGGATAGATTTGTCTGGCATGATTGTATGCTTCTAGATATGTATTTTGACAACGATTGGTGGTGTTCTAGGCATAAAAACGATGTTTTTAAAATAATTTTTTATTCAATATTTCAAACGCCCTACGATTTTCATCAAGAATAATCAAAGAAATATATATATATATATATATATATATATATATATATATTACCAGAACAGTTTGGCACAACTTTTATGCCCCCTTACGAAAATTAAAATCAATTTTCACGAAGGGCTCCTACCAACTTTTTAATCTTTTTTCAAAAGACAAAATTAAACTAAATGTATCCCACATTTCGACCCTTTACACCCCTACAGCCGTGTTCCAGCAGAATTCAAAATGATCGGTTAATTAGTTTAGAAGTGAATCCTGTATATCCAGATATATAATCATATGGCTTTCTGAAATTTTACTATTCAAATACGTAGCAATATTTATAAAAAAATGTGGCAATATATTTCTCATACCAAACTTTATATTTATATATAAACGTTATATATATATATATAATCTTATAAACATACCTAGCTTTATATATATATATATATATATATATATATATATATATATATATATATATATATATATATATATATATATATATAAACACATATATAACATATATAACTTCTTATATATATATATATATATATATATACATATATATATACATATATATATATATATATGTGTGTGTGTTTGTGTGTGTGTGTGTGTGTGTGTGTGTGTGTGTCTGTGTGTGCGTGTGTGTGAGGAAACCTATGTCCTTTTGCACCCAGGGTGAAATGGGGTGACATTTATTGAAAAAATTGAAAATTATTTATTCAAACAATATTTCGTAAATGTACAGTCTTTAAACAACTCAAGGCACTCCCGGCGTTTTCCGAGAATGCTTGAGGACTCGTGTGTCTATAAGTTTCTGGTTCTCAATTAAATAAAATAAGGTACAGTCATAGATGGCGATCCGAACGTTCTCTTTCTCTTACACCGACGTGCTACCCCTTTCCCAGGATTACTCAACTTCCCTTTCAGTCCCTAGTATGACTTGACCGATAATTGAGCCCCGGTCTCGCAGCTCATTAGCAACCACTCTTAATATTATGCCAAATGGGTCAGTGACGTAACATAAAGTTAAAAGTCGTTTTTCTATATTATGTACTCCACGATATTATTGTACCTCATTAGATAAAAATATAACATAGTTTGGCAGGTACTTTTGGCAATTTAGTTCCAGAATATATATAGTTATGGTGAATTTATTTGTTAAATTCCAATGTCAAAGTCTTTATTTAATTGTTCTAACCGACATTCAAAGCAATTGAGTGCTATATGACAATTGTTTCGCGCACAAACAACAACTGGGAATCAACACGTAAACATCTTTTAACGCGCATTTTACACAGCACCCCGTTCCTTTAAGGGGAACAAGGTTTTCTTTATAGACAATCAGCCATTTTGAATATCAAATGCATCTGAAAGGGTTTTTCTGCATTTTTGTTTTGTTTTTATGCTCGAGGTTTTTATCCAGAAACGATCTTTTGATCTTCTGATGAGCTGCATGAATAAAATTCCTGGTAATTAATGCTTATTCTCGATTGTTCGTTTGTGCGCTAAACAATTATAAAGTTAGACTGACTTGCTTTGAATTTAGGTAAGAAAAATGAATTAAGACTTAGTTATTGGAATCAAACATACCATTGTTTACTTCCCGCTAGATCATCGAAGTTAAGCGACCTTTAAGCTGGCCAGTACCAGATGGGTAACCATTTGTGAATAGCAGGCGCTGTATGTGGACGCCTATCTATGGGTAAATAGTGTCGCCAATCTACAGTGCCTGGCGTGGCGACTATGGCAAACTCCCCTGAATGACAATCACCAATAGGGTGGACGGAAACCAGGGAGGAATTCCTTCTCCAGGAGTGATCAAAACTCTGATGGCATTTGTGAATATATATATATATATATATATATATATATATATATATATATAGTCTCGGAAGTTTCTCAACCATTAAAACTATATTAAAAAAAAACAAAAAAAAAAACTTATAGTCCCAAGTCTTCCAGTGGAAAATCACTCATGTAAGTCAATTTATTTTTTACAGTTATTATATTAGTTTATTTCTAACACTATTTTAAGGGATCATCAGTTGTTTACCATGAAAAACTGTTTCGGGAATTTAATTATATATATATACAGAAAGAGAGAGATGGGGGCAGAGAGTTTAGATAAGTAAAAGTTAGCACATTCAAACTCAACAAACATTTGGCGTACGATCGTTTCTAAAACGATTTGAAATATTTCATTTCATACTTTTGAGTGTGTATGTTCGTGCGTGTGATATTTGTATGTTCCCAATCGAGAGAAAGGTTAGAGAATCTCCATAAAATCTAAAGGTGTATTCTTATATAAAATTTACCGGGGAAAACAATGTAGGTGTCCTAATAGCTCCTTAAACAATACTTTATAGATCTCTCCTCCCCCCACCATTACTCCCTCTCCCTCGTTCCCCATCTGTCCTGGTGTATTAACAATAAAAGGTAATAAATCTAACCATAAAACCTAAGACTGGAATTGTCAATAATAAACAATAGGAAATATCATCATAAGTATCAATATTTTTTTACCCAGAGCAGTATCAGAAAAATATGCATCTGAAGGAAACTAATCTTACACCTACAGTTTCTCTGGTTTGTCATATGTAAGTCCAAATACTCCTAATAGCTTCAACCAAAGATGTAGCATGTGCATGGAGGAGAAGACTGGTATTTAAAAGCATAAATGCAATAATATCTTAAGCTTAGAGGAGTGAGTTAATTTCATAGTGTTGACACAGAAACAAGTTCAAGATAACAAATAAGTAAACAGAAAAAGTACGTCAACGAAAGTCTGTAATCAAGAATTAAAAACATCTTTTTTAAAAAAGTACCCAACAAAAGTCTCTACTAATCCAAAACGGAAATTAAATGCTCACATAAATGAATAAAGAAAGAAAGAAAGAAAGAAAGAAGAGGCGTAATCATTACATTTGGTTAAATAATATTTAGCTGACAATGACAATCATTTTTTGCGGAAGAAGTAAGTGTAATTTTTAATAGTATTGACCGTGACAGACATTTATTATTTAAAAAAAAATCCTCTTCTTCTTCTTCTTCTTCTTCTTCTTCTATCCATTTAACATCACTTTTCCCTCGTTCAGGGGTCAGACGTTTTCTGATATTACACAAACTCGCTCTCCAGTTTTCACGGTTCAGGGGTCAGCTATCTCCAAATTCCTCTCCGTGCGGTTTTCTCTAATCACTTGCTTCTAAGTGTTCCTTGGCCGACCAACCTTCCTGCGATTTAAGACATCCGTGCTTCTGTAACAGTCTATTCAGGAAGATGAACGCTCCATCTGACCATACCAGCATAATCGATTCATCCTCAGAATAACCTTTATGTTGGGCAAATGTAGCGCTTTCAGCAAACCCTCTGACCTGATGTGTTAGGTGTGGCCAGATTTCACATTGCAGATCCATCTGATCATGGATCTGTGATTGTGCTGCAGTCGGGCGAGAGAGGGCTGGGTGGGGGCCCAGCATTATTTACAGTAAATTATACAGATTGATATGTCTGTATCAATCTCTATAATTTACTGATAATAATAATATTCCGTTCGAAAGTAGTGCTTTAACCACTAAAACAATGTAACCACATACCAGGGTGGAATTTTCACGAGGCTCCACTTGTGTGTATATATATATATAAATGATAAATGAAATACGTACTTAGTATTACTTATTGTAATAACAATATTTACTTCCTTTCAATCGCAAGAAAATATGGTACAAGGCCGGAGGGTGGGGGAGATAAAGCCAGCACTCCTAAATAAGGGGCACTCCGGCCTCCTAAACATAGCCTGGTCAGACCCGTCGGCATTCTCCGGTTGGAGCGCCTCAGGCAGTTAGGAATAAACTAACTCTACCTTGAAGAGGAGAGGCAAGGTCTGGGAAGGTGGACCTCCTAGGACTACCTAGGATGAATACCTCAGCCAGGCAGATAAAAGGCCATTGAAATACTCCAGTTTCTGTCGGACTGATTGTCGAAGTCAGGTCATCAACTGGCATGTGACCGTCAACGTCACCGGACTGCAAATGAATGCCACGATGACTGCTTATATCTTCATTTTACTTGCATTAATTTGTAAACAGTGGAAAGTCCGGCTCCAGTGTTTAGGTTTAAAATCGGTCAGTGACACTAAAGGGAGAATGTTAGTCCCAATTCTTGTTTAGATATAGCCAATTTACTGGTTTTGGTGATTTATAATTGGCATAGGTTTTACATTTGCATTGGATGAGGAAGACGTATAAAAAGATATCATATATATAAAATTATTTTTAATATTTTACCTACTACGACGTCGTATCGAACTTATGGTCTTCATCAGCGAAGGGAATTACAATCTCAGACGGTCATAGGGCGAGAACCCCGTTCACAGATACATCTTGAATCTGTAGGCGTTTACCTAGTTCCATTAGGCCACGAGGGATTTTCACGTATAACGGAGAAATTAAGTGATGTTTACACTGAAAGCGGCGAGTGTAGACATCTAAACATTCGAGAGCACTCAACGACAGAGTCGGAGCATTGCACTGAAGCTTTTAGGTGAATGTTTTGTTTTAATCTTTCCGACAGTGCACAATTTTCAATTTTACTTATAATAGACCTTCATAATAATATTAAATTAGTTTTAATATTTTACCTATGTACTACGTCGTTTCCAGCTTATGGTTCTCATCAGCGGAGGGAAAAAACAATCTCAATCTCAATATATATATATATATATATATATATATATATATATATATATATATATATATATATATGAGAGAGATATTTTTAATTAATTAATAAACCAATTTAGTTATACACAAATCTTTATAGTTAATTTACAAATTAATTATAAAAGTCTGGATACAACAAAATTAGTTTATTAATTAATTAATTAAAAATATATATATACAATTGATGACTCGTTCGATTAAGGGCAAATTAAAACAAGGAAAAATGCGCTCATTTGCATATTCGTAAACATAATAAAATCAAAACGCTTAGGGTGGCGAAAAATTAAAACGCCCCATAAAAGAACACCAGTTGCTATCACTAAAAACAAAACAATAACAAATAATTTACGTGTGTATATATATATATATATATATATATATATATATATATATATATAAACAATGCGTTATTTTATTTTGAAACTTTACAGTTTTCAGCGATTATAATGTCCTCTTCGGAAGTTTAAAAATATTTCTAACTCTTTTTTTTTTTAAGCAACCCCATCGCTATTGTGTTCTACAGACGGGTAGCTCTAGAACATAAACGGGTAGCTCTAGAAAATAAACGGGTAGCTTTAGAACATAAACGGGTAGCTCTAGAAAATAAACGGGTAGCTCTAGAAAATAAACGGGTAGCTCTAGAAAATAAACGGGTAGCTCTAGAAAATAAACGGGTAGCTCTAGAACATAAACGGGTAGCTCTAGAACATAAACGGGTAGCTCTAGAAAATACACGGGTAGCTCTAGAAAATAAACGGGTAGCTCTAGAAAATAAACGGGTAGCTCTAGAAAATAAACGGGTAGCTCTAGAACATAAACGGGTAGCTCTAGAAAATAAACGGGTAGCTCTAGAACATAAACGGGTAGCTCTAGAACATAAACGGGTAGCTCTAGAAAATACACGGGTAGCTCTAGAAAATAAACGGGTAGCTCTAGAAAATAAACGGGTAGCTCTAGAAAATAAACGGGTAGCTCTAGAAAATAAACTTTGCTCATGGAAGCTCCGTTTAGTTTTAGGTACACAGAGTGATTAACAAAATATTATTGAGAATGGTTGTAGCTAGACGTGTTTTTGTTGTCAAAGTTTTACAGGGGGAACCATAGATTGGAGTTCAGCCGAGCAACTACCATGAAAATAACGATGGGCAGAGAAAGACTAGCAACATCTCTTCTGTGGAAAGGGGCATACTAGATTTGTAAGTCGCTTTTGTACTCTCTCAAGGCAAGAAAGAGTGATTTAAGATGCACCTCTCAAGATGTGACAACAGCACTCCATCTTAAGATGTAGTTGACTCTTGTACACGTAGAGGATTGCGTCAGGCGTGAGATAATTTCTGGAGCGGTAGAATGATCCAACCGTTTTTCCAACGTATTTTATGTAAGTCTTCCATTTCAAGTCTGAATTGAAGGTGAGTCCAAGACTCTTATCACAGCAGGGGGCTCTCTCATGTGACTGAAATAGTGTCTATTGTTGGTGGATTGTGGTTAGTAGTATTATGTTGATTGGTGCGCTGAAACGTGGCACATTGTTTCATAGCACTGACAAAAGTACGATTAAAATCAAAGTATGAACAGAAATAATGTTGATAATGATCATTGATCCCGGACAACGCCAAGTATAACAAATAATACCGCTAAATTCTTAATTTCTTCCCCCCCCTCCATTATAACATATTAAGAAAATACGGAATGTTGACAAAGACAATATTCCGAAAAGAGTTACCAAGGCAATGACTGAATCCTTAGAAAATGACCTCCAGTCTGTAGAGGAATGGGATCATAAGTGGATGGTAACATTTAATGCTGCTAAGACAAAGCTCATTTCCTTCAACAACTTCAAGAAACTTCTTCAACCACTTATTACCATGGCAAATACCACCCTACCTGAAAGTACAACGTTCAAACTCCTCGGCCTAACATTAACAGGTAACATGAATTGGAACAAATACATAGAAAACATTGGTAAGACTGCTGCAAAGAAAGTGGGCTCCCTTTACCGTGCTAGAAAACCTCTCACACTTGACATTATCTTATATCTCTACAAAGCCACCATCCGCCCATGCATGGAGTATTGTTGTCACATCTGGGCTGGTGTACCATCCACTAGTCTCTCTCTCTCTCTCTCTTAAACAAGGACCCAAAAAGAGTCTGTAATCTAATAAGCCCCTCACTATCCACCAAGCTCCAGCTCCTTGCCCATCGCCGCAATGTTGCATCGTTGTGCTTGTTTTACAAGTACTTCAATGGAATGTGCTCCGATGAACGTGTTGCAGTGGTGGCCTCTCGACGTAAATACACTCGACCAACCCGACAATCAGCTAAATACGATCCATTCATTGTGGAGATCCTCAGATGCCGGAGAACTTTTTACTCCAATAGCGTCTTTCCTCGAGCAGGCGGCCTTTAGAACTCCCTCCCTGCTCCCTGTTTCCTCGACTGTACTTACATGCAGAAATTTAAAGCTAATGTAAACAAGCATCTCGGTGCACAACTCCAAATTTAGGATGACCCCTCTAAACTTTCACCCTAATTCTCAGGAGCCCTTTACGTCTACAGAGGCAACTTGTTTGTGTTGAACTAAGTTTAAAAAAAGTTAACAAAAGTAATACTGTCATCTTACAATTTTTGGACAACGCCGAGTAAAACAAATGGTCCTGCTAAATTCTTAACTTCTTTTGTAGTTTTTTAAAACTTTTGCTGAACATAATACATACATACATACATACATACATGCATGCAGACAACTGCCCTTTATAAAATAGATGAGGCATACGCTTTTGCCAATCCGATAACCCCCTCAACCCAAGTGGGTCACCATAAGTGTCAATTGGGCTGCTATGTAACCAGCTCATTGATTGACTCGACCCCTTTCGACCGCCCGTCTTATCCAAGTAAGGACCAACATGGAGTGTTGCAGCTAATACCCTTTTAATAGTCATAAGCTCGTCAGCCACAAAGATTCCATCGTTAAGCATCGCAAGTAGTTGAAATAGTTGAAGTTCAAAAGTGGTTAGAGGCCAAAAGATGGAAGCCGTATTGGTGTATGACGTGTCAGACATGCATTTGATCACCAAAAGATGGAAGACGTATTGGTGTACGTAGTGTCGGACATGCATTTGATCACCAAAAGATGGAAGCCGTATTGGTGTACGTAGTGTCGGACATGCATTTGATCACCAAAAGATGGAAGCCGTATTGGTGTACGTAGTGTCGGACATGCATTTGATCACCAAAAGATGGAAGGCGTATTGGTGTACGTAGTGTCGGACATGCATTCGATCACCAAAGAGGATTACAATCTTACACGTCTGTCAAAAAACTAAAAGAACGGTTGGAGCAATGTAGTGGAAACTTCACCGTGGCAAAACAGAATGATGATAAACAAAGTTCTGTACATGTGAGAAGACCCTAACCCGAAATGATGCTGACACACGTACAGCTAATCACACATACGATTGAGTGGGACGACTGCAAAGGTATACTTCAACATAGAAATAATTTACATGGTTTTTGTTTTTTTCTATCTTTTTCTTTTTCTTTCGCTCGTCTTTCATAAAGTGACTTGTTCGGCGTTTCTATTTAGTTAAGCTTAATTAGAAAAAAAATAGAATATATGTTCTAAGTTAGAAACTAAACTATTTTCCGTCGAGACATGGTTTATTCGCCGGATGCTGAATATCAACCGGAAGCAGCATGTAACCAATGAGGTGTGGAGGGACAATTAATGCAGACTTTAATGAAAAGACAAATTTATTCGCCATATATAGAGACACTAAGGACTCGAATATTTAGTTCTTACTGGTAGATTGTCTGACTGTACGCTAGTGGATAGACCAAGATATAAGTTTATGGACAATATGTGGAGGTGGAAAAACCGGAATGCAATGGGACTATTTCATTCAAAGGATAATATGAAAATGTGGAGGATCATAGTCGCCGATGCCTTACGAAGGCAGGACCGTCCATGATGATGATTAAATTATAAAAAAAAACTGAAAAAAACTAAACAATAAAAATAAAAAGTGTCTTTCTCTTTCTCTATGACGTGTTAAACATCATAATCGAATGTGACTCACCAAAAATTTCTGACAGCAGCGTCGGATATATAAATAAACTAGAATAATACCCGTCCCAGGACGAGTAAAATAAATTCCCCGCACGAAACAATTTTGCATAATTTTATGTGCTCTTACGAAGATTAAATTCAAGATATAATGATACTAAACCTTATGTCTAGAATAATTATTCTAATTTTGTATCAACATCCATTACATGATTTTGATACTAGAAAATGTCTAAAATATTTTTTAAATGTATATATTTTATTCGGATGACTAGATAGGAAATGGGTATTAAACCAGTGTACCATAAGAATAAAAATAAGAAAATAATCTCGAATTTCGAATTCTGAAAGCCGCTTGCAGCATTTAATTAATACAACAGTGTACATATAGAAATGTAGATTTTTTCTTTTTATCTACGACGTAATTAGCCGATGCTATAAT
The DNA here is from genome assembly GCA_963556195.1 of Sepiola atlantica. Lineage (NCBI taxonomy): Eukaryota > Metazoa > Mollusca > Cephalopoda > Sepiida > Sepiolidae > Sepiola > Sepiola atlantica. Next base: position 40,232,672 of record OY744532.1, on the reverse strand, counting down.
AAGGATAAATGGAAAATGGTTCTATGTTAAAAAAGTACCGAACCGGAATAAGTGTTAATTGAAAGAAAATACTGGAGCAAAATACATTTTCAGATAAAAAAATAATCTGTCGACAAAAAGGTAAAATTGGCTAATCAAAATCAAATAGTGATTTATGAGATTAATTGTTATCGATGACAAACACTGTAAATCCGACGAGATAACTTTATGTATTAGGAGATTCTTGGATCAATATTCTTTATTTTGATCTGCACCAACATTTAATGGGTTGTATTTTGTTCGTTTTGCCTGTTTAAACACATACCAACCCTTTGCCGATACATCGTATCTATTATGAACAAGTCCTTGATTCGCTTGTTTTGTTTGTTGAACGGCACATCAGCCCTTTTTTAGTTATTTGATGTCAAAACACAATACTTATTGTCAACGATTCTATAATTCCCTTGGTTTGTTTTTAAAGGCATAGTTTTTATACTAATGCGTCACTGTTTATCAAGGCCTAAAGGCTACTCGAGTCTAAGGTTAACGAGTTTGAACGATAAAACAATACCTTCAAAGGATTGGAAACAATGGATGAAATGGTCAGAATTTGAATTTTTACGAGGACGTCTCATAGAAGAATTTGTTAACATTGGAATTGAAAACGACCATGTTGTAGTCAGCTGAGAAGCAGTCCCGTGGTATTGTGTTCAACAGACGGAAAGTTCTTGGAATAAAACTTTGTATCAAGCTGTTTTAGGTTATTTAATGTCGAAAGACAATGCTGAGTGTAAATAATTCATTGTTGAACACAAAATATTTTACGTATACTTGAGAGGAGGGATATGGGTTAATACCTTTATTTACCTTTGCAAGAGGTTAGCCATAATGTCAGGTAGAGGTTTTGAAAAGCCAGCGCACTAGAAGGAGAAGTGTACTCTGACCTACAAAATGCCTGAGCAGCGCATTCGACATTCCCCAGTAAGGGCTCCGCAGGCGATTAGAAATAAGCTAAGCCCTTCTTAAAGAGAAAAGGTAAAGCCTGGGAAGGTGGACCTTCTAGGACTGAACAGAACCATACCTAGTCCGTCAAAAGCAAGGCGACTGATTGTTGAGGACGTATACTCGACTAGTCGGAGCAACAGCAAGCATAATATGGGTCAATACCTTTCACGGCAATATTAACGCATTAATTATCAGAATTTCGATAGCTTCTTCGTGTCAAATGTCAGTAACTACAAACACGATTTGAAAGATTGTATAGCGTCAATAATATATATCTGCTCTGTCTGCTCTGAAACTCTTTGTTCGAAATGTAGATTTTACTTCGAATTGAACACCGACTGATAGCGTCGGTAAGAAAATGGCAGCAAACACTCTTCTTTACTCGGTCTATGCGTTCGACAAAATATAAAATATAAAATAAAAAAGAAGATTGTGTTGCGTCAGTGACCGAATGGGCGAAGCTTTAACTGTCTTGAAAATCACGTTTAAAAGTGATAGAATTTTACCTTGGACAGGAAATCGATTTATTGCATCACAGGAAATTTACATAACTTACCAAACGTAAGTGCTTGTGTACTCAGTGTGTGTGCGTGTGTATGTGTGTATGCGTGTGTATGTGTGTATGCGTGTCTGTATGTGTGTGTATTATCAAATTTAATAATTTCTTGTAAATTTGCTAAATAGTAGGTACTAAATGCAAAAATTTGCAATGCTATGACAAACAAAGCAATTCAAATCATATAGAATAAAAGTAATTAGAGCAATTACAAAGGGCAGACGAGTTTTATCTTTCATGATTAAAAGATACGAGATGAAAAAAAAAGTGCCAGTCGACCGGTTTCGCCCACACATTACGAAAACTGTATCGTGAGATTTTGTAAAAATTAAAAACACAAAAACGGGAAATTATATATTTAAAACACAAAAGAGCGTGGGTTTTAAATATATAATTTCCTTGTTTTTTTGTTTTTGTTTTTTTTTCCTTTTTTTACAAATTCCCACGATATAGTTCTTAATCGAAAGTACTCACGAAAAAGGAAAGAAAATGCAACAAGAACCCCATGGAACTTAAATACAGCAATTTGACCGAAACACTAAATGGACCATTCGGAAAATTGAAAAAAAAAGTGTTATCAAGCAAAAAAACACTCCGTGTTATTTAATAATGCTTGCCTAAATGTATGTATGTATGTATATATATATATATATATATATATATATATATATATATATATATATATATAATAATGGTAATAATCCAGGTAAAAACATCCATAGGGTAGTAATCCAAAGAATTTCAACCGGGTTTATATATGATTATTTTTATTTACACAGACATGTACAAAATCTGCGACACTGGCATGTCGATGTTATCGATCAACAGTTATTATAAACTGAGATCTCATCAGGCAGAGTTAGAATCCGATTTTAACCTCAGATCATATTTGGAGATTATAATAACTGTTGATCGATAACATTGACATGCCAGTGTCGCAGATTTTTTACATGTCTGTGTAAATAAAAATAATCATATATATATATATATATATATATATGTATATATATATGTATCTATATATATATATATATGTATATATATATGTATCTATATATATATATATATATGTATATATATATGTATCTATATATATATATCTATATGTATATATATATGTATATATCTATATATCTATATATATATCTATATGTATATATATGTATATATATATATATCTATATATATATATATCTATATGTATATATATGTATCTATATATGTATCTATATATATATGTGTATATATGTATACGTATATATGTATATATATGTATATATGCATATATATATATGTATATATGTGTATGTATATACGTATATGTATGTATATGTGTATATATATGTATATATATATGTATATATATATGTGTGTGTGTATATTTATACATATATGTATATGTAAATACATATATAATATTTCAGAAGTTCTGATCAAATGGTACCTTAAGTTTCAAACTTGGGTCCACTACCCCACCAGCTTAAAACCTCATGTATTATTTGATCTGAACTTCTGTAAATACAGAATAAATAGAATAAATATAATAAGTAGAATAAATACATATCACTCTTTCATTAAATACTTGCGCACGCTATTGGATTTCTTTCTGTCCAACGGAACCATATATATATATATATATATATATATATATATATATATATATATATATATATATATATATATATATATATATAATATATATATATATATATATAATATATATAATATATATATATATATATAATATATATATATATATATATATATATAATATATATAATATATATATATATATATATATATATATATATATATATATATATATATATATATATATATATATATATATAATATAGATACACAAATTACTTTCTTTTATTCCTCAAACTTTATGTGTGTGTGTGTGTGTACGAACACACATAAACCAGCACCCACGCTCAATGTATTTATTAAGATTACATAATTAAGAGAAAATGAAAAAAAAAAAGGGATGAAAGAAAGAATGCAAGAGGAAAAGAGGGAAGTAAGCAAATGTAAAACAAAGACAATTTGAGAGAGGGGGTGGAACAGAAGGCGAGCGATAGAAGAGTGGCGTGAGAGAGGGGGTTAGAGAGGGGAAGGGAAGTAATAGCGAAGTGAATGATCGGCTGCACGCATGCGTCTATCTTTATCGACATGTTGTGTAATCCACAATCAGACATCGCATTTCTTTTTCTCCTCATAAAAATCCCCCAAAATGGAAACTTCAAGAACGACATTTTGGATTGTCTTTAACAAAAAAATGTTTTTATAGTAGCGACGGATTTTTCTATTACTTTTGTCGAAAAGGGAAAAATAACATCTTCTTCGATTCAATTTAAAACAAGAAAACGAAAAAAAAAACAAAAAAAAAAACTAAAAACTATTTCGTCACGACTGTTTGGGATTTTTTTCTGCTATTCCGTTTAAACTGGATTAAAGATGGATTCCTTGTTCGGATACGCGCCGGGAATTTTTACTTCCAACTTCATCAGGATAAAAAAAAAAGGGTAATTAGATGCAAAATTCGCGACTTTTTGTTTCCAGATTTTAAAACGAAGGACATACGAGCAGCAAATAGGTAAACTTAATTGTTGTCCACATATGTATGTGAATATGTATAATCTATACGTGTGTGTGTGTGCGTCATATACTAAACTAAACGATCGCGTTTGTACTGTCTTATGTCTTCCGACGTAGGATTTTTACACATGCGCATATCCTACTGGTCATTTCAAAATGAGCCCAGGTTGTCTCTCTCCTCATCCCTAACCTTACCCTCCTCAAGATCACCAACAAACAACAATAATAATAATAATTATAGTTCCATCCATTCATGTGATAAAATCTCATTGTCACATTCGTTTCTTCTTTAAAAAATCGACTTTTTGCGCGTTTTTTCTGTTTATTTTTCTTGTTTCGTTCAGATATAGAACTAGTTTTGTTTTACTGTCATCCATTTTATATCAAATCGTCAGAGATACTCGGCGTTGCCCGGGTGGGAGAATACAATTAATTCAGCGTATAACATAGCCGACTCGAATAAAGAATAAAGGATAGATGTTTACCTTTTTTTAAAAACTTTATTACGATAATGACGTAAGTGCGTCATGACGTTTTCAAAAGACACGTATTTTTATCATATGTACCCGACCTCCCCCCAGTCATTTATTTTGTTCGTGATGACCCAAAATGAATTCGTATATATATATATATATATATATATATATATATATATATATATATATATATATATATATATATATATATATATATATATATCCATTGAATATGTCACAAAATGTTACTCTAGATATATAGTATTTGCTGTTGGTATGTGTCTTTGTTTTCTAGTGCACCACCGGACAGACAGACAGACAGACATATCTCTATATAAAATACTCAATGTGTGTTTGTGTGTGTGTGTGTGATGTTTATATGTTCCCTATAGAAACAAAGGTTAAAGAATCCGCATAAAATCTAAAAGTTTATTCTTATGTAAAATTTACTGGGTGAGACAAAAAGAAGAGTTCCCGAATCTCTAAGTGCAACCCTAACAAGGCTATAAAGACATAATCCTTTAAAACTTCAAATATATCCTATT
>OY744532.1:40195010-40222510 GCA_963556195.1 Sepiola atlantica | reverse complement strand
CCTTGACCAAAAGGAGCCATAAGGGTCGAACCTAGTTTAAAACTTCACATTTTTTACCTGTTTTGATGAAATTTATATCATATTCATAAACAGATAAAATGGTAGTGATTCCGAATTTCTAGGTTAACTTCTATGTGCCAAATATTTGCGTGCCACAACCTAATTGATCCATGCGGACAGGATCCCTTTAAAACTTCAAATACGTATATCCGATTGTAATGAGATTTAAACCATATGTATAAAAAAAAACTATTTCAGAGAGTTTTCCGACATTTACGCTTCTTATTAGAGGAGAAAGCGGGATGAGTGGGCAGTAAAAACTAATAAAGTAATTTACTATTATGAGCATAATGAAAAAGTGCATAGTAGTGACTCTCATTCAATCCCGAGCAACGCTGGATCTTCCTGCTAGTTATTTAACCTTTAATTATTTTTTTGCCTTTATCTAATTAAAAATAATAGCATTTATGTCTGTTGGTTTAATGATAACACTAATTTATACCCGCTCCTTCAGCGGTGTTAATACAGTACCTGGACAAGTCAATTTCTATCTATACCTAAATTTTCCCGCTTTATAGCTTGAACGAAGAAATATATTAGCTATTTAATAGTATATAGTACGAATGCAGTGTAGTAGTTACTGCTGCAGATTGTGAACTGTGCGGTTCAGGTTCGAGTTTTGTCGGAGTTTACACTAATAACCTTGGGAAAGATATGAATCAATTGTTCCTCCCCTATTGGGGTAAATAGTAAGATAGTTTAGAAGGGGCTCTCCTAAATAATACCAGTTGTGATAGTTACGGGTATCACATTGAAAACTGCAATGAAAAACATGAATGGCTGTATAGAGAATTGCTTGTAGGGTTGCATGGCTGCCAACGTTCAATTAGGAAGAATGAACTAAAACTTTTATAGAGATGGTTTCGAATTAATTTGATACATTTCTTTACTTGTATGAGTCAAATCGATTTTATGCACCCCAGAATGATTAACAGCGAAAAGGACACATTCTGAGCTACACAGAAACATTTGTCTCATTCCAGAGACAAAATTCGTTCAGCTCACTTGAAACTCTACAATCCCTTTTATAAGCCAATGCCTTTCTCCGCCTGCTGGTACACCTGTTCTTTTTGCAAACTCACTCATGAAATATCTCTCCCACTTTAAGTTTCCCTCGTCAGACCACTGTTAGAGTATGGTGTCCAGACCTTTGCTCCATATCTAATAAGTCGTCTGCAGCATCTGGAGAGAGTTCAAAGACTGACTACTCAAATGGTGGAAGGTGTATGGGATCTGCCCTATGAAAGCTGGCTCAAGAAACTTAACCTTTTCTCCCTTTAGCGCCGACGATTATGTGGTGATTTCATTTTGGCCTACGATCTCCTCAATGGTCATCACCAATATACCTCAGGGCATATTATTCACTCCTGCACCAGAAAGAGGTCTACGTGGACACAACAATAAACTATTTTACTCCTGATTTCGATTGAACTGGAGGAGGATTGCTTTCTCAATCAACATCCCTGGACCTTGGAATAGACTTCTAAGAGGGGTAACAAATGTGCCAACAACACAGTAATTCAAAGTGAATTTGGATAGGTGCTAGGCTACTGTATACATTTCTACCACCCTTTCTGTACATGGTTACTGAAACATTTTATTTTAACTTTTGCCAAATTAATTGAATTGAATTGCATATATATGACTACCACTGCTTATATTTATTGGTTGTTATTGCCTATTTATGACATTAACACATTCTAGAACTCTCTTGGTCACTCCGAGTAAACTTAAAACTTAATGGTAAAAGAAAAACAGTCTACTTGATGACGGCTTCAGGTTTTTCATTCAGAAATTGACAAGCGGTGTTTATCAGAAAATAGTCTCTCATCATTTCCGTCTGCTTAGAGTTTAGCGGAAGTTTTAACTAATAAAATACAATTTCTTTGGGAATATTTTGTATTAGATACGTTATTACAATGATGATTAATAAATTTAAACTTTGTTATATTTCTATTTATAAATAACTATTAGACTATTTAGAAAAATAAAAGTATTTGAAAAATATTTTCAAACTAAATCAAACAATATTCCAATTATAAAAAAGTTTCATTTGATTATTTGTAATAAAAAAGTAAAAATTTCCAATTATAAAAACCAGTCTGATTTTCTCATTTGTTTATAATTAAAAGGAAATTTGGAAAACAAATTATTAATCCCCCTCCCCCTCCGCAAAAAAAGAAAACATCCGACCTAAAATATAATTGGTAACAGTTTTCTGATAAAAAACGCTTGTAAATTTCCGAATTCAAAACCGGAAACCGTCATCAAGTAGACTGTTTCTCTTTTACCAGCTAATTAATGTTTAGTATATATATATAAAATAGTTATCTTCCCCCATCAGCACTAAAGTTCAAGCTATTCTCCAAATACTGATATTTTTTTAACTTCTAATTCACAATTAGGATAGTCAGCCCCAGTCGCACTTTTTAGGTTCACATTTACTCCAAGTATAATTTTTAGAATTGTATTTTATTCCGCGGCTATTCCTAACCTGGTCTTTCTTAAATCTGGAGTGAATTTAAATTTACTTATTTACCGGAAGAATAAGGCGTCACTTTTGCATATGTTTCAATGCATATTCTAAAAAAAAACGATGTTAAAATGTTGATCTACTCCTGTTTGATGATTTTCCTTTTACTTTAATTCACCCCTAACAATGCACATATCCGTAGAGGCATCCTAAGTAGGGAGTTGTGCGGCGAGATGTTTGTTTACATTACATTTAAATTCTGCATGTTGGAAAAGTAAGGGAAACAGGGACGTGGAGGTAATTCCAAAGGCTAGCAGTTCGAGAAATAAGCTATTAGAGCAGAAAACCTTCTGGCAACTGAGGACATATACAGTGAAGATGTGGGGTTTAGCTTATTGTCGTTGAGAGGGCACCAGAGCAGCAAGTTCGTCGAAGCACATTCCATAGAAGTACTTGTAAAACAAGTACAGGGATGCAACATTGCGGCGATGGGACATGGGCTAGAGCTTGGTAGACAGTGTGTGACTTATTAGATTAGAGACCTTTTTGGACTCTGTCTAAGAGGGAGAAAGAAAGAGAGAGAGAAAGAGAGAGAGAGAGAAAGAGAGAGAGAGAAAGAGAGAGAGAAAGAGAGAGAAGGAGAGAGAGAGTCTAGTAGTTAGTGCACCAGCCCAGATGTGACAACAATACCCCATACATGAGCAAATGGTGGCCTTGTAGAAATATATGATACTGAGAGGTGTGAGCAGTTTTCTTTGCAGCGGGTTTGGCAATGTCTTCTATGTACTTGTTCCAATTCATGTAACCTGTGAGTGTAAGGCATAGCATTGTGAACGTTGGACTCTCACGTAGGGTGCTATTAGACATTGCAATCGGTCGTTGAAAATCTTTTTGTAATTGTAAAAACAAAGGAACCGTTTGAATCATCAGTTTAGAAATAACTGGTCGCACGACTCGAACCCCAGGCACGAGTCACTTTTTAACTCGCATCTAAATATCCTGACAAATATGGCCAACTCTAACAGCTATACGGAAAGGAAGAAATAAACCTTATTATGTCTTTTCAAGCGGACACATAGTAAGCCGTCTTATAGTATTCGACAAATCACATGGACAGGAACTCGAATTTTTAGCATTGATTAGACGGCTTATTTTATTTCTCTTAGAGTTCCCAGCCAAAAGGGGGCTATAAATAATTATTTAATAATACATATTTTAATTATTATCCATATAGTATACGTTTTATTCTCGCGGATCATCAGTGTGAAGATAACTGTCCAGCCAGTTGCACGATTTCTGTTGTGTTTCTGTATTCAGTTTTACTTCTTACAACCCGGAATATTCCCGCATTGTTGTAGCCCTCTATGAATTATCAATGTAAACAAACATCTACAAATTACGCGTGAATTATTACAACTGGGAATTTACTCTATCTGGCACAAGCGATTGCTTCACAAATTTGCGAACGATGGAATATCTGAAAATGTCTTTCCAACCATCAAACTTTTTCTCTCTGATAGTTCTATAAAAGTATGTGTTGATGGAAATAAGTCTGTAGCTCATGGTATCAATTTCGGCGTACCTCAATCTATTCTTGCCCCAATCCTCTTCGCGATTTCCATTAATGATTTTCCAAACCTTATTCTGAGATCATTTCTTGACATCTATGCCGACAAGACACATCGTTTCTTTCAATCGTAGGCGTTTCCATTTTCTTCCTGAGATTATCGTGGATGGCTCTGCACTTGAAGTAAAAATAGACTTTGAAACTTCTTGGTCTTTCTTTCTTATCAAACCTTTCTTGGAGTTCATACATTAGATAAATTGCTCTTTCTGCTTCACGTAAAGTCGGTTCTTTCTATCGCTCCAAACACTTTCTCACACATAAGGCTATTCTCTCTATATATAAATCTACTATCATACCATGTATGGAGTACTGTTGTCATATTTGGACTGGTGAATTCCTGTCCCATTTGCGGAAAGGTGCAGAAACGTATTTGTAATTTGATTGGCTCAATCCTTTCCTCCTCTTCTGCACCCTCTCTCTCTCTCAGACGTGGTATTGCTCGTCTCAGTCTTTTCTATAAATACTATTATGGACTGTGTCTTTCAGAATTGTCTGATCTATTTTCTGCTTCCTTTGTTCCAGCTTGTTTGACTCGTTGGTCTAGTGGTCTTCATCAATTCGCTGTTTTGACAGCTCATTGTAATAGTTTGTTTTCCTCCTACCTATAACCAATATGCATCTCTTATCTTTGCGATACTCATCTTTCGTTCTTGTGTGCTCCTTACATCAAGTGGACTCATACCTTTTCTGGAGCGATTTTTATAAAAAGAAAAGAAGACAACTGTCTATGGCTATACTTCGAAAAACAATGGTGATCAAAGTCTTGCTTATTCTCTCTTTTTTGATCTTGATCATATGATGCAGTAGGGCTAAAAAGTGGATTGTTACTTTTAACACCTACTAAAGTAAATTCGTATGAGTCAGTATGGTACAACTTTGTTGATTGGCAATGAGTAATTAAAACTTTTGTTGTAGGAGTAGAAAAATCATCTTTCAGCACGTTCTTTCATAGTTGTTACTCTGATGCCCATTTTTAATTGCAGACGAAATAAATGAGAACATCAATGTTAAACATGTAACAAATAAGAAGCTATTTATTCGCTTTCGTTTACATGAAGTGACTTGTGTGAAGCGCATTCATTTAATAAAAGTCTTTGTCAATGCGTCTCTGTGGTCAGATCGCCATCTAGAAGTACAACTCGAGTGTCCATCGACGATGAACTAAAAATGATGCAGGAAAATAACACAACTCAATTACTCTACTCTAACAGCTTCTTCCCTCGAACTGCTAGCCTTTGGAATTCCCCTCCTGCTCTCTGTTTCCATGACTGTACCAACATGCAGAAATCTAAATGTTATGTGAACAAGCACAATCCCCTACATAGGATGCCCTTATTAATGTGGCCTCTAATCCCCGATAGCCTTCTACGTTTCAGTGGCAATGTGCCTTGTTTGGCGCGAATACAAATAATAAAAAACAAAAGCCACGTTTGTTTTTATTTTACAATCACTTTCTATAAATTATTATAATTTACGTAAAAAGTAAATTTGTATAAGTCAGCATGGTACAACTTTGTTGACTAGCTTGATTCTGTTGTTGGCATTCTTACAGGAGGAATAACGCGAATAGCTGCCAACATCCCTAAGTGAAAGTGGTACTATGGAATCGACTGGATTCGAACTTGGCAAACCCAGGTCGTCAATCCGCGTCGTTATCCATCTAACCACCGTCACCTCTCATTTTTAACACCTAAAACAAGCATATCTCCTTTCAACACCAACGAATTTCTTTTTTTTGTTCCAATTTAAATAAATGGCTCTCTCCTTAGAGAAAGTCCTTTGCTTTGATAAGCGTTTAAGACTTTCATTGCAGATGTAAAATGGAAGAATATGTTGCAAAAGTTGCTGGAAAAATTGTTGGATCATTCCACCACTCCAGAAAGTACTTGACTCCTGATGAAATTCGCTACTCATATAAGGGTCAGATGCGTCCTAAGATCACAGAAGTAGACCTTACTAGTCTTTCTCTACTCTATCGTTACTTTCATGGCAGGTGTTTGACTGAGCTTAATTTTATGGTGCCCCGTTCACAACCTAGCTACAACCACAGTCAATAAATTCCCTTTCTCCTTCTGTGTGCCTAGATCTAAGCGGAACTTTCATGAGCAAAGTTTATTTCCTAGAATTACCCGTCCGTGGAACACAGTACCACGGGGCTGGTTTCCGGCTGACTATAACATTGACGTTTTCAAATCCAATCTAAACAAATTATTGTTTAGCCGTCCTCTTAAGTAATCAATTTCTGACCAGTTACAAGCATCGTTACAAATCATTGGTGTCTCACCGTCTACCTGTCCAACCAAATAACTATTATCCTCGAGTGGCCTTCGGGCCTTGATCAGGGGTGACTCGTTAGTAAAGAAATCAAAAAGATGGAATACTAGTGTTACATCTCGGGAGATGGCGCTCAGAGCATTCGTTTTTGTCTTGACATCGTTCTATATTGACTTCGCCATCTAGTGATGGATGATGTCTTCTGCAACACGTTTTCTTAGAAAAGAGACGTTACCAGTCTTTCTCTACTCTATCGTTATTTCCATTGAAAGTGATCTACTAGAAGAAATCATCTCCAATAATAGTCTCGAATGGATTATCTCTAAGAGTCGACTCAAACGAATCGTCTCCTATATTCGTTTAGAATAAGTCGTCTACAGTGATCATACAGAATAACTCGTTTGTAACAATCGTCTACGATTAATTCTATCCAGCTGTCATCTAGATCCAGTCGTCTCCACTATTTGATAAGACTTACTTGTCTTGAATAATTGTCTAAAATTAATCGTATGCAATATTCTTTTAAAATTAATCGTATGCAATATTTGTCTACAATTAATCGTATGCAACATTCGTCTAAAATTGTAGTCAATATTTGTCTGAAATTAATTATGCAATATTCGTCTAAATTTAATCGTATGCAATATTCGTCTAAAATTCATCGTATACAATATTCATCTCAAATATATCGTATACAATATTCATCTCAAATCAATCGTATACAATATTCATCTAAAAATAATCGTATACAATATTCGTATAATATTAATCTTATGTAATATTCGTCAAAAACTAATCGTATGCAATATTCGTTTTAAATTAACCATATGCAATATTCGTCTAAAATAAATCGTATGCAATATTCGTCTAAAATTAATAGTATAAAATATTCGTCTAATATAAATCTCATGCAATATTCGTCAAAAATTAATCTTATTCAATATTCGTCTAATATTAACAATTTGCAATATTCGTCTAAAATCAGTCGTATGCAATATTTGTCTAGAATGAATTGTGTCCAATAGTTGTCCATAAACCTCGTCACCAATGGGCGTCAAAAATAAATCATCGTCAATTATTATTTAAATGAATCTTCTAGAATAAATTGTTTTGTCGCCTAGAGTGAATTGTCTCCAAATGTTGGCTCAAATGAGTCGTCTGCAAAAATGGTATGGATTAAACTCGAATAGTTGTCTGAAGTGAGTTGTCTTTAATAGTCGTCTAGAATGAATCGTCTTTAATAGTCGTCTAGAATGAATCGTCTCCAATTGTTTGCCGTGTCAAATAATTTGCATCCAATATTTGTCTAAAATGTATCGTGTGAAATAGTCCGCTCGCATGAAATCTTCACCAATAGTCGTCTAAAATTAACCGTGTACAATAGTTTTTAACTAAAGGAATTGTGAGTTTAACATTAAGTGACAAATCTAACGCTTATATCAACCCCTTTTCTCCACACCTTGCCTCGTTTATAACGTTTAGAAGATATTTCCCCTTTCCTACTCGTCCACTATTTTAACAACAAAATGATTGACTAATTTTGATTTTTAATTTCATTTGAATTTGAACAGAATCGGTAATTGTATCGGAATCGGTAATTGTATCGGAATCGGTAGTTGTATCGGAATCGGGAAAAATATTGGAATCGTCTAATTTACTAATCACAACTAAGTTTAAAATAGCATTTTTAGATGCGTCCACGCATCTCTATATAAGGCTCTGTCTGTCAGTCAGTTCGACAGTCGTTTTGTAACGTTTAAGAATGAAATTACATTTTCATTGCTAAACGCACAGATTGAATGGACGCATTTTAAACATATCCGTTCCTGTTGTTCTTTTTTATCATTATTTTATTTCCGCTTGTTTTACGATTTCAATTTTTTCCTCTCGACGTCAGAGAAGTAATCACTTAAATTACGACCTTCGTTCGATTTCGATCGAAGATTCTCTCAATAAATCAATACATCGATCTAAAACGATTTTAAAAAACTTATATCTCTTTTAAAGTCTTACATTCCTCTTCATTCCTGTTTTCTTTCAATACACACACACACACACACACACACACACATATATATATATATATATATATATATGTGTGTGTGTGTGTGTGTGTGTGTGTGTGTGTGTAAGTAAATTTCGCGTACAACAAAATCGTAGGATAAATTTCAGAGGAAACATTTTTTTTAATCAATGAAACGAGAGGGTGGGAAAAAAAAGAAAATTGCTAAAATTTTCCTTAAGGCCTTATCGTCTGACCCTCTAAGAGGAAACGTCAGAATGATAAATTAAAAACTAAGAACATCGAATGAGATATGAGGGGAAAAAGTATTTCAGTTGGAGAAAACGATTGAGAGAGAAACAAAAACAAAAAAACGTAAATCTCTCAACGTTATGGTGGATTTGAATCATTAAAGATCTCCAACTGATGCTTCAAAATCATTTGTCTACACAGGCTAGGTCGAGAAATGTTAATAACTTACGCCTCAATAATATATATATATATATATATATATATATATATATATATATATATATATATATATATAGTAACGCGAAATTACATAATCATCGATGCCATAATTTATTTCAACCTTGTGGTATTGTGTGTATTTAGTCAGAATTTTTTCATTTAAGCAAACATTGTTAAAAATAACAGAATTCGCTTGCTTAATTATAACTTTTTTCTCTTGGCGTCTAACTGATTACACGTACGCGTTTCTCGGCTATCTTTTGAAATTATCGTCTTTTCTCCCGCATTCTTGTTCATTTGCTTTTGTCACCTGGAGATGCCTCGACGAAGAATGGAAAACGTTCATAGTACATATGAAACATTTTTACACAAAAAAGATCATTAGAAAAATTGAAAAAATAGAATAACGTATAATCAAGCCAAGGATTCTGTTATTTTTAACAATGTTTGCTTATGAGAGAGAAAGAGAGAGAGAGAGAGAGAGAGAGAGAGAGAGAGAGAGAGAGAGTAGGAATGGAACGTGTTCCCAGATCGGTAGCAGACAATGGTTATGAAACGAGCGGACACAAGAGGGGTTGTGTTATTGTTTTGCAACCAATAAGTTGGCATGCACAATTTATCATGTGAGGTTGTTTGTATGTAAACCATCTTTTGATCAGCTTTGTTTTCTTTTTGTTTTTAAATTTTTTTTTGCTGACTTATTACTTTTCGGACTTGATAACGTCGGCTCATCCTGGCAGAATACGCACCGTTTCGGGACCCACGTCTCGTCGGCTGTTTCACGTATCGACCTCCGCCCCCCCCCTTACTAATGTGAAGCCCCATTATCTGATCATAAAAGCCTTTTTACGGTTTTGCGTCACACGCGTTCGTCGCGTGACATCATGAACGCAAAACGCTGATCGAAACTTTCTTATTTTGCGAATCACAGAGCTAATTTTGCAGAGATCCACGTGGTATTTCTTTTTGCCCATAGCTATAACTTATCTTATTTACGAGGCGTTTGCTGACTGCAATTCTTTGGGGGCCTTTCATGTCAGTTAAATCAAATTTATTGGCAAAAATAATAAAGAGCAATAAGGCATTAAACAACTGTTAGAAGATGTGTTATTATAATAATAATGATAATATGCTGTGTTGGCATCCGTCAGTCGCAACGACTATAGATCAGCGCCGTATTGAGATGCTGCTCGCATAATAATAATAATAATAACAATAATAATAATAATAATAATAATAATAATAATAATAATAATAATAATACATGAAGAACATTACGTGAGCCCAAGAGAACTGAAACTGCAACCAATCTCATAAAATACCTCCCCCCCCCAAAAAAAAAACACCCACCCACTGTAATGGCACCAGAATCGGCTGATACCGCACAAAATGATTTTGAAGGGTCAAGAAGATGGAAAGACCGCCTAGAGATAGCACTACCCAGACCTCCACTTAAAGAGTGCGGAGAGTACTGGGGCTTTGGGGGGGTGGGGGATAATTGTCCCCAAAATCCCAGAGAAAGCCAATTGTCGTTGCCAGCGATAAATCAATCGTAGGCGGCTGTTGCGACAACGCAAAATCATTTGCAATTGTTATCGAAAGAGGTGGATAGTACTAGAAATTTGGGGAGACTACCGGTTATTGTCGGTGAGCAATCACTGATGATGACCTGTGTGCGAACTCCTAGTGAGTAAAAAAAATAAAAATAAATAAATAAATAAATAATAATAATAATAATAATAATAATAATAATAATAATAATAATAATAATAATAATAATAATAATCAGAACAGCAAAAACAGAACAGGACCTTTGAAAACAACGAAAGCCAGTTTTACAAAAAAAAACAACAACCTGACCAGACAGAGGCAAAACACTTCTGGAGCAAGATATGGGAAAATCCTAAAACACACAACAAAAATGCCAATTGGTTGAAAAACATGAAAAATGAGCTACAGGAAATAGAAGAAGGAACAGAAACAGGCGTTTCTAAAGAAACCATTAAGGACACCCCAAGGAAAATGGCAAACTGGAAAGCACCAAGCCATGATGGAATACATGAATATTGGTTTTTAAAAATTCACGACCCTACATGAAAGACTGGCGCAGAAACTGAGAGGATGTATCCACAAAACAGATATACCAGTGTGGATGACCAAAGGAAGAACAACGCTTATACAAAAAGATGCCAAAAAAGGAACGACCCCAAGCAACTACAGACCAATTACCTGTTTACCAACAATGTGGAAAATCCTGACGGCACAACTGAGAGAACAAATCTACCAGTCCCTAAACAAACGTGGACTACTCCCCGAAGAACAAAAAGGATGCCGTAAAGGGAAAAGAGGGAAGAATGACCTCTTATACATCGATCAAAAGATCCTGAAGGAGGTAAAAAACAGAAAAAAGAACATATCCATGGCATGGATTGGCTATAAAAAAGCTTACGACAGAATCCCCCAAGCATGGATAATTGAATGTTTGAAAATATACAAAATATTCGAAAGGATGATTAATCTTATTAAGAAAGCAATGGAAACATGGAGACTGGAACTGACAGCCGGGGGACAACAGCTGACTGAGATAATGATACAGAGGCATTTTCCAAGTTTACAGACACAGAACTAAGAGTAAACCACCTGATGTACATGGATGACCTGAAACTATTTGCAAAAAGCAAAAAGGGACTGGAAAAGCTGATAAATATGACCAGAATCTTCAGCCAGGACATCCAAATGGAATTCGGAATGGAAAAGTGTGCACTACTAGAAATAAAAAAAAGAAAACTGTAGACAACAGAGGGCATGGAACTCCCCAACCAAGAGGAAATGAGGGCGCTAGGCGAACAGGATAGCAACAAATATCTTGGAGTTCTGGAAGCAGACATCATCAAATCTCCAGAAATGAAAGAGAAGATTGGAAAAGAATATTTACGAAGAACAAGAAAAGTCATAGAAACGAAATTATATAGCAGGAATCTAGTAACATGAATAAACACCTGGGCAGTAGCACTAATAAGATATTCTGGACCATTCATAGGCTGGACCAAAGAGGAACTCAGGCCCCTGGACCAGAGGACTAGAAAATTAATGACCATACACAATGCACTACACCCAAAAGACGATACGGACAGACTATACATGAAAAGAAACGAAGGAGGAAGAGGACTGGTAAGTATAGAAGATTGTGTGGAATACTAAAAAAAAGAACTGGAAAAATACATAACTAAACACAGGGAAATCCTTATCACTGCAGCAAGAGACACCGTTCCAACGAACAACTCGGGAAACACCGAAACCAGAAACAAAACGGCAAAAAAAGAAAAGTGGGGGAAAAAACTACACGGCCACTTCAGAAGACTGACAAGAGAAGAAACCAACGAAAATAGCTGGGCATGGATAAGAAAAGGACACTTGAACAGAGAAACGGAATCTTTACTGATGGCTGCACAGAACAATGCAATTAGGACAAACTACATTAAAGCTAAAATAGATAACACCCAAGAAAACAGTAAATGCAGACTGTGTGGACAAAGAAACGAAACAGTAAATCATATAATAAGTGAATGTAGCAAACTAGCCCCAAAAGAATATAAGAACAGACATGACTGTGTGGGAAAGCAGTACACCGGGAACTGTGCAAACAATTGGATTTCGAATACGCAGACAAATGGTACAAACATAAACCAGAAACAGTACTGGAAAACGAAAAACACAAAATCATCTGGGATATGGATATACAAACAGACAAACTCATACAAGCAAGGAGACCGGATGTTATAATCAACAAGAAGGAAAAAATCTTGCAAAATCGTAGACTTCGCCGTTCCAGCAGACCACAGAGTGAAAATCAAAGAAACGGAAAAACGAAGCAAATACACGGAACTAGCCAGAGAACTGAAAGGAATATGGAGCATGAAGAAAGTCAGTATAATACCAATAATCGTAGGAGCACTAGGAACAATCCCCAAAAACCTGGAAAAATGACTGGGAGAAATTGGAATCAAAGGGATCATTGGAACTATACAAAGGACAGCAATGATCAAAACAGCTACAATCTTAAGAAAAATCATTGAATGCGGAAACTAACCCGCATAAGCTACGAAAGGTCACACGGAATCTACTACAGGAAGAAAACAAACCCACTGAAAGAACACATCACAAAGTAACAGAAAATGCAAGAAACATCGCTTTATAAGCTCCCCCTCCCCAACAAATTAGAGCGGCCTCAACTGACACGACACAAAAATGAACCAATGAACAGAAATAGCAAGAAACACCATCAGCTACCCACCTCAAAAAAATAAATTAATAAAAATAATCAGCTGCCCCCCCCCCAAAAAAAAAATAAAAAAATAAAAAAAAGTACCAGCCTAGGCTGACACCACACAAAATATTTGCATAGGGTCAAGGAGGATGAGAAGAACGAGGAGGGATAGCACAAACCAGACCTCCACTGGAAGTGCAGATACTGCTGGGACCTTGGGGAGGCTTATTGCCACCCAAATCAGACAACCGGTGGTATTCCCTGGAGTCTGACTGACAACAAGTCACTCCAGATTTCCAGTAGTCTCCACCTCTTTTCGATAGCCACCGCAAATAAATTTGCAGTATCACAACAGTCGTTTACCATTGGGTCCAGTGGAGTATCCAGCTAAGTACTATTACTGGAGGCAACACCAGTTGCAGAAGGTCCACTATTCCTCATATAATCTGATGTATAGCCATATCGAATGGATCTTATTTGGGCTTCGAATACTGTTATTTTGAATATTTAGTCAGGAAGGGGGAAGTATCCTTATAGTAGGCATTCAAATTCTCTTTAGTAGGCATTCAAATTCTCTTTAGTAGGCATTCAAATTCTCTCCAGTAGGTATTCAAATTCTCTCCAGTAGGCATTCAAATTCTCTTTAGTAGGCATTCAAATTCTCTTTAATAGGCATTCAAATTCTCTTTAATAGGCATTCAAATTCTCTCAAGCAGGCATTCAAATCCTCTCGAGCAAGCATTCACATTCTCTTCAGCAGGCATTCAAATTCTCTTTAGTAGGCATTCAAATTCTATTTAGTAGGTATTCAAATTCTCTCCAGCAGGCATTCAAATCCTCTCCAGCAAGCATTCAAATTCTCTCCAGCAGGCATTCAAATTCTCTTTAGTAGGCATTCAAATTCTCTCCACTAAGTATTCAAATTCTCTTTAGCAGGCATTCAAATTCTCTTTAGCAGACATTCAACTTCTCTTCTGTAGGAATTCAAATTCTCTCCAGTGGGCATTCACATTCTCTTTAGTATGCATTCAAATTATATCCAGTATGCATTTACATTATCTCCAGTAAGCATTAAAATTTTCTCCAGTAAGCATTCAAGTTCTCTCTAGTAAGCCATATTTAACACTTGTTACTGAATAGGTTCTTAACATTACTATTCATAACTTGTTATTGGATGGGTTACTAGTATCGTTTTCTACAAACATTGAATAGTAATGGAACAAGAGATAGAATGCAATTTTAGCAGTGAAGTATGTATTACGACGTTATTAAAAATGTTGCCACGACTATTAACATCAGGCTAGTGCGCTGCAAAACATTGGGACCATGAAATCGTAAGCAAGTACAGAATCAGGAGAAACAAGTACAGGCAGTTGAGGAGGAGGAACCCGAATGGGATGAAATTAATTTAGATTAAATTTTGAATACATTCAAAAATTGCTGACATTTAGAAATTACCTTTTGTTTCTAAATTCATATTAGTGGTCCGTCAAATTTAAAATTATACATCTACTGGTCCATGAAGTTATAAAAGTTTGTAACTACTGCCCTACGTATCCCCTTTCGCTTGCTTGCATAGAGACCACGATTTTTATTCCATGCTGTTCTAGATGCTGGTCTTGCTCTAATTTCAGCAAATCTAAAAATCAAACTCCAATCTTTCTTTGTCATTTCTTTTTATATCTTCACATTTTCCGAGCTTATGGTTATTTAATTCTCAAGAAGGTTAGACACAGGGTCAGGTATTATGTTGAAAAGTCAGTGCACTAGGATTTGAACACTCTGATCAACAAAAAATGCCTGAGCAGCTCCGTCGACATTCCCCGGTAGAGGCACCTCAGGCGACTACCGATAAATTAACCCCTTCTCAAAAGAGAAGGTAACGCCTGGGAGGGTAGAACTCCTGAGACTGAACAGTGCCACGCCTAAACCAGACAACAACAAAGTCACTGTCGGACTGAATGTCCAGGATATATCCCCGACTGATTCGAAATGAGTCGAGGCCACTTGCTATATTTTCCGATCTTATACTGATGCATTTTTCTCCCCGATATTGTCAATCTATCAAGATAAGGTCTGCGCTTGTTTTTGTTTTTTTACCATAGAACAATGTCTGAACGTTGTCTCTTTGTACGTATGACCTTGGGGTAATTATTGCATCAATTGTGTCGATATGCGGCCACCATCCATTCGTCATCCGGTTCAAGAATGTTTCGGCCAGGTAGTAATATCTGACCAGCATTCTGTTTAGAACCGACGCACCTGTATAACATTCACAGCAAAAACTTTCTCCAATTCAGCTTTACGTAAAATTCAGAGATTAAATGCGTTGGTCTTTATCTGGTTACTCTACTTTTCTGTTCAGTTACTCCAGTATCCTGGTGTAGCTTCACGTGCATCATCCATTACTCTGTCCGTTTGAATCGAGAAATGCTCTATTGTATGATCATCCTCGTTCAATTTGACGCAGGTCAAAAGTTGAACGTATTATGAAGCTCAACCTGCGGCGCTAAATGCGAAATGTCATTCCATGTAAGTGATATTAAAATCGACTCTTCTCAGTTCGACCATTATTGTGTCTGTTAGAATTCGTTTATGAAACTTTTGCTCTCCTCTTTGCTCTTTATTTCCCGAATGCCTAGATCTCGGCTACCTTTAACCGAAACTTTGGACCATCTTTGAATTCTATGCATTCCCAGTTCACCTCTACGTAAATAAGTTCGAGGATTCTTTCAACGACTAGATTTACTTTAACATCTTCAGTTGCGGACGTTCCACTCCCTTCTTGTTTTTTATTCTTGTGACTTTACCACCGTGTCTTTGGAATCATCCAACAACCCCTGGAACGTGATTTCATCTGATATATACATTGAAGTTAACTTCATGTAGAATTTCATTTCAAAGACATTGATCTTCGTCAATTTCTTTGAAATGAAATGGTTAAAAACTATCCTTGGAGTAACTTTGCGAGATAGACTTTCTGCTTTTTACCTCATTCATGCGTCCATCTTTTTCCTTCCCGGTATCCTTTTGTTCTTCGGGGAGCAGTACATGTTTGTTCAGGGATTGGTAGATTTTTTTCTCTCGGTTGTGCCGTCTGGATTTTCTACGTTGTTAGTAAACAGGTTATTGGTCTGTAGTTGCTTATGATCTTTCTTTTTTTGGGGCATTTTTTTGTATTAGCGTTGTCCGTCCTTTGGTCATCCACTCTGGTATGTTTTCTGGATACATCCTCTCAGTTTCTGCGCCAGTCTTTCATGTAGGGTCGTGAATTTTTCAAACCAGTATGCATGTATTCCATCGTGGCCTGGTGCTTTCCAGTTTGCAATTTTCCTTAGGATTGCCTTAATCGTTTCTTCATTAATTTCTGTTTCTGTTCCTTCTTCTATTTCCTGTAGTTCCTTTTTAATTTTTTTTGGTCATTTGGCATTTTTGATGTGCTTTTTATAGGCTTTTCCCATATCTTGCTCCAGAAGTTATTTGTCTATCTCGGGTCCATTTGTTCTGTTATTGTTCGTTCTCCGTTTACGTTTTTGTAAAACTGGCTTTCATTGTTTGCAAAAGTCCTATTCTGCTTTTGCTGTTCAGATTTGTATCTATATCGTCTCAGTCTTCCTTCTATTGCTGCTATCTTTTGTTTTAATTCATGTTTCTTTTTATTATTATTCTTTTTATTAATTATTATTATTATTATTATTATTATTATTATTATTATTATTATTATTATTATTATTATTACTTTTACTTTTACTCAGGTTCATTATTTTATTTAGTTTTTAACCTATCATTTATTAATTACTATTTTTATCTGTTATTATTTTATTATTATTAATATTATTATTAATATTATTATTATTATATTTATTCTTCTCGTTATTTTTATATATTTTTTATAATTTTCTTTAAACTAACTCCTACTTCTACTTACTGTATATATATAGTAATGTTTTATAAAAAACTTTTTTATGAATAAATAAGGGATAATTTAATTGAAATAGTTCTAAAAGTTTAAATCCCTTCAATTTATATAATGGTGGATTTACCTATTAATTAATTATACAACTATTGGTTGTCATATTTTTCGATTTTCTCCTGAAAAAAATCTGTAATTATTAAAAAATTCTCCTTTCTCTATTACATGTTTTTATATGCCTGTAATATAAGTCATTATTTCTCTTATTTTTCCCCTTTGTATGTTTGATATAATAACCGGTTTGAACTGAATTGTACTAATTCTATCCTAACCTTCCCTCAACTTAGCGAATTGCTGTAAAACTGATTAATGTCCACACTCTAGTCATGCTTTAACTTGGAACTTGGTTTCTATTCTCTTTGCTGATAATCAGAACTGTTATCAATAAAAATCCATACCGTCGCAGAAAAGATCGTACACAAAATTGTTGTTAATTTTGAATTCTTGGAACGTACATTAATGAATATCTCATGAATTTATTTACCTCGTATATATATATATATATATATATATATATATATATATATATATATATATATATATATATATATAAATATATAAATATATATATATATAAATATATATATATATATAAATATATAAATATATATATATAAATATATATATAAATATATATATATATATATATATATAAATATATAAATATATATATATAAATATATATATAAATATATATATATATATATAAATATATAAATATATATATATATAAATATAAATATATATATATATATATATATATATATATATATATAAATATATAAATATATATATATAAATATATATATAAATATATATATAAATATATAAATATATATATATAAATATATAAATATATATATATATAAATATATATATATATAAATATATATATAAATATATATTTATATATATATATATATATATATATATATATATATATAAATATATATATATATATAAATATATATATAAATATTATATATATATATATATATATATGAATATTTATATATACATATATATAAATATATATATATAAATATATTAACATTTTATTTTTGATATATGAATAATATTTTAAAAACAAATTCTGCGGGATGGGCTTTTTTCGCTTCGTTAAACAACAAAACGATAATAATTCGGCAGTTAATTAAATGAAGGATATTTTCCCAAAATGTAAAATGACGTCCCAGACACTAGATAATTAATTTCTATAAGGAATAGGTTTAATAATAAATATTTTTAGAAACAGTATTTTGAATAAATAGTTTCTATCTACTAATTAAGATTTTTTCTTAATGTAAGGGAGTTTTCTGCGGGATTTACATTCAACTCGTCGTGTGTTTGTTTCGAAGGGTAATAAATCAACTATTGAAATAAGACTCTTTGAACTCGGACGAACATTTGTGTTGACTTTTCTTTGTGAGAAGTTGGATTTAGAATTCCCATACTATCATTGGATTGGAATGGTAACTTGTGAGCCGTGCTTGAATGATTTAGTTCTTTTGTGTTTTTTTTTGTGGGGGGGGGGATTTATTCATCATTGTGCCGGCCGACGTGAAAGTGTATTATTGCACATTGTTTCGGTTTTATGGTTTTATTGAATGTATTTGGGACCGATTATTTGTTTGTTGGCTTGGTGGAAGAAATAATGCACGAGCTACTTTTCTAAGACTTTTCTAGGACTTTCCTTTTTTTATCGTTGTTCTTCCTTGCTTTTTAATTTTGACTTTTATTTTTATTTTTTTCCTCTTCTCTTCTTAAGTGACCGCAACTATTGCAACGCCACATTGTGTATTGTCGGCAGTTGAAACCAGTATTCCAGACATTTAATTTCCCTGATGATCTGCCAAGCAAGTAACTGCTTGGTAGTGAAACACGTGTAGGAAAAAACATTTAATTTGAATAAATAGTATTTGTAAGAAAAAATATATTTAATGGTGATCATTGGTGTCCTGAAAGGAATGCTTTGGTAAGCCTTCATAAAATCACATATATAAATATATATATATATATGATTATTTTTATTTACACAGACATGTACAAAATCTGCGACACTGGCATGTCGATGTTATCGATCAACAGCTATTATAAACTGAGATCTCATCAGGCAGAGTTAGAATCTTATCTTAACCTTAGATCATATTTGGAAAAAATTAAAAACATATAAATATGTATATATATATATATATATATATATATATATATATATATATATATATATATATATGGACGCAAAAATTAATTTATGAATTAATTCTGTATACAAAAATTAATTAATAAATTAATTAATTAACTAATATATATATATATATATATATATATATATATATATATGTGTGTGTGTGTTCCCATATTATGCCCCAAAACCCCCCTTCAAAATACTCCAAATTAACTGAAACTTGGTGAATATTTATTAATTGATGTCTAATACTTATGGTTAAAAGTTCACTCAAATCCGAGGTATCTGAAGTTTCACGAAAGATTACTAGTTCTATTTTACTCCCTTTGCAATTAGCTAAATTAAACTTGATATAACTCACACCACGACCCTTTACGCTTAGTAACTTTGTTAACACCACCATAATGATAGGTTAATTGGTTTAGGAGTGAATCCTGCACATACAAATATATAAAAATATGCACATACCAAACTTTGAATAGATAATAGAAGAATACCCATTCCATGGCAGGTGAAATTAAGCCTTTGTGTTCAGGATGTTGCGTCATAGATAGGAAGTCTTTAGTGACACGTAGCAGATGAGCTGACAACACCTTTTTCTTGTTTTTGCACCGCGAAGAAGAGCGGACGAGTTTGGGAGAGCTGCTAATGGGGGATGGGTTTGTGGAGTATAAGGGCTTATTATTCATAATGTATACTGTATAGAAAAATAAAAAACCACAAAAGAATTGTTAAACCTCTAAATGATTGTGTGCTGTTATTATTAATATATTTTAAGACCGCTGCTATAAAAAATAAGACGACTGCAATAGCAGAAAAAGAGAAAAAGAATATGATTAATATCACTGCGACGGCTACTACTGCCACAGTTATCATCATAGTTATGGCGAATTACTACTGGTGCTACAATATGAACACAACAATAGAGTAGTTGGGTACCGATAAACCGATTTATCCGTTGGTATTTGGCTAGTCTTGATACCATTATCATGAAAAGTAACTGCCCTTCTACATTTACGAGCGAAATTTTGCGGGATTAGTTTATGTCTTTTTCAGCTCCGTTGCTTGCATATATATAAGTCGTTTCTTTCCATTCACTGGATTCTGACGTGGAGGTTTTTCTATTCTCTAACTTTTTAAGAACTTTAGTGTAACTCTTGTACATTAAGAAGGGTTTTTCATTCGGGACATCTGTAGATTAATTTCTGACTTTGTTGATAACCCATATGACGTCATCGTACGTGAGTATCGCCATTTTGAACTTCCTTCGAAGACTGTCCCTTCCTTTGTGGACGGTCATATTTAACATTTTTGTCAGTTTTCAGTTTTTATATATACTTTTAGATACGTTCACGGATTTCTATAAGAGGATGTGTCCGTGTGCCGTCGGTCCGTTGGTCTGTTATGCTTAAGTTTAAACTAGAATTGTCATCATAAAACACGTGTTAGATGCGTCCACGTATATCTATAAACGGATATATCTGACGGTCCGTCGCTTATTTTGTCTGTCACGATTAAGGTCGAAATAATAATGCATATCTTGAATGAGTGCGTATATAAAGATAACTAAACCACGATAATAATAGGCAAATGGAAGTGGCATGGCATAGTGGTTACAGGCGTGTAATGCCGAGGTCTTGTTCAAAAATTCGTCACACGTGTTATTATTTGATGCCTCCTATGAAAGGTTTTTAGAATAACATCCAACATAAAAACAGTAGTTCGAATTATCCAAAGAATAAGCATCAATCATCATCTAGATTTTTTGTAGTTATATACTTTTATAGGGGCATCCTAAATAAACATGTTTGTTCACATTACATTAAAATTTCTGCATGTTGGTACAGCCAGGAAAAGAGGGAGCGCAGAGGGGATTACAAATGCTAGTAGTTGTAGAAAAAAAGAAGCTATTAAAGTAGAAAGCTTTCCGGCATCTGGAGACCTTTACAATAAAAGTGGTAACATTTTTGCGAATTGTCGGGTTGGTCGGGAGTATTTACGTCGAGATTGTACCAGTGCGGCAAGTTCATCGGAGCACATTCCATTGAAGTACTTGTAAAACAAGCGGATGGATGCTACATTGCGGCGATGGGACAGAGGCTAGAACTTGGTAGACAGTATGGGACCTACTAAATAATAACTATTTTTGGAGACCCTGTCTAAGAGGGGGATACTATTGGTTGATACACCGGCCCAGATGTGGCAAAAATACTCCATGAATATGCAAATGATGGATTTGTAGACATATAGGATATTAGCAGGTGTGAGAAGTCTTCTAGCACGGTAGAGGGGGCACATTTTCCTTGCAGCAGCCTTGACACGCATGGTACGGTAACTACTGTTCACATGCCCCTATTTTGTTGTCTACTCACAATGGCAGAGTGAGACACAAGGTCGGTTTTTAATGGTGAGAATTCCCACTCCCCAAAAAGGGGCACTCTGGATTAGGACAAAAATAAAAATGGCTTTGGTCTAGAAGGATATTTTCTTCACTGACCGAAGACAGAAAAGATAAAGTATAGTATATGTTGAATGACCATTTATGACTGAAACGTGGTGGACAAGTACAACACAGACTTAAGTCTATTTCCAACCAAATACAGGGTTGACTCCTCCAAAAAAATAATGCACCCTTTGAATCGTTATAACTCGTTCAATTTACTAATTTTGACTTGCAAATTAACTTTTCATAACTTTTCATGAATAATTTCAGAATGTTCATAGAATGAACTTTAATCCCAACCGGTTCTGCTTAACCGGGTCGTCAAGTTGTGTCGTTAACCACTTAACCACCGTCACCTCCCATATTTGTGACCTTATTATAGAACCAAAAGAAAAGAGAAACTTAACAACAACGGTAAAGAAGAGACAGAAACAGAGAGACGTCACTACTTATCCAGCCAGCTACTAACAACCTGTCAGCTGTTTTCTTCTGTTACGATTGATATCGTATGATTGCCCTGACCCTGACTACTAAGAAAAGAGAAAGGCGTACACGCATAAACAGAGACCACTACGCGCTTCCCGTTTTCTTTCACTTATTTCCCTCGTGCAGCTGGTACCGGAAGTAGGGTTTTTACTCATTTCCTTACTTTAATCAAAGATTGAGTCCGGAAAAGGGATATCATAAAACAATAAAGAAGAATAAGCGGCTATAAGGTAGATTATACTAATTACCAGGCCAAACTATGTTCGACACATTTAAATGACTTTTAATTAGAAGTTAGTTGAAGAACAAAACTCGGAAGTGTTCGTCTCGGGCATGAGATCTCTCTTAGGAAAATTCGGATTTGCTTGCTAACCGGAGTTGAAGACGAAATCATGCTTTTATCGTTTACTAATGCAGAATTAACACAAAGACCAGTGAGATATCGACATATGTCGAGTTAAGTAAACACATCTCTATCATCTCTCTCTATATATATATTTACACATTGGTAAAATGACTGTTTCTCATTTTATGTTGGCATACATAGCATCACACCTCCTCGTTCATACAATTACACGTCGATTACAAATTTCACTTCTGAAATAAAACTTTCTTTAGTTTTACACATCTATGTTTGTGTTTCCTCTACTGTGCATTGTGTTTCGTGTTTTTGTTTATCAATTCCCGTCCTCTACCCAACAAAACATCGTTTCCTAGTCTAACGAAGATATAAAATATCTTTAGTCACGAATACAGGTCGTGACATCTTGAAACAAGGAAATTGCGGACCATCTGGTGAGAGTCGAAGAACTTGCCACGTAATGTGACACGTTTTTTATTTACAAGAATGCAAATATATCCCGGTTATTCATATATTATCAATCAGATGGTCCCATTACTGGCACATAGGTTACCCGATATCTTTCAGGAGGGACCTCGTGAAGGTTGCCAACATCCTTAGTGAAAGTGTTGATCTGGATTCGAACTTGGTACACCCAGGTCGTCAGTCCGTGTCGTTAACAACCTAATCACCGTCCCCCGGATTCGTTTATGAAACCGTTCTAGCAAATCTGATTAATATTTAATTCATGCGCTAAATAAACACAAATTGACAAATAGTCAGTGTTGAATTAGAGTATTTTCGGCCTTAGCGGTATTTATCATTAAGTAAATAAGCAAAAACGCAAAAAATGTGGTAGCGTTTTTAATGTGTATTTTTTAATAAGAATGATAATGTGATAGGATAATAGTCCAACAGAGAAGTTTTAAACATTGGCGGTTGATTGAGACTATAACGATTACTACATTCGCATCATCTATGCTAGTGGATACTAGTATGTCATCAGCATCAATCAACCTGGACTTTCAAACATAACGAGGATGATATCGTGTAAAAATCACTTCTATGTTCTAATAAAATAACCAGCAGTTGATTTCACATTTAATTTTCTATCATTATATATATATATGGAAGATCCTAGAAAAACATGCCTATTCCTGGTTGTTTATATATGTGCGAAACGGACGGTAAAGTGCACCGAATTTTTGGATTTAGAAAAAAAATAAAGACTTGGTCATTGGAAGTTAGCGTACTATTGTTTTGACCAAGTTTTTATTTTTATTTTTTCCCAAATCCTAAAAATTCAATGCACTTTACCGTTCGTTTCGCACATATATAAACAACCAGAAATAGACATGTTTTTCTAAGATATTCCATATATATATATATATATATATATATATATATATATATATATATATATATATATACGAAACAAGTAAATAAACACCATAATTATCGTTATGATGAAAACTGCTGTCAGAGTGTCCTGATAAATAAGGCAAGATAATATTGATTCAATTCACTCGATGATGAATTTGATAATCACGTGGTTTACTGTGGAAAGTAGAATCCCGAGATTTGCGGCGATTTGATGCTGATTAAGTCCACCTTCATATTAGCATATAATATGCCTCATCTGAAACTCTGAGTATTCTACTAATTATTTGATCGGTGTCATACTTAAATGGTAATACATGATATATGATTATGTGTGGATAATTTGTTTGCTCGCATGTGTTACGAAGTTCGAGCTCGGGTGGGGGGTATAATAATTTTCTTTTTATTATTTGGTTAACAAGTGTTAGTATGCGCGTCGGTTTAGGTGACATCTTCTCATTCAAACAGATTTTTCTTAATGATAGATATATTCAATTTTAAGTGTTTTTTTGTTTTTTAACTTACTTCACCCTAAACAAGGCAAGTTACAACTGTAGACGTAAACGACTACTGAGAATTAGGGTGAAAGTTTTAAGGGTCATCCTAAGTAGGGAGCTGTAGAGGGAGATGTTTGTTCACATTAGTTTTAAATTTCTGCATGTCGTACAGTCGTGGAAACAGAGAGCAGGGAGGGAGTTCTAAAGGTCGGCAGCTCGAGGAAAGAAGCTATTGGTGTAGAAGTCTCTTCGGCATCTGGTGACCTCCACAGTGAATGGATGGGGGTTTAGCTGATTGTCGAGTTGGTCGAGTGTATTACGTCGAGGGGGCACCAGAGCAGCAAGTTCATCGGAGCACATTCCATTGAAGTACTTGTAAAACAAGCGCAAAGATGCAACATTGCGGCGATGGGACAGGGGCTGGAGCTTGATGGATAGTTAGGGACCTATTAGATTACAGACTCTTTTTAGACCTTGTCTAAGAGGGAGAAACTAATGAATGATGCACCAGCCCAGGTGGGCGGATGGTGGCGTTGTAGAGATATAGGATACTGTCAGGTGTGAGAAGATTTCTAGCACGGTAGAGAGAGCCCACATTCTTTGTAGCAGCCTTGGCAATATCTTCTATATAATTGTTCCGATTCATGTTACCTGTAAATGTTAGGCCGAGAAGTGTGAACGTTTGACTCTCATGTAGGGTGTTATTTGCCATGGCAATCGGTGGTTGAAGAAGTTTCTTGTAGTTGTTGGAGAAAAGGAGCTTTGTTACCATCCATTTATGACCCCATTCCAATACACACTGGAGGTCACTTTCTAAGGATTCAGCCATTGCCTCGGATATGTGCGAGTCCGTTTTACCCACAAAACGAAAGTAGAGCGTGGTGTCGTCAGCAAATATACACATCTCAAGATATAATGTCACCAGGGAGGTCGTTTATAAAAATCAGGAACAATAAAGGTTCAAGGATCGACCCCTGGGATACACTTTCATTTATGTCATGTTGTTTGGATGAAGGGCCATTGAGAACAACCTGGATCTTTTTTGGGGGGATAGAAAGAATCTAATTATATTAAATATTCGTCCAGTAATACGATATGAATCAATTTTTATGAGAAGCCTTTTATGCCAGCCCCTGTCAAAGGCTTTGGATATATCAAGCGCTACCGCTCTAGCTTCACCTGCCTTGTACAGTGTATGGTATATGCGTTCAGAGATGACCATTAGGATATCCGCAGTAGACCGTGCTTGCCTAAATCTATACTGATGGTCAGAAACAAGTTTGGCATTAACGAGTTGAAAGACTATCGCTTGATTTATTAAGGATTCAAAGATTCCAGCGAAAGGCGAGGGTAGATTTATGGACCGATATTTCTGAGGCTCAGTTCTATCTCCAGAATTCTTGAAGACTAGTATCACAGAGGCAATGTTCAAGCTATAAGGGAAGCAAGATTCGGAAATGCATTTGTTGTAGAGTTCAGAAAAGATAGGGGCCAGTTCAGTAGAGCATTTCTTTATTACTATTACTGGTATAAGATAAGTCCCACATGCTTTGAAGGTGTCAAAGTATTTTATGATGTTCTAGACATGAGATGGAGTGATGGTCAGGTCATCAAATGTGGCTTCAGTCCAAAGTGGAGTTTAAGGCGAAATGTTGAGCAAGTAGTTCAGCCGTATCAGCTGTCGTGCAAACGACATCATTATGGTTGGATAACGGAGGGAATTATTGATTACCTCTTGTTCACCACACTATTGAAGATTTTCCAGAAATCGCGAGTACCTAGTTTCTGTGACTCAGTGCGTTTTCTGGTCATCTCTGTATACCTTCTATTTGCTTCATCTATTGTAATAGACAATGATTTATTGACGCTATACGTTTCTGTCTATTTGTAGTTGACTTGTGGCTGTGGAATTGTCGGAGTGCTTACTGCTTCTGAACAATAACAGCTGCACAGTTCGAGGTGAACCATTGTGGAGATTGGGGCTTGCTGTAGAATTTTCGCATGTGATCATGTGTTTCAATGCCTGCTTTGATCCATTCGGTTAACTCATTTACGTACTGATCAGCAGGAAGAATAAAAAGTTTCACTCCATGTGGCATCTCTGATATTATCTCTGATGGATTCCCAATCAGTCTGCTTGTAGTATCTCGTCGTTTTGAGCAACGGCTTATCAACTTATGGACGAAATTTTAGGGTGATATCAATTATTACCACAAAGTTGTCAGCGTTGGGCATTCTTCGCACAAGCCTTGGGTAGTTAGGTCAAGAACAGATCGACAAGTAAGGCTTGCTGATCCACACGATCAGGGAGGCGGATCGGGAAAGTGTCAGTCTGTGAGAAAGAAGTGCGTTATGAAGAAACTATACGTGTAATTACCAGCTGCGTCTGTATAACTGGAGAATTCAAGGCAGTCCCGGTGATGTACATAAAAAATCCTCAAATACATGTATTTGGGCACTTTAGTCATGTGAGAGTGCTGTATCTATGCTTTCAGAGACAAAGTTAAGCAGGGTTCAGTCCTGGAGAACGGTATATGAAATATAAGTAACTAACGTTGTGCTTTAAGCTTAATCTAAAGCACGTGTAGGCTTGATTATCTGATTTTAACCTATGTTCTTTAGTCAAGAGAAGGGTGTTCCGAACATAGACTCCTAGCCCGTGCATATGTTTGTCAGAGTCTTTTCGGTAGAGCGGGATGTATTCCTTCATGCCAAAATGGTGTGAGGAGATTGAGGATTGTAGGCTTGTTTCACTTAGTGTTAGGATATCCGGAGAAACGCTTCTACGTCATTGATGTTGGTTCTAACTTAGGGTTAACACTTTAAAGAAAAGAACCAAAATACTTTAAAAACCAATTACTTTCGATTCCGCTTCGAATTATCTGTAAGGTATTCAATCAAAATAAAAATAAATCTAAAAAAAGTATACCCCATTAAAAGTGTAGTCGGCATCTAGTTAAATTAGAAGAATTGAAAATGGGAATAAACAGATCATTAGACAAAAAGTTTGTGTAATAAAATT
>OY744532.1:40116905-40171905 GCA_963556195.1 Sepiola atlantica | reverse complement strand
GCGGTAGAATGATCCAACCATTTTTCCAGCGACCATAGCAACAGATTTGATGTAAGTCTTCTGGATCGATAATTATTCTGTCGCAATTAATAAATCTTCTTCTGCGTCAGAATGAAAGATTCAGTTTAAGGCAACCAAAAACGTCAGCTTAAATGTCGAAATTCTTGTTTGAAAGAAGCATCTAGTTTTAAATGGCTCATGCTAATGTTTCAGAAGCGCTCTGGAGGCCTCCTTCGTTTTATACAAAATGTTGCCGGAAAATATCATATTTGACCTCTTTTAATAGTAACAGGATATTTTTAAAAGAACAAAAAGAAACTTTACTGGGAATGCAAATTAAATATGGCCAAAATATAAATTCCATCAAAAATATATATATGATATATGTGTATATATATATATGAAAAAATATATATGATATATGTGTATATATATGAAAAAATATATATGATATATGAATATATATGTATATATATATATATGCATCTGTATATAGAAATATATATATATATATGAAAATATATATATATATATATATATATATGATATATGTATATATAAATAGATATATATGAAAAATATATATGATATATGTATATAACTATATATGTATACATACATGTATATATATATATATATATATTGTGTGTGTATTTAGACATTATTATATGTATTATATATATAATTATAATTCAGTATAGTTTATGACATAGTTAATTAACATTTTAAATATTATAATCAACCTCTTAAAATAAATACTTATCAATGTTTATCTATATGCACGTACGTTTCGGAAAAATAATTTTATTATCACTATCACATCAGTGTAAAGCTTGAAAAACTTATATGATTTTCCTCACATCAACATATATACTTTATCAATTACAATTCAGATAACGCCTATTTGATATATCCGCAACGAGTTCGAGAACAAAACAATGTCCTGATAGAGGAACAAAATAAAATATTTTTTCAACAATAAAGATAGTTAAAACACATCGAAATATTTGGAAAATCATAAACACATTACAAGGTGAGATCAAATATAGAAAATTATCGATTATACTCGAATCAGTTTTTAATCCTTTTTTTTCATCATAAAGAAAACATTTTTTTAATATATATATATATATATATATATATATATATATATATATATATATATATATATAATAAAAGTTTTTAAAAAGGTTTAAGGCAATGCGAAGATCCGGGTTGCTGGAAGCTGTGAAGAACAAAAACAGAACAAAACCGAAATAAGTCGGATATAGATCGAAAATTGATTCTTGATAATCCGGACATTACAACTAACACCCTTGCTGTCTAGAAAAATAAACAAACCTTTCGATCTATATCCGACTTATTTCGGTTTTGTTCTGTTTTTGTTCTTCACAGCTTCCAGCAACCCGGATCTTCGCATTGCCTTAAACCTTTTTAAAAACTCTTATTATTACTCCCAGCAATGCTTACAGCAAACTACCAATTTCTATTATATATATATATATATATATATATATATATATATATATATATATATATATATATATATATATATAGTCAAGGGAAGCTACTGACCCCTAACTCTAAAAGCAATGTGTTATTTCTGCACATTCATCTATTTCGTTATTTATGGCATATTTGTCATTCTCAAAAATACACATGCCGATGATGACGAAAAACAAATGTAGTACAATATTATGAAGTAAATCGTATATAAATACTTTTTCATAAAATTTAACAATAACGGGAAAAGCGCACCAATTAAGTCTGTTAATTCAAGCTAGAATAATATAAAGCACACTAATGAAAGATGTCACTTGACAGATAGGAAATATGGTTTGTTACTTAACTGCACGTAAGCCTAAAGTGCTTTCACAAATCCTATTGTAGAATCAGGTGCTCATGATAGAGTAAGCGTTCCTTGCTACCCATATATATATATATATATATATATATATATATATATATATATATATATATATATATATATATATATATATATATATATATATATATATATATATATATATATATATATATGTGTGTGTGTGTGTGTGTGTGTGTATATATATTTCATTGGGGTATTTTAAATTCCCGAAACAGTTTTTCATGGTAAACAACCTATGATCCCTTAAAATAGTGTTAGAAACAAACTAATATAATAACTGCACTATTTTTATGGCCCCTTACGAAGATGAAATTTAACATATAGTGCTACAGAACCTTATGTCAAAAATCCATTACATAATTTTTATTCTAGAAAATGTCTAAATTTTAAGGCTTAAGCTTAAGGAGTCATAATAAGAAATTGAAATACAGTGCATGTTGCTCAATTGGTGTCTAATTACTTTGGATAAAATTTAATGCAAATCTAACATATTTTAATTTTCAAATAAGAAGTTGTGCCCGTCTTATGCCCTCTACAACCTTTTACACCTAAGAAACTTTTAATTGATGTCTAATACTTATTATTACAATTTCACAAAAATCGGAGGTATATGAATCTTCACGAAGGGTTTCCACCCGCTTTTTGCTCCTTTAGCATGAAACTAAATTAAAACAAAATATAGCTCACATTATCCACGCTTACCCATAGAAGTTATGTTCCAACGTTCATAATGGTTGGTTAATTATTTTAGGAGTGAATCCTGTACCTACAAATATATAAATATATGTACATACCTAACAATATATATATATATATATATATATATATATATATATATATATATATATATATATATATATATATATATATATATATATATATATATGGGCAGCATTTTTCTTTTTTGTTTGATTAAACAGAAGTGAAAGTTTCTGTTTGTTCCTTTTTGGTCCAATTTTTCGAGTTGGTGGATCAATAATCGAATGTTGTGCTCCAGTGTCAATAAGAACTTGTCATATTTGCAAACGTTTTCGACTGTCATGAATGACTGTAACCTCATCACGTGGTTGACGACGACTGATGAGAGTCGAAAACGTTTGCAAATATGGCGAGTCCTTATTCACACTGGAGCACATCATTAGATCATTGACTCGCCAACTCGAAAAAATGGATTTAAAAAATAACAAACAGACACTTCCACTTCTGTTTAATCAAACACACGCACACAAATATATATATATATATATATATATATATATATATATATATATATATATATATATATATATATATATATATATATATATATATATATATATATATATAGTAAACGTGTGTGTATGTGTCCAGACACCACTTTTCAAGTGTTGATCTCCTGGCAGAACCAATGGCATTTTGGTAATCAGCAGGTTACTGGGGAGTCTGTAGTCATAGTTTACATAAAAATGATACAACACTCCCTAGAAATTAAAATATATTGCATGGAATTTGAACTTATCACGTTAGATTCCCTACATTCCAATACAATATTTTTAGGGAGTGTGAGACTGCATAAATGGCGCACTCCTTTCAAATTTCAAATATTTGCATAAAATCTTAACCATAAATTAAGCAAGAAGAAATCCGAGATACATGAGAGTATGGTGCGCTTAAATCACAAATTTTAACACACACTTTGTAAAATAAAATATTTTCTGATTTGCATAAAATTACCAATATAATGTAGTAACAACATTTTATTATGGAATGTTTATTGATTTATTTATTTATTCTAAATGTATATTTTATTTAGGTCAAATTTTTTGCCTGTTACGTTTTTTCTTTCTTTTTTTCTTTCTGCAATATTAAAGCATTCCAAGAGTGGACATGAATGAGAGATATATATTGTTCCGTGTTTACTCAGTATTTAATGTTGGGGCAAACAAGCTCCCTAAAATGGGGACATTCTGAATGGGAACAAATACTTGAAAAGTTCGGTCGACACGCCCTCCCGAACGAGGAAGTCTCAGACGACAGGAAATAATCTCTCCCCATCAAATGGTAGAGCGTCGGACGTCAGTCTGCGGTCTCGATTTCGAATCGATGATGAGTCATAGCTGAAACACGTTACCGTGTATATATATATATATATATATATATATATATATATATATATATATATATATATATATATATATATATATATATATGACAGATTGTTGGTGCAGAAGAAACATGGGGTTGGTTAAGTGGAAACATTTATCGATGAAAAGGTGTTGGAAAATTAAAAAAAAAATAATGAGAAAAAGTAATAAAATGTCAAAGGCCTTTTCGTCTGACTTCATCAGTGAAAAAAACGAATAAGGAAATAAGTGGACATTTATATGTTAGAGATATTAATTGAGAGCTACGTGGCGAAAAATGGCGGTAAATTATGACCTAATTAATTGATGGGTTTAAGTCATGAATGATCTCCGACTTATGTTTCAACTCTTTTTATTTACATAGGTTAAGTTGAGGTGTTAATAAGGATCGCCTCAAAGAATCCCAAGGTGAAGGTTTGACTAAGCACAGTGTAAAATGGGGGACTACTCGTCGGAGTAACTGTTCAAACATATTTATACTGAGACAGTGGTTTCCAATGGAAGAATCATGCGCCTGTAAATTCCCAGATGTACTCAGAACGTTATGCGTTCGAGTAGTACGAGGCATATATATATATATATATATATATATATATATATATACAATAATATTTTTATAAATATCGACACAGACATCGATGTTTCATGCTAACGCAATCTTCAGTGTAGGAACTAATTCTCAACGTTCGGTAGGCGCGAACCACGATCACAAATCGCCATATATATATATATATATATATATATATATATATATATATATATATATATATCTATATATATATATATATATATATATATATATATATATATATATATATATATATAAGGATATGAAGCTCCTTGCTCTGAACTTTTGATGTTCTAATAAATAGTGTATCTTTACAATGAATTCGTCTGTTTAATTATACCT
The DNA here is from genome assembly GCA_963556195.1 of Sepiola atlantica. Classification (NCBI taxonomy): domain Eukaryota; kingdom Metazoa; phylum Mollusca; class Cephalopoda; order Sepiida; family Sepiolidae; genus Sepiola; species Sepiola atlantica. The sequence goes on along the minus strand of OY744532.1, from coordinate 40,166,984 downwards.
TTTTTATTTTTTCAATTTTTCTGATGGTCTTTTTTGTATTAAAGTAATTTTTAAAAATGAATAAATTTTCCATAGGTTTCACAGGTTGCACAAACGTTTTCGATTCTTGGTCGAATCATCCTCAGGTGTCAAAAGCAAATGAACAAAAAAGCTGGAGAAAGAAGAGAATTTTAAAAAGACTGCAGAGAAACACGCAGTGAACGTTTTTGCATTGTTCCAGGAAGTCGTTGACGATTTAAATTCAGCAACGCTTGATAGCATCACAGAACATTATATATATATATATATATATATATATATATATATATATATATATATATATATATATATATATATATAGTAATCATATTGTTGTTGTTTCCTAGATGTTAATCCAATGAAACTAACAAGTAGAGCTGAATTTTAGTATAAATTCCTTTATTGATACAAGCATGTTTGGCTACGTATATGCATGCATGTTTCGGTTGCCCTCCCTTTCGAAATCCAACCACATCGGGCCATTTCACTTGCAAGATGGCCCCGATGAGGTCAGATTTCGAAAGAGATCGCAACCGAAACATGTATGCACATATGTAACCTAATATATATAAATGTATATATATATATATATATATATATATATATATATATATATGTGTGTGTGTGTGTGTGTCTATGTGTCCACGTATCAGTTTTCACAATTTTCACAAGTTTTGCCAATGACATGTAATCAGCAATTTATTGTGACGAGGGAGAGGTTTTTAATATATTGTGATTAAAGTTATAAAACCCTTTGAAAATTCAAATATTTCCGATTTACATGAAATTAGAACCATAGACATTAGAGACCAATTAAGAAATATTTTCTAAATTTCAAGTTCATCTGAATATTTTAAAAGGTCGTAGAGTTCACAAAGTGTGCGATATCCCGTATATGAAAATTCAATTATCTCCGATTGCCACCAAATTTGAACAATTAATATTAAACTGTAATCAAGCTACATTCTATAAATGTTCGGTTCTTCAAAAAGTTTTGAGACACAAATTCTCCACCACTTTTTTTAAATTAAAATATTCCCAACTTTGAAGAAATTTCAATAACCCTAAAAAAGGGCTGATATACCGTAAAACATGAATAGATAAAAATGAAGTCAGCATTGGTTGATTTCAATTGGCCTTCGATTTTTCAAGTTTATTTGCAAATTTTGTCAACATTTCTTCACATATAATTTCGATGGTATTGTTTTAATGATTGTTTATGATTATGGTCATGCTGCTGCTGCTGCTGCTGCTGATGATGATGATGATGATGAGGAGGAGGAGGAGGAGGAGAAGGAGAAGGAGTGTTGTAAGTGTTACAGAATTTCCCAGAATTCCGGGATTTCTGATTTTAGAATCAATACCATCACCATCACCATCAGGTTTTTTTTAATCACTCCTGGGGGAGAAACTCCTCACTGGTTTCCGTCCACCGTATTGGTGACTGTCATTCAAGGGTTTTAGCATATGGGTAATATAATCGAAGGTTTCGAATAAAAGAGAAGCTGAAGAAATCAGAAGATTTGAAGATCAAAGACCTCCACAAATTGAACTAAAATAACAATTCACCAACTAGCACAAATGATGCAAAAAAAATGAAGCAGCAAAAACGAAAACTATCAGAAGTATACTAGCTAAAGAAGTTTTTAAAATATCTAAAGTTAAACGTGTATAGTGTGAACTTAAATTGCATCTTTACAAAAATGTAATTTAATAAACAGTTTTTCAAATATTTTATTCTGACTCTTTTTGAAATTATTTTTATAGTTTCAACGTAGATCTTCATTTTTAGTTTGTTACATTTCACAAACATATCGTTTTATTATTAAAAAAGTTTGCTTTTCCAATTGGAAATTATGTCAATATTTGGAATTCAGATATCACTAGAACCCATAAAGGCCGTTTATTTTATGTCATATTTTTTTTAAATTTTATGATGCATCAATATCGTTGCGGAAGATATGAGCAAGTATACACATCCATCATCTCTCTCTATATAAAGTTAGGTATATGTTTATGTTCATATACCTGTATTATAAGATTATAACTTAAATTAATTAACTGACCATTATTCAGTTTGGGAGTAAACATGAAGTAAAAGCCCCTAGTGAAAATTAAGATAACTGCGATTTTGTGAAATTTTAACAATATGTATTGAACATCAATTCATGAATCCTTCCCAAATGTCTGTTTACTTGGGATATTTTAAAGGGGTTTTAGGGACCACAACTTTCTATTTAAAAATTTCTTATTTTAGATTTGCATTGAATTTGATCAAATTATCATTAGACACAAGTTAAGCAAGAAACACTGTATTTCAATTTCTTCTGTATTCCCCTTAAATTTTAGACATTTTCTAGTATCAAAATCATGTAATGGATTTTGATCAAAATTAAAATAAGAATTCTAGACATAAGGTTTTGTATAATTATATCTTGATTTCGTAAGGGAACATAACAAAAATAAAAACAAGACAATCATAAAATCAGTGGTTATGGGTTAGGAAGACACTTCGAAACCCTTTCTAAAATTAGACTGTCAACTTTTGCCCGTTTTTTTTAGAAGCTAAAACAAACAGGTCGAGCTCTAAATGGGAGTTGGATTTAAGGGGTAAATATGAAATAGGCGTGAAGATTAGGGGTGGATGGTTTCCCTTAAAGATAAATACAATTTGGAGAGTTTAAGAGAAAATAAAAGTGGAGAGTGGTCATCTTAGAGGATCCCTATTACTTAAAAATAGAAAACGGATAACACTCACTAAGTCAACCAGCTACTTTAACAGGGCTGACAGGGGACACCTACTTATACCTGACTTCCTTTTGTACGTACAAGCACACAGCTTGTACTCACCTTTTAAAATTCTGTGGAATGACATCTAATTTTAACCTTAAGCTGATGTTTCACCTTGTCCAGGGAATGGATGTCGTTCTAATATTATTATTTAATTTATAATACCATTATTTGTCGCGTACCGTTATTCATAGTGTAATCTCTACAAAGACCGTTCCCAAATCTCTGTTCTTAACTGACAAAACGTTGTGTCTCATTTTTTGTAAATGAAGGAGAAATAAAATGGCAGTTAATGGATAGTCGTTTTGTGACAGACATTTTCACTCGTCCTTGGTGGACGTTTCAAATCACAATTATATCGAATCAGCTTGGCTTTAACGGCGACGTCGGCATTAGAGAGGTCGCTTATTTGCAAACAATTACGCACATACACCCCCTCCTACACACACACATATATACCCTTACGCACATATACACACAATCCTTATCACATTTCTCTGGTTGAACAAAGTAAGAAGCGTGGCTCTTCGTCGGATACATAAACGTTTTGACGTAAAAGATTATTTCGTATTGCAATTTTATAACAAGCTTTGCCGGTATATATATATATATATATATATATATATATATATATATATATATATATATATATATATATATATATATATATATATATATACATATATATATATACATATACATATATATATATATATATACATACATATATACATATACATATATATATACATACATACATATATATATACATATACATATATATATATATATACATATATATACATATATATATACATATATATATATATATATATATATATATATATATATATATATATAAATATTTCATTGCATAGCTGAGATGAAAGGTTGTGTATTTTCCATTAGCTCTGTTGCGAAACACGCGTAGGTTGTATAGAAGGCGTTAATTTTGAAAAAAAATAAAAATACACTATGAGCATATTAAGAGAATTTGGTTTTCCTGTAAAACAAGGAGAATGATTGGTAGAAAAGAACAAAACTATAGTTGTGGTTGTTCGACGAAATATGAAGACTAAGAAAATGTAAGCAGGATTGATCGTTGATTTGGTCATTGGAATGCATCTATAATATAAATATATACTCTGAAGCTTGTAATGCAACTTCATCGAGCTTGCAATTTGGAACATTTTCGGATATTATGCAAAAAAAATTTTTTTTTGTAGAACCCATATATATATATATATATATATATATATATATATATATATATGATGTAAAAAAGGAAAATGCGAACATTGTTTATATGTTCACCAAAGTTTCATGTTTATTTCAAGACTTTCTCAAGATTACAGATTCGAAGAAGCACATAGACGTCAATATCTGAAAATACGTAGCGTTTCAACAAATCTGTCATATTGAGAAAGTTTGAAATAAAGACGAAACGTTGATGAGCATATAAAACATTTTCGGGTTTTCTTTTTTTCATTTTTCATTACGTTCTATTATTATTTTCATAATTATTATCACACACAATACACCGAAAAATAATCCCTCAAACAGAACAATTTGACATCACTTTCATGTCCCCTTACGAAGATTAAAATGAAAATATAACGATACTTAACTTTGATCAAAATCCACTATATGATTTTGATTCAAGAAAATGTCTAAAATTTAATACTTAATCTTGAGGGGTCTTCAGAAGAAATTAAAATCCAGGGAATTTTGCATCATTAGTGTCGAATGATTGTGGCTCAAATTTAATGCAAATCAAAAATATTTCCATTTTCAAATGGTTGGTGTGTCCATATTGTGCCCCTAAAAATCTTGAACGTGTCGCATTGATTCATTGATGTCGAATGACCATGGATCAAATTTAATGCAAATCAAAAATATTTCCATTTTCAAATGGTTGGTGTGTCCATATTGTGCCCCTAAAAATCTTGAACGTGTCGCATTGATTCATTGATGTCGAATAACCATGGATTAAATTTAATGCAAATCAAAAATATTTCAAATGGTGGGTGTGTCCATATTATACCACTAGAATTCTTGAACCACGTCGCATTGATTTATTGGTGTCGAATGACCATGGATCAAATTTAATGGTAGATATTCGACGCATAAAGGGCAACAGAGATTCGGGGCCACTTTCATCGTCTTTTATACATATGATATACATTTCATAAAAATAGGATATATTTGAAGTTTTAAAAGGGTTGACTCCCTAGCTCCCTTAGGTTAGTATGACACTTAGACACTTAGATATTCGTGACCACTTCCATTGTCTTCTCTAAAACATTTTTATACATATGATTTAGATTTCATAAAAAATTGATATACTTGAATGGATATACTTTAAAGAGAATTAATGCTTCAAAACTCCATTGGGGTGCACTTAGAGATTCTGGAACGTCGTTAAACTTTACATAAGAATACACTTTTAGATTTGATGGAGATTCTCTAACCTTTCTTTTTATAGAAAACACATAAACACCGCACATACACGCACACACACACAGTACAGATATTAAGTTTTATATATATATATATATGTACGAAGATAAAACTAATCTCTATTTTAATGAAATTATTTTTAAATGAATTTCAACTTTAGTATATTGCCAACATTCTTAAATAAGAGTGGTGCTATGGAATGGTAGAATTCGAACTCGGCACGCCCAGGTTGTCAGTTCGCATCGATATCCACTTTAACACTGCCACCTCCCATCTGTGTATATGATATTGTAGACAGTGTAAATGTTCTGTGCAATTTGTTAAGAGTTGAAAACATTAAAACATAAGACTATACAAAATTCATTCGTTTTTATTTTGTTTTGTTTTTCAGTTTTTTTGGGTTTTTTTTGCAGTGAACTCGATATTTGGGGCATGTTCGTTTATAATTTCAATTTGACCAAAAAAAATATGAAAATTTACAATCTTTAAAAAAAGTTCTAGTTAAAGAGAAAATGGTTACTTTGTGACGGCCTCCTGTTTTGAAATCGGAAATTGACAAGCTGTGTTTATCCAAAAAACAGTTACCCATTATATTTTAGGTAGGACATTTCTTTTTGTTGGAGGGGGGGTCGGGGTGCAATTAATATTTTTTTTCACATTTTTTAAAATTTATTAACACATTAAGAAAATCAAACTTGATTTTATATTTGGATTTTCTTTTAATTACAAGTAATCAAATCAAACTTATAATTTGAGTGGATCGTTCTACTTTTTAGGCAATTACGTGTGGTTTTACGACCTTGCCACTCAGACTTAGGGTTAGTGGTGAAATAAGTTTGATAAACTTTCTTAACGAAATGTTTACAAACTAGTGAAATTAAAAATATCGCCAAAATCTAAGCGGCATAAAATTATGAGGGACTGTTTTTCGATAAACACCGCTTGTCAATTTCCGATTTAAAAAGCGGAAGCCGTCACCAAGTAGACTTTTTCCTGTTCTTTAAAATGGGATGATTTTAATTTGAAAATTGGAAATAGTTTCAGGGTGAGTTAACATTTCGTCCATTTGCCAGAAAGTCCGCGTTGGTCGACCGGAAGTAGCAAATACTGATCGAGGTTATGGCGGCATTTTTTGTTTTATTGAAGGAGTTTCTAAATCTAACTTTAGTGCTGATGCTACTTATAGTCTTACTACAGAAAAATCCGCTCCCGACCCCAACACCCTAACTACTACTACTACTACTACTACTTAGACTGATCAAAAAAGGAAAGAAGGGATTAGAACATACAATCTTGAATGGATGTCTTTGTGTTAACATTTTCCCGGCGTTTATGGGTTTTCTTTACAAAGCGAAACACAGTTTTTTTTACCAAACTGTTGGGTCTTTGATATGACATGGGCTTGTTCAAAAATGCATTTCTTCTTTCGTATTAGGAGCACAACTGAACCATACTACTTGACTTCTGCCTTTAAGCTATAATTCAAAACAGAAATTACTTCTGATTTCGAACGGTCACATGTCGGCCATTTTGTTAATGCATTAATAAGAAAATGGCTGACTAGTTTACTATATCGTGACTCTCAGCATTTGGAAATGAATCTTGGTGCCTTCATGGTGTCGATTAGAAAGTCATTTCTATCTTGAATGAAAGTTTAAAGACAAAAAGTGAAGTAATATTGTCTTTTGTTGCCCTACTTAAAGAAAATGTGAAAATTCGTACGCGACCACGTCGTATCAAAGGGATGCACTTTCTTTTCTGACGCGGTCAATTTTGAAAAGTTTTTTTTCTTCTCACTTTAAAAAAATCTGGTCGCCTGACATGGCCTTTCGTTTGGTTCCCGCTTTGCCGACTCAGTTTGAAAATCGACCGTTACTGGCGGATGGCCTGCTATCTTCTCTCGAATGAATGAGAGAGGGAGGGGGCTTCACATCTGAGTCCACTGTGCCAAATTTCCTCACCTCATCCAAACACACACACACACACACACATACACACACACACACAGACATACACATACACATATACACACACATACACCCACACGCCTTCATAAAAGCGATCGTTTACAACGAAGACACCCAATCATTTTATAAATTAATTGTAGAAAGATGTTTTCGGTTTCTGGGAAATTTATTACGATCCCCGAAGCGATTTATCGGATCGATGACTTGAACCGACATGTATTTTCAAAAGATAATGAACAATAGTTTATTCTATTTCATACTTTATTTCACACTTTATTGTATGCTAAGTGCATGGAATTCGTGTTAACACGAATTCCATGCACTTAGCCTCAGATCATTTTAATACCCACTGGAAGGGCACGGAGTGTACTGGAATCCTGAGAATGGCGCTCAAATTGTAGAGAGAGTCAACCGCCGTTCTTGGCGATATGTCAATAGTAAACTGCTGTTGCGAGAACGCAAAGTTATTTGCAACAGGTATTCAAAGTAACGAAGAATATTGGAAATCTGGGGAGATTTGTTATCACCCAAACTCTAGGGAACACCATCTGTTGTTCCCAGTGAGCGATCACTGATAATGACTCATGTGTAAACTCCTAGTGAATAATAATAAATAATAATAATAATAATAATATTGATGATGATGATGATGATGATGATGATGATGATGATGATGATGATGTCAAACTTCTTTGGGACATGCGCATACAAACTGATAAGATTCTTAAACATTCCAACCCCGACTTAATCTTTCTAAACAAAAACAAGAGAACTTGCTTAATGATTGACATGGCTTTCCCCTTCGATACGAAAGTGCAGTAGAACGAACAGGAAAAAATAAATAAGTCTCAAGATCTAAAATGGAAATGGAAAGAAGTCAAGGTGATTCCCGTTGTAATTGGAACGCTTGGAACCATAACTAAAAGCCACCATGAATGGCTTAAACAAATTGACGGTACCATTTCTTTTCCAATTCTGCAAAACCTACCTGTTAGGAACGGTGAACGTGTTAGGGTACAGCTTGAATGTCTAAAGTCGAGGGAATTTCTATGATGTTAACAAGAAAATCAAACTAAAAGCATCCGAAAGTTGAGACTACTATGAAATAATAATAATAATAATAATAATAATAATAATAATAATAATAATAATAATAATAATAATAATATCGGCTGATATCACACAAAATAGTCATTAAGGGTCAAAGATGGTGGAAAGACTGAGGAGGGACAGCACTTACCAGACCTCCACTGAAAAAATGCGGACAATACTGGAACCGGGGGGGGGGGGTCTTTTTGCCACCCAAATCCAAGAGAAAACTAATGGTCGTTGCCAGCGAGAAATCAATGGTAAACAGATGTTACAATAACGCAAAGTCATTTGCAATGGTTATCGAAAGAGGTGGACAGTACTGGAAATCTGGGAAGACTTGTTGTCACTCAGACTCCATGGAACACCACCGGTTATTGTGAATGCACAATAACTGATGCTGACGCGTGTGAGAACTCCTAGTGAGTTGTTGTTGTTGTTAATAATAATAATAATAATAATAATAATAATAATAATAATAATAATAATAATAAGAATAATAATAAGAAGAAGAAGAAGAAGAAGAAGAAGATTTAACCATACACTCCGACACAAAAAAAATGAAAGCTAACCGCCCCAATATTATATTAAAAACTTCTCTTCGAGGAATTAATTTTACCTGTCCTGGCACGAGTGTTCTTCTATAGTTTTAAATAAATAGACTACGTTTTTCTGTTACTGAATATTTTTGTCTGGAGTTATCTTTCCCTTTTTATTTCTAATTGCCACCTTTACAGAAAATATAAATGAACGATTAGATATATATATCTATTTAGATATATTTAAAGCAAAACATATTTGACATTTTTCTACCGCTGACGAATGAATGAATAATCCGAGAAGAGTCCTCGTTTCACCGCTTAATTAAATAGAATGATCTCTTCGATGTCAACTTTTGACCTTTGAACTCTTTTTGAACTTTTGAAGGAGTTAAATTGTTTCTCACCGGATGTGAAACTATCCTCTGAAATATTTGACCCTTTCTATAGAAATTCGAAATAACGATAATAGATTTGATAAAAACATAAATAAAGACGTTTATTCTCCATGAAAAAAACACACCCAGAGGTCAGAAGAAATTAGAATGCGTGTCTAAACATGTTACCTCCATGACGACTAAAGAATATATATTTTTTTCATTTAACTTCAGTATAAAGCAGAAGTCAAATGCCCCCTTTTTGGGGCTAACACTTTATCTCTATATGAGATACATAGATATCCGAGTGTTCAACTAAAGTTATTTCCCTCTCAAAAGTTGAGATAGTAGCGAAGACAATTTTCCTCTCACCAATTGACCAGTGAACTATGTTATAGTATATCTTCTTTTAGTCTCTTGGTGTTACCGTAATCCAGGACAAGAATTCATCTAGTCTGGTGGAGTATCAAGCTTAGTGCTGTTACTTGAAGAAACGTCACTAGGAGACCATTCCTCATATAAGCAAGTGTATAGCCGTGTCGAGAGAATCTTATTTGGGTTTAGGATACTATGTTATTTTGAATATTTGATCAGGGGTTACTTGTAACGTGGAGTATCCTCATGTTAAGTTGTCCTGACAAACCCTTGTACAGAAAGACAGAAGACACTCGGGGATGGTTTCTAGTAGGTAATTCAAACTCTCCGAAGATACCAGCAATATTGCCAACTGAAATGTTAAAAACTCGCTAGATCGGAACAAAAAATTCTCCAGAAAACCGCTAAATTTTAACTTTTCGTATCCTGTATAAAAATATTACGAATATACATAATATTCCATGTTTTTATCTGCATTTTAAAAATTTAAATTGTCATTTGTCACTTTAATTTTATTTATATTTAATAAAAAGAAAACGACAATCTAAAAACAAGTGTTGGAATTCATGAACGATGTATTTTAATGGGTTTTTTTTTTCACAAATGACGAGCACAAGGTCGAGGTTTTTAATTTGGTGGCGAAAGTTATCTGATAATTCTTCCTCCTAAATATTAGTTGAGAATACGTTCTCGACAACCAGTCCGACAGAGACTGGCCATTTTGGTTGACTTTTATCTGTCGGACTGTTGTATATATGTTTTGAGTACTCCTAAGAATTCCACCCTCCCAGGCCTTACCCTCCCTTTTTGGGAAGTATTTAATCGTTAACCGCCTGGAGCGCCCCTACCGGGTAATGCTAACGGAGCTGCCCAGGATATTTTTAGAGGCCAGCTTGTCTCTTCCGCATGGGCAATAGCCTTTTCCCCTTCAACCTTCCTGCCTTGTCACATTTTACTTAGTGGGAAGTACATGAATACTAGTACAAGGCCGTGGGCGTATGCCAGACTTTGTATGAAGATAGAGTTGCAACTTGTGTCTATCATACGGGTACAACATTAATATTTTACCGTTAAAGATTCATCTATTCTGAGAAGTCATCAGCATCGTTTTTAGTCTCAAACAATTTTTCTTGCGTTTGGGATATGTTACTGATAGATACTTGTTTGTATTCGTGTACTCGAGAAGCGTCTCTTTTTTCGCTATACGGTATCTGAAATAGCGGTTGTGTAGGTGGCAAATGAAATGTCCAGATTTTACAGAAAAAAAAACGCTAGATCCAAATTTTACTAGCTAGATTACAAACGAAATATCCAGATCTAGCGGGAAAAATGCTAAAGTGACAGAACTGAATATTGGCTTAAAAAAGAAAAAAATATGATTTAAAAAAAGTAAAAACGCTGGGTTTCATACGAATAGGCACATCAAATTTTCGGTTTTGCAAATATTGCTGAACGTCTACGACTTTCCATCGAAAATAATAGAACGTGAAAATAGTCAAATAAATCACTTGCAATGCATTTTTTTTCTTCTTTCTTACGGATCCCTAATTTGCCAGAAGTTTCTATGTTTTAACAAAAGCTCATTGTCACTAGCAGTTATTTTAACAATATATATTAAATTAATTTCTGGAAAATAAAATGGGACGGGTATTTAAATTAATTTTAGAACAACGTGTATTATTATACTGTATTGCACATACTTTGGTTTTTAATATGTTACTCTATTAAGTGGTTTGGACAGAAAGTCGTATTAATTCGGCAAAGTTCGGTAAAAGTCGTAAATTTTTACGAATTTTGCCGACATTTCTTAAGTTGCACTAAATATAGCCAAAGATTTGTTTAAATATATAAAACCGAAATAATTTCGCTTTTAAGGTTATACATATCACATATTGTCTCTTAGTTTCATAATTTGGGTCGGTAATTATGTCCAATATTCACACTTGTAATTATTTAACAGACCAATCAAATGTCTTTAATGACTCGACAGAAATAAATTGCTAAATATATATGAGAGAAGTTTTATTTAATGGCATCGGTAACTATAGCCCAAAAATGTAACGCTTATTGGTGTGAATGAACGTAGGGATATTACAGCAAAATTTTTAAATTTAATTTATTTAAAGCCTAGATATCCGCTCATAGGCTCGGGACCGATGCCAGCTGTTTCAGTGCTTGATTATCACTTATTGTGGAAATACTTTTATGTACGTTTAAATACAATGCATTAATATGTTCGGCTATTGTTAATTCCTAACAGAAAAACGGGTGACCCCCTCCCCCCGAATAACTGTTACCAAAGGCAAGAAAAACTACTTTTCTACGTATCTGACTATTTTTTTATGATTTAAAGTATTTAAAAGCGCTTTTATTTACATTTTTTATCGATGCCTTCTGAGTTTTCTAAATCCGACGTATTCAAAATGATTTTACTCGAAGTGAAACTTTGATATCGTAGATTTAACAACTCAAAAGTTAAAAATTACACAAAAATATTTATTTTTAACCGATCTGTATTTTTATTAGCTGTATTTTTTTTTACTTTTCGATGTTTGAGTTGTTCTACCGCATCGAGGTTTCTCTTCTGGTAAAATCTGGCGACATCTTGAATACGTCGAGTTTACAAGACTCAGAAGGCAACAAAGACACATGTAAATGAAGACGCTTTAAAATAGTCTAAAACACAAAATAATAGACAGGTAATAGAAAAATAACTTTTCTTACCTTTGATAACAATTATTTGTTGACTATAGGTTTTTTCCCCCTTTTTCCCCCGTTTGAACTTGTTAACAATCCCCGAATGTTCCTTTATATTTTGGTCAGATTATAATTGAAAAGTTTTCTTTTTAATTATTATCTATATTACTGGTTGAAAAAGAAAAATGAAATCCAGGTTCAATTGTCGAATAGGGCACTGTTAAAAAATATCAACTAATTCGATTGGTTTTCACTTACAAATTGATCGTTGGTCTTGAATTGTATTTTACTGTTTAAATAAAATTGTACTTTGCTTTGTAATGTTTGTAAATATGAACTTTTATTCAAAGTTATTCTCTCTGACGCCATTTTTGTTGAAAAAATTGTTATCAAATTATCGACTTGTCATGTTTTAACGTCTTCATTTTGTTGATTTTAAATTCGTTAAAAGTTTTTTTTTGTTCAATGTTTTGTGTGACGTTTTCTTTGTATATATCTTTAGGGTATAACAAAAACCAAACAAAGGCCGCCATAGATTAGTTTTCAGTCTACTGTGAAAATCTAGAGTGGAAGGATACAATCAGTTTAACCTATAATTCAATTAAAATTGTTTGGTAAGTAGTCTTTATAACCAAGCCATATTTTATGTATATTATAAATGAATGCTCTAACTATTCTATAAAGTTAAGGAAATCTTTGAAAGTAATTTTGCATTTACAAAAGATTTTTGATAATAAATACAAAAAACAAAATGGCGCTAATGGATTAATGTTACAACGTTGACACTTTAATAAGTAAATTAAAATTTTATTTCAACGTTCAAAAGAAAATTTTACTTTTCAATGTTGAAATAAAGATTTTTTAAATGTGTGCGAAAACCAAGCGATACGAGTGATATTTGTCAAGAGGCCCTATTCTACAATTGAACCAATAGCTTACATTTCTTTCTTGAATGGTCAATAGCGAAGGAGGTGCTATGTAGAGATATTTATAGGTATCCCTGGGGACAGGGATATAATTCAACACCAGGTCGAATTTAGTGTGGGGTTATGTAGAGTTAGGAAGAAAAGAAATTGTTGAAGTTTTGCCGGGATTTCCCCCTTGGTAACACCTCAGGCATTTGACCTTGACCGTAACTTTGTGGAGGTACTGACCCAGAGTGTGTTGCGTGTGGAGGAGGAGGAGAGAGAGAGAAGGGAGGTCTCTTCCGGGAGAAGTGCGCTAGGGTTAAAAGATAGAACCGGAATACCATCATGGATGATGACAGAGGGTTTACCGCGTAAGAAGATTGAACTTATGTCTAAGGATATGTCGTTGTCGTCAGTGGTGGGGTAGAAATAAGCTTACATCCAGGGGGGCGTGTGATGTTCATACGAGGGTATATAATTGGTTAAATAAAGGCTACAGAGCGTAGATACATTAAGCCACACATACACGAACCAACAATTTGGATCTCCTCGCCATGGTCACTTTTTTTCCTTCATAGGTAAGAGTCGCCATCTTTTTATGTTTTTACATTTTTTTTGCTTTGTCATGTTTTTTTGTCTTTATTTTCTCATCAATTATGAATATATTATTTTGTAAAAAAAAACATCAATAGTAAATTAATTAAACGTTTATTGAAATCAATACAATATCTTAACATTTTTAAAAAAAAATCACATATTTTCTTTACGTTGTATATCTCTCTTTGAAAAAAAAATTAGGAGGGAAATTTGAAAAGTCTCAAAATTCTCTTCTACTAATTTTGAGTTTACAGGTACAAGATTTTGCGATTTTCACAGTTCCACAGTTAATAATTAGCTCTTCGTGATTAGTTCAGAATTTTTTTTACTGTGATGATGAATAAGATTTTGACAAATAACAAAAATTAAAAATCGCTCTTATACAGGTGTTTCTATTTAAGATTTAACCAGATAATTTTTAATTTGTCGTTATTTTATTATAATATTTTTCTTCATTTATATCCGACTTCGGTCGCCGGTTCGGACCATGTACGTTTAAACTAATATTGTTTCTTTATTTCAACTTTAAAATAAGTAAATATTTAACATTGATGAATCTAATTATAAATTAGAATGAACTAATTCAGAGTTTCATTTCATATAATGAAAAAAATAAATTAATTCATTAGATAAAATAGATATTTTTGAATATCATTAGTCATAACATTACGAATGGTACTAAAGGCTTCTTTGTTAAAGATAAAATATGACATAGAAGTAAGATAGACAGCGCATTTACTTGGGTTATAGTTCAAAATTAATATATATATATATATATATATATATATGGCTGCTAATATTTCAATGTTCGTTTTTTTGTTGTTTTTTTTTAAATAAATTAATAATTTTATGTAACTAATCTCCCAAAATTAGACATAAAAAGTCAAAATTATATAAAAAAAAATTATTTTTAATTTTCAAACATAAAAAATGAGTCATTTTATAAAATCACTCTCGTCTCTAATAGTGACTTTTTATGGTTTTATCGTGTTTCCGAGTGCCCTAAGAACGATTTTAACCCTACACCGATTAGAGACGGGAGTGGTTCTATAAAATTATTTAAAACATGGATTGAAGACGTTTTTCTTGATTAACGTGTATTCTTAACCATTTTATTATAAAGTGTTTTATTAAATATAAACTTTTCAATTGAAATCAAAATATTAAAACAACGTTAAACCAACTTTAAACTACCTCAAGATTGCTCCTTAGTTGAAGTGTAACAGAAAATAAGTTAACGCCGTCTACGTTACTTACACGTTACTTACAACGGTTCACGCCGTAAGTTTTTGTTGCCACTTATGTATGAAAAAGCGGTAGTGAAATTTGTCAGTTAAAAATAAAATGACAACAAAACTTTATTGGAAAAAAAATAACGTATACCGAAAATTACCAAAAATAAGCAATTATTTTTATTTAATAAAATAAAATAATATGCGTAGTTCTTGGACTTCACCAAGAGAGATTGTCTTCCCTTTTCACCGAAATCTTCTCAGATGAAGACCAAAAATGGCGTCGCTCCATCGGAAAATGGTTATTCTTATACATAAATTACTTTTATTTTTTTATTAAAATTTTAATCGTTCATTTTCCATAATTTTCGGTATACGCTAATATTTTTCAATACAAATTAAGTACTAGGTAAAGTTTTGCTGTCATTTCTTTTTCAACTGTCATATTTCACGACCGCTTATAAAAAAGCGGTCGTGAATTGTACCTTTTTTTTGTTTCGATCACGGGTGACACTAAATATAATGTTCTGAACAAGAAAAAAAACATCGTATTACTTTTTTTTCAATAGCTTACTCATACAAAAAGGTTTTAAATAAAAAAAATAATTTCAAAATTATTCTTTCTAAGAACTTGGACGAAATATTCATTTGAATAAAAAAAAACAATATGGCGTCTGAACTGGACACAATGAAGAAATGATGATTTTGAATTTGATTTTTGAATTTTAGATTAATTACATTGAACTTCAAGCACGATCTAAATTGACGTTTAAAATATTTTAACATTAAAATGGAATTAGCCCCGTTAAATTATAGTCTAATTTGACATTATCTTTTAAAAAAAACTTTTTATAAAGTTTATATTTGAATAACTTTGAAAATATACAATCCAACCTTCTATTTCCCTCTCACTCCATTTTTCTCGTCACTGTTTCGAAAAATAGAACGAGACCGGGTTTTACTTACGAAAAAATTCGTCTAATTTATATTAGACTTAAATTGTATTTTTGTCCGAAAATAAAAAAATATATATATTTTTAAGTTTATACAGAAATATAAGCTATTGGTTCAATTTTTATTCTAAGTTAGTCTAGCTTACACAATTTCTTATTAACGCCATTAAATTATCAACGAGATTAATGCGTGCTTTTAAGTTCGTTAAATTCTGTTAAAAGTTGTTGTTTTTTTGTTTTGTTCAAAGTTTATTGTTCGACTTAAATTTTATTGTTAGTCCCAAAAATTTAAAATTGGGCGGCAACAAAATAGATGTTTTCATGAACTTTTTGACGTGTATTAAATTGAACTTTAAAATTGAATTTAAAAAGAAGATATTTTCATGTTTTTGTATAAATTTAAATTGACTGAAATATTTTCCTTTTCATTGTACCTAAAATTAAATTATACTTTCTGTTTTCTAATTTGAACTTTTATTCAAACTTATTCTAGGTGACACCAGTTTCATTGGCACTATTGTCGTTACATTGTTGATGAGTTATGTTTTAACCTCTTAGTGTGTGCTTCTTAATTCATTAAATCCCGTTAAAAGTTGTTTTCTGTTCAAATTGTAATTTTAAAGGCTTAACATTGATCTTTAATTAACACTTTGAATAACCGGTAATCATATTTATTAGAAAATTTATTGGCGGGAGGGAGTCTGGAACAAAGGGGAAAAAGGTGGGAACACCACAAAATAAAAACTCATTTCCTGATTATTATAGAATTTTAAAAACTTCAGTTACAAGTTTGAGACCTAACTACTAGATCAATTTAATAGTTTTAATAATAAATAAATAAAAATCTTCAAGCATGGCTTCAAATTATAATTACAGATTAGTTTTATTTCAGTATTAAAATATAATTTTAGACCATCAATTTCAAGAAAAAATGGAGTGAAACATGCGAGATGTCGTTCATCAATCGCTAAAATTGTCCCAATTTACTTGCCTCCCCACGAGGGCAGAATTAGACACAAGGTCGTATTTTTAATGTGGGAATAATCAAGCTTACTAAAAAAGGGACGTTCTGGATTTGGACAAAAATGTAAATTGCCTAATAGTCTTAGGCAATTTACATTTTTGTCCCAATTCAGAATTCTCCTTCACTGATCGAGGACAGAAACGATATAGTGTAGTATCAGTGCTACATTTTGATCCAAACTAAAAGGTTGTCAATTTGAAAGAAAGGCCGCCTTTAATAGGCAAGACAAGGTTGTCTGTTTATTTGCCAATTTAAGTGAACAGAGTTTATTATATGGGATTATGTTTGTGATATTTCGTAAGCAAGCACACGTAACGGTAAATTAAGCAGTGACTCATCTATTTTTCAACTCTAGAGATGTGTAAAATATGCCTAATTACTCATATATTTCAAGTATTATATATATAAAAAAAATTATATTCTTAATACGATAAAAATATGCTCAATATTGGGGATAGAGCATTATTAAATTTTGACTGTTTTCACCCATTTTCTGAACTCTAACATACTTTATAATATAATATAATATAATAGATGATACCCTTTAACACCTCATAAAATATCTGGTAATTCATAAGTGTAAAGACTTTTTACCCCTTCTTATATAGACTTATTTTGTTTCAGATTTCATAAACGATTGATATCGTTTTCAATTTTTTACAAATTAATAATGAAAACCAAATCTTATTATATAATTGTTTTTTTTCTTTATGAAGAGAACTTGTTTCTTTGAAAAGTCTAGGTTTAAAGGACTTTTCTATAAACTATGCTTTGTTTTACTGTTTGAATTTATAAAACTTGTAAATTAACTTTACATTTGTTTTATCATTTTCTCTCTTATATGTTATTCATTTGGTCATTTTGTTTGCAATAGGTTTTGAACGAATTCAATTATTCATACGCGAGAGCTGGGGAGCGACATAAGTTTTAATTTTAACTATTCGCGAACACATGTTTCGTCGTTTAGGACATGTATATATATCTAAATAAACAAATGCGAAAGTTTTTCTTATTTATCACTTCTATATTACCATAAAAACGAGATGATGTCATATAAATCAATAATACATTAGGATTCTTTCAAATACGGTATATATCGTACTAAAGAAATACATATAGACATTCAAATATCTTTCTAATTTGCATAACTTCTTTTTATAACCGTCTATAATTAATTAATGTTTGCTGTTATTCATTTATAATTATATTATTTTATTGTCCCTGTGTATCTACAATAGTTTTGTGCAAATTAACAGTTATTAATGTAAGTTATTTAATTTAAAAAATATAAATACATTACGAAAAACATTCTTAAAATATCAAGGGAGATAATTTAGATTAAACTAAGATCTTAGCTAGCTAGAAAGATATACAGAGTTCACAGAAAAAGGGGAGGTGATTGGGTTCTCTCTCTTTCTCTCTCTCTCTCTCTCTCTTCTTTCAAGAGAGGGGAGACTCCTTTAAAACTAAAAATTAAAAAAAAATGGCGTCGTCATCACTACTTGTCTCTCTTATCTCTCATTCTCCTCCTTTTTCTGGCGACGATAGATGTTCTTTTTTATTGTTTTTGAAGTATATAATTCATATACGAAATAAAAGAGCAAGATATATATAAATATAAAGTCTGAAATAAAAACGTCCTTTACTTAACTTATAATTTAAACAAAGTATTTTTTCTTTCACTTCTTAATAAATTTCTCGCCCCACCCAATATAAAATGAATTAAAAAAAAACAGGCATGCTGAATTTTTTAATTAACACCTACTCTTTAGGAAAAGGGGTATTTTTCCTTTCACGTGGCGTTAATTCCTATTTCAGTCACGTAAATTATTTAAAATGAAACAAGTTTCGACATTACTTATAATGAACTTATATTTTTTTACTGAAACCATGTTTTAGTTAAAAAAAACAAAAGTAAACATTAAACACCCTAAGTTATATCAAGTTTCATCGAACACGTGAAACGCCAAAATAAAAATTAGATCGGAAAAATATAGTCTACATCAAAACAAGCCAAGTAAGAGGCTATCTAAGGAAGAACGATTACTCACGGTTATAAACATGTATTTTTTAATTAAAAAAATATATAAAGGAAGTCATCTTTCTTCCTTAGCTAGCATACTTCTCTTTGTTTATAAAGATAGCCACTATATTTTTCAGCCCACTTTACATTTCAGCATTTTACGTGTACAATAAAACTTGCTATACCATACTCGCAGGCATTACCTTCTCCTTTTATAGGGTGATACTCCCAGGTATTACCTCTTCTATGTTGGAGGGGGTATTCCCGATCAAGCATAACCATATCCTTTTTTTGTGCGTGCGTGGGGGGGGGGGAATACTCTGACGCTTTTTAGTATATTTTTGTTCCTCATAAGACATTCCTCCCGAGCATTACCGTCTCTTTCTTTTAGGGAGGGGGCAGTATAATATATGTTCGTTCCTCACAATATAATCGTCTCAGGATGACTTTCTCCTTGTTTTAGGGGGGCGGGGTAGTTTACTATCTATTCTGTTTCATAATACTATCCTCCCAAGCATTAACTCCTCTTTTGGGGGAGGGGGTAGTGTTCGTTCGTCATGATATAATCCTCTTAATAATTACCTCTTCCTGTGGAGGAGGGGGACAATGTATGCAGTTCTTCATTATATCATGCTCCAGACCTAGCAAAAATAGGCGGCCGGAGGGAGTATATATTTGCTAGTATATATATATATATATATATATATATATATATATATAGGTACGTGCAAACATGGCGGCTTCTTGTACGGACTATGCTTATTAAAAAACGCTTATCATTAATTATTTAATTAGTTTCCGTGTAAACTTTGATTGTGTTTGAAAGATAAAAGCCTAAACTTAATCTCTAAACCAAAAAAACTGCATATTTACGTGTGAAAAATAAATTATAATAAAATATGTAATTACGACGGTCAAAAACCCCAAAAATTCAATGAATTTTGAACTTTGAAAAAATTACTTGTAAAAATCCCTTAAAAGATAAATATAAGTTTTTGGGAACTATTTCAAAGATAATTATTAAATTAAAGTCATAAGACACTGAATTAAAAAAAAAATCCCACGTTTGACTAAAAATTAGCAAAATTATCCCTTCAAATGTGATAAATGAGTAAAATCCGCCATAACTTCATCGGAAAAGGACTTTGTTTACAAATTGACATCGCTATGCAAAATATATGGAAAACAAAAATGTCATAATTTATCATTTTTAACTTTATATATAAAAATGTAATAATAGTTTATAGAAGTTGAAAAATTATTATCCATTAATTTCTTTATTCTTTTTAAGGTTATAAACAAATTTAAGTACCCTTATTTTGTTATAATTAAAAAGGAAATGCTTATTTAATTATTTGTGAGTGTACGCAATTATTTTAACTGAAAAGGTTGTTTTTAATTTCGTAATACTCTGAAATTATTGATGACGTCTGTTTACCAATGTGTTTCCTTAGAATTTGAAATAAAACTATTTTTTAAATGTTAAAAATATTTTTACGTTACGAACTGCGTCAATTTTATCAATTTTATTTTTACATGATTTAAAACTTTAGTTACTCGATTTATTCTTAACGTGTCGTAACGATAAATTACATTGATTCTTTTAAAAATAAAGTGTTTTTATTTTTTTATTTTAAGTGTGAAAAAGTAAATTAAAGTCAATGACTACACTGACAATTTATTCATTGAAAAAAAGTTAAAACAGTTATTTATTGATAAACAGAATTCAATTTTGAAAGAAAATGTCATGTTTGAATTCTCTTTATTTATTAATAAATAATTGTTTTTAACTTAAATATTTATTAATGAAAAAAAAGACAAAACAAATACAAATCTTTCCAAATAATTGACGATGAATTATGAAATGAACGAAATTGTTGAATCTCTAAAAAAAAAAAAAAAAATTAAGTGCGCTGTAAAAGTGCGTGATTGTTGGAAGGCTAATTCCACCTGGTTATTACAGAACGGGGCTACGATACTAATGAAAGTTCAACGTTAGTAGAAATTATTCAATTTTTAAAATTCTTTTTTTCGTTAAGTTCCTGGATCTCAAATTTGTCAATTTTTGGTTTATTTTCAAGATTATAAAAAAAATTTCTTGCGCTGATGATGCCACGGTCATCTATGAAAGAGAAATATAATTATGTCGCATTTTTTATTTTTCCCAAAACTCTAATCATTAAAATCACATGAAATATTTTTTGCAATTATATTATTTTTTTGGTGAAAATATTGATTAAACAATGCTTTATTCAATAATAATATCACTAATTCAAAAAATTAATTTTTCTTCGAGTTATAGTGATTTTATTAACACGGTATTTACTGGCCTTTTTCGTAATATATACGAAATATTTTGAAAATTGTTTTTAATTGTTAACATCTACGATGCTTTATTTACATAATCAACATTTAAAAAATCATGCATTTTTTTTTATTAATATATAAAAATATAACTTTAGTAAAGGTGTATATTCTTTTTTAAAATTAATACATTTTCACTAAGATTTAAAAAAAATGGTTTCATTATATTCCGTGATTGTTGATTAATAAATATTGAAAATTTCAGTAAAATTGGTTGATTTCCTGAATTTTAGTGTATTTTTAAGTGAAGGGGGGGGGTCAAAATGTTTTTTTCATTTTGGGAATCGGCCATTGATTTTGCACGTACCTATATATATATATATATATATATATAATGAAGGTTTATTTCTGTGACCCTATTCACTTGCCCCCTCCCCCATTCGTACTTACCCAACATGGGCCTTCGGTATTTTATATTTATTAGTGAAACAGGGTTCTGCTCGATCTTCAGAGGCTATCCTCCCAGGCATTACCACCTCCTGAATTTTTTTTTATTGATGATCGCCTGAGGCACCGTTACCGGATGATGCCGACATATCCGATTCAGGCTATTGTCATAAACTTTCAGTGACCCCTTCCACAGGGCAGCTGGATTATCGATACTCTTGGCCTTTTGGCGTGTAACATCTGTTCTGATACTGCACTTCATGTATGCTGTACTTGGTCAGTGAAACAGAAATCCTTCTACACTGACACAAATTTGAATTTGTTCAATCCAGAGTGACCTTTAGGGAAGGGGGTGTTTTTTTTTTTAATTCTATCGTCGTGGGGAAGAAAGTAAATAGGGACTTCATATCTAACCTTTTTTGCAGTGGGGAAGCTAGTTAATAACTACTTGCCCTTCCCACTCACTAAGACAAGACGTATACAGAAGGTCGGTTTTAATCTGGAGAAAATCCAGCTCCGCACAAGGGGCACTCTGGATTGTGTGTGTTTCCACGCGCCAATTGTCAATGGTTGATCTCCTCACAAAACTAAATTACATATTTTTAATTAACAGGTTCTTATGTTTTAGCCTCGTTTTAAATGAATAAAGTTTGTTGTTTACTTATAATCAGGTCTAAGAAAGGTTTTGATGTTTTACCTTTGTTCGCCCCAAACAAGGCATGTTGCCACTTAGACGTAAGAGGCTACTGTGATCAGGGCCATCTAAGTGGGGAGTTGTGCAGAAAGATATTCGTTCATATTATATTTAAATTTCTGCATGTTAGTACAGTCGGGGAAACAGAGAGCGGGAAGGGAATTCCAAAGGTAAGCGGTCCGATAAAAGAAGTTATTAGAATAGAACGTTTTCCGATTTCTGGGAGTTTCTATAATGAAGGAGTGGGATTTTGCTGCTAGTCTGGTTGATCGGGGGTATTTAGGTTGAGAGAGTCCAAGTGCAGTAAGTTCATTGGATCCCATTCCGTGGTAGTACTTGGGTTATTTTGTTTAACCGTACATCAACATTTACAGTGATTTAATTCTGGATATATTTTCGTTTGGTAAACTTTTTTGTTGCTAGACAGGATCAAATTGTAGTATCTGTTCTGATACTGGACTTCATCTTTTCTGTCCTCGGTCAGTGAAGGACAAATACTTTTAGACTGGGATAATTTTTATTTTTGCCCCAATCCAAGCTGACGATTTGTGAAGAGCTGGATTTCCCCCATATTAAAAACAGACCTTGTGTTTAACTCCACCCTCGTGGGGAGGCAAGTAAATAGGAACAAAAAAGGGGTAAAAAAAAACAGATAAGCAACAAATAAATGTTACCAAAGGCAAGATAAGTTTACTCTTCTACATCTATGGATAATGTTTGTGCGTTTTAAATTATTTTAAAGCGTTTTTAATTTAGTAAAAAAAAACTACGTAGAAGTCTATTACGTTAAAACAAACAAAAAACAATGGCCGACCATAAAGCAGATACGTGAAGCCTTGATAATCGCTAAAAATTCGAAAATTCAACAGAAACACAGCTAATAAATGTGACAAATCGTGCGAAACTTTAATGTTCAATTGAACTGCATATTTTTATTACCAGTATTTTTGTTTAATTTTCAATTTTCAAGCGATTATCAAGGTTCCACGTGGCGGGCCTTATGTCGGCCATTTTTTGTTTGTTTGTTTGTTCTAACTTCAGACTTGGATGTAGTTTTTAATGAACTAAAAAAAACGCTTTAAAATAATTTAAAACACATACAAAAAACTATCTAGGTAGAAGAGTAACTTATCGTACCTTGTTTCGGACCAGTGGCGCAGTGGATATAGTACTAAGTAAAATTCAGTTCTAAGTGACAGTCATCTGAAGAATTGCGAATTACTGAAGACTTGTTCCCAGTCATGGCAGATAGAACGAGAGCATGACCCCCCCCCCCCCCCGTGGATTTAATAAAGGGTCTCGTTCGAAATTCCGTCCTGATTCCCGAGTTCGACAGAAAGAACCCGAGTTCGACAAGGTACACCTGAAGAAGGTCGGAGGTTACATCGGCCGAAACGTTGTGATAATACACCCTTTTTTGTTCTGTTTGATATAGCAGTAAATCGCAGTTTTATCTGTTATGTTCAGCATATTTGATAGCCAGGCAACGCCGAGTAAATGCGCTAGTATATACGATTTTTATGTGTAACTCGAACGCTGTTGCCACTGACAATGAACCTTAAACTTTCTTTGTAACATTTGCTGTCCGTAAGTCTATAGCCAGGCTTCTGTTTCAGTAGGATCAAGAATAGAAAGTGTTGGGTGTAGTGTTACAACTAGAAGTTGATGGCCCTACTGTCGTTGGCTGTTTGGCAAAGGGTTAACTTGAAATAGCTCCATGAGTGGTCGGTTATTTGATAGGCAAACTCGGTCTGCTCACTAAACGAGACGAGCAGTTCAGACCGAGTGAGGTGGTAATGCTCCTAAGAGACTCATCCACCCCTGATCAAGGGGACTAAGAAAACAGCACGTTGAATCAGTGAGGGGGGATCGGAGGCTTTATTGGCTGAATGGCGCTATTATCATTCCTTCATATCCGACTTTTCGGTCAACGCTTTTCAGATTTCGTTTTTGTTATGTTTTGTTTGGTGGTGTTTTAGTGATCAAATTTTGACTGACCTGTACCTGACCTAAATCGCAGGCCACGTGACAAACGTTAACCAATGAAAGATGAAGAGTTTTTCAAATCCAGATCGAGGCTGGTGGCATTTCGAAAGATTAGAAGTGGTTTACCGCCGTTTTTTTTCCCCTTGTTAAAAAAACTAATAGGTGAAACTTTGGACTTTTCTTCCATTTTTAACCTTTCAAGTAAGAAATATCTCATAGATAACAAAAACATAATTAACAACTAATTTCTCTGTAAACAAAAGTCGTATATAATATTATTTCATATAATTTAAAAGTATTATAAAATACTATTTTATCAATATATTTTATGTTCTGATGACATGAGTATAAATTCGTTAACTATCTAACAATATTTTTGCTTATTCTCACTCTGATTGAACTATTATTTCATATATGTGTGCATATTTCATTTATATATAGATATTCTCCCTTTTTTATTTTTCTTATCTTTCTGTTTTTGCTGGAGATGGGGCATCCTGCCGGAACGCCAGACATTCACCGGCTATTAGACACTCCCGCCTATAGGCTTTTTAAGATTCTAACCGTCCCTTTAAGTGCAATTGTTTGTATTTCTCTTGCACTCGGTTCACCGGGTATACTCGCCAGATAGCTTTTAAGATTCTTTTTCATTAGTCCCGTTGCTCCTATAATTACTGGTATGATGGATATTTTCCTAAGATTCCAGTTTCTTTTCATGTCGTACATAAGACCTTGGTATTTCGTAGATATATATAAGTATGAATGTGTGAGTACATATTGTGTGGGTGTGTGTGTATATATATATATATATATATATATAATTATGAAATATTACGTAGGCTTTTCGATATTTACTTGAACAGTGCTCAATAAATGCTTATAGTTTAGAAGTATATATATATATATATATATATATTACTAGGCTAAACGGTAGGCTGTAGCGCTCAATGTGTGAAGCACAGAGAAGGGGTGTTACCCCTTAATGTGTCAGTTTTCGTGGTGACAGTATGATACTGACCAATGACCTGAAGTCGCACAAGATTTAAGGGTTTATAAAAAAGAAAAAAAACCGAAGAACTTTCCTACTACCTACTTTTTATTTCGGCGCGTATTTTCTAGAACTTTCTAAATTATAAAAAAAAGAAAGTAACTGCCTTCTTTCGTATTTTGAATAATATTTGCTTTTATGGGAAATAGATCAGAATTTCTGATACCCTCTCCCAAACCCGCTTTCTGTAAAGTCTTTTTTTTTTAAATTATTCCAGAAGCTTCGGCCTTAGTACAACATTTTCAGAATTCAAATTTAAAAGCCCAAAGTTATTTGTCGCAGTTTGGTTCAAGTTGTTAAGTATAACGAAAACTGGCCCAACATTTAACGACCGAATTAATAAACTAAATAAGTTTATTTATTTCGGAAAGTTGAGACGTTCGTCGGTCTTTGTTGACATTTGTAGAACGATATTGTTTTGTTTTTGTTATTTTTTTTTTTTTGCAATTTGGACCCGTTCTTCAAAAGACAATCAATGTTTTGTTTAGTGCGTTTTTCTTTCTTTCCCTTTTTTCGTTAATTCTTACTGTTTATCTTTTTTTTTATTGCTCTTATTTTTTTCATTAAATCAATTTTGTGCAGTATAGTTAACAAGAACAATTTGAGATGAAAAAACAAACAGGCAACCAATAACTTTTACCAAACGCAAGAAAATTTACTTTACTCTACCTATATAAGTTTCACATGTGGATACTGATTGTAAAATTTAGTGTGTGTGTGTGTGTGTGTGTGTGTGTGTGTGTGTGCTGAAAATAAATTATAAAGTGCTCGATCGTAAGCATGCGAGAGCTAAATTATAAAAGAGTTTTTAAATACAGAATGTGTGTGTGTATAATATATATATATATATATATATATATATATATATCTCATTCCTTGACCATTTGGGAATAGAAAAAGTGTAGTATCTGTTCTGATTTTACACTTTAGTCTATTCTATATTTGGTCACTAAAGAAGTTCTTCTAGATTAGTGCAATTTTTATTTTTGTTCAAATCCAGTGTGCCCCTTTTGCAAGGGGGCTTGATTTTCCTCACATTAAAAACCAACTTTGTGTCTACCTTTGTACTCGTGGGGAGGCAAGTATATATATATATATATTATAAATATTTGTTTTTAATATATATATATATTATAAATATTTGTTTTTAATATATATATATATATATATATATATTATAAATATTTGTTTTTATTTACATACGTGTACGTTTAATCCTTTCTGGAATCAAACTCAAATTACGATGTCTTAGCCCACACGGCCGTCATCAACAACCCGGTAAATCAGCGAGAGATTAATCCTATTTAAAGGCAGCCGTCGTTAAAGTGTTCTACTACTGTAAGGAACATGCATATATATATATATATATATATATATATATATATATATATATGTGTGTGTGTCTGCTTTCGAAAGAGGTAAACATAAACAGAGGCCGGTAAAGGAAACCAATTACATGCCCCCTGTGTTTGGATTTAAAACCGACGGTACCGATGTTGTTCTTATCTTCTGTAATACATGAATATATATACCTGATTGGCTTACATCGACAAGTGGAGATTTTGATTTTTGCTATATTTTCTATACTACTTTAGTATTGAGCACTATTGGAACAGATATACACCAAACTTATTAAGTTATCCTATTTGTGTTTATATGAGAGAGAGAGGGGGATGAGGGGGGGGGGGTCAATCTGCATCTTCATGTCGATATATTTTTAAATGTAATGCTTACATATCTATTTGCGAATGTTTGATGCGACACATTACGGTGCACGAATCTCTCTTCATCTTTCGCTTTCAATATTTTGGGGAATTATCAGGTGCGCTCCAGTTGATGGCGAATTCGTGATATTTATATTCAATGATGAAACGCCATTAAGTCTTCCATTCTCCCATTCTTTCTCTCTTTCTACTTCCTTTCTCTCACTCTCCCATTCTATCCTCTCTTTCTCTTTCTCATATTTAAAAAATAAACATTTTTCTTTTCTTCTACATACTTGTAATATTTATATATAACTCTTCTACTTTCTTTCCCTCTTTCTATTTCTTTTTCTCTCTTTCTACTTCCTTTCTCCCACTATTTCTCTTTACTCCGTTTCTCTCCCTCTACTTTCTTTCTCTAACCCATCCCCTATACCCCTCTCTCTCTCTCTCTTTCTCTTTCTCAATTTTCAAATTAAAAAAACATTTTTTTTATTTTTCTTTCACAGACTCCGTCCCTATCAGACGAAACAATCACGATCAAGGTACATTTTATTTTCCATTACATTTTTATAACTTATCTTTTTGTATATTGAGCTCGTTCTGGGTGTAGAAATCCTACAGCAAAGGCTAAAATCCTTCGACAGAACTCGTGATGACGGAAGGTGCTTGCTGCACTATGGACCGTTTTTTTTATATAGGGTTGATATGTCACACAACCAAACACATTAGCAACTTTTCTTTATATTGAATATTAATGAAAGCGTGTTTTAATTAAAACCAAATTCAACCATTTTAAACTAATTCCACTAAAAAAATATATTTTTAACAAGGGCCTATTTTGAAGATACGATCGGCGTGATTAGCGATTCAACTTCTATTTCAAACTTACGCAATTATCTACACAGAAACTTTTCTCTTTCATTCCCGAGAGAAATCATCAGACGTATATCTATCCTCCACTGTATAATAACGCCCAATGTGCATTTATTTGTATATATTTATCTATATATATATATATATATTAATCAATGAATTCCTTCACCATCACACGAGTAATACAAGAGTCGGACGAAACTATTTCAAGTGTTTAGGGGAAGGAAGAAAGCAAATAACAAACACCCCTAATTCAGAATAAAATTTTCCACTCTATTTTCATAATGAGACGCTTTCTTTCTATACTGAATGATGCCTTTCTTTTTTATTTCTTTTATTAACTTCACCGATTGAGACGTTATTTCATTTGAATATTAGTGCGAACACTGGCAAAGCATACATTTTTGACAGTGTGTATATACACACATATAAATACATACATATATATATATATATGTATATATATCTTATATGAGAGAGACGCGTCATCTGTATAATCGAAAGTTGAGCTATGTAGGCAGACCTTCGTGTACAAGATCAGCATTTGTTGGCCATTAACCATTATATATTATGTGATTAGAAACGATGTTTCTTACGAAAAAGAAGGGGGGTCCAACGTGCATGCACGTGCGCGTGTTTCCACGTGACTATCATCACGTGACACGCGCTTTACTTAACCGGGATCCGGCACGAGGACTAGAGCGCAACAATAATGAGTGAATCAACACACAATAAATGTGGCTCATCTTTTATATTGTACTGCAGTTTCATGAATTATCCAATCCTTGGCGGTTTTATAATACTGTTTTGAAGACTTTTAGTCATCAAAAATTTTAATGCGTGTTCGGATGCGTAAAATTATATAAGATAGAGGCAAAATGTCTTCATAAGAAACCATGTGTTAGATGCAGATATTTTTTTATTAAATCAAAATAAAAAATAAAAACATTTTTTTTTCTTCATCTTGACTTTTTAAATCTAATATTTCGCTTGATATAACAAGCCTCGACAGAGTTTTAGACAAATAAAAGGTATTAACCTTTTTTTTTTTTTTCGTAATAATCCTTCCTGGTTTTGTAGAAGGGGTGTCCGATGTTATGGACTAACGGTGCAAATGTCTCTTTTAAATGAAAAAAAAACCTGCATCTAACACATGGTTTCTTATGAAGGCATTTTGCCTCTATCTTTATATTTAAATTCAAAAGAAGCTTAAACAAATGAACTTTCACAAATTTATAATATGTCTTCATTTTCTTCTCTTCATCCCTCCAGCTATGGGTTTAATAGTATCAATACTGTGATGAAATTCCTTATTGTTTATAATGCAATATGCTAATCTTCTGTTATTGTTAGTTTATTACCTTTGACTCTTACTAAACAGAGAGAGTGACTGACTGACTTCTCCGCTTTTTAAAAGTTCAATAAAAGCGGATTTCCACTTAAATCCGTGGAGCTTCCCTCGGATGTGAGTTTTCTGCTTTTTGGTGGAAATCCGCTATTCTTTTTTAAATAAAGAAAAGCTGATTTTTGCAAAAAAAGCCAGAGCCCCACCTACTTAATAAAACCCGACCAAATAGGCTGGATTTTATTTATCTTTTTCTCTTGATTCATCTTTCCCTCTTATGACATTTCTCTCTGAAAACTAAAAATGTTCATTTTGCTGTGAAGGCTAAGATTTCCAACGATTCATCTTAGGGCAGGGGAGTCAGATGACTTGTCTTTCATCAAAGAATGACACAATGCCTCCTCCCCCCTCCCATATACGCATCTGGTGAGGTGCCGCTCACAGCACCCTTTTCTGCCTTGACAAAGTACAAAACCAACTTCGAAATGTAGTTGGAAACGTCCTTTTCTCTTCCTACAACCCGTTTCTCACAGAAAAGACGTTGCTAGTCTTTCATATTAGGTGCTCGACTGAGCTCCAATCCATGGTTTCACCCTGTAAAACATTTACAACAAAACTCGTCTAGCTAAAACAATTTTAGATAGTTTTCCTTTCTTCCTCTGTGTACGTAAAAGTAAACGAAACTTCCATGACCATAGTTTCTTTCCTAGACCTATCCGTCCGTGGAACACAATACCACGGGGCTGCTTCCTAGCAGTGTCGTTTTAAAGTCCAATGTAAACAAATTCTTGTTGAGCTGTCCTCTTAAATAATCTAATTTCTGGCCAGTCTCAACCATTGTTACCAATCCTCACGTTGTTCTTTCACTGTCCTCCTGAGAAACTTATTAATCCTTATCCTCGAGTGGCATTTGGGCCTTGATAAGAGGTGAGTCGTTAGTACATAAAAAAAATGTGCCTTTTTCTTAATTTTGACTTGTTTAAGTTGAAATTGATTGGAGTTGGTTTTGCACTGCCCAATCTCTCTCTAGACACACCCACACATACACACCCACTCACAAATAAAAAAGGAGGGCATTCCCCTTTGTGTTTGGTGAATTCATCCTTATTTCATCTTTTTTGCTATTGGCTACTAAGACTCCTGATGGTTGAGAATGTCAAGTTATTCAAAATAGTATCCATCAATGCTTTTATTATTTAAAAAAAAAAGAAATATTAAAAATTATATTAAAATCTATAATTATAATTACGAAGAATAATTCTTACGCTAAGTGGGAAACCTTACCCCGTATTTTTTTTTTACTTCAGTGTAAAGTCTCACCAATCAAAGGGGTCCTGGGTCTAACATTTGATTTCTATATGAGATACCGAGAATATCCGAGTGTTCAACTAAAGTTCTCCTTTACCTCTCGAACGTTGAGTTAGTAAAGAAGTTAAGAATATTAATTTTCCTCTCCCCAATTGACCAGTAAACTATGTTCTAGTATATCTTTGTGGTCTCTTGCTCTTACCGGATTCCGGGATAAGAATTCATATAGTCTGGTGGAGTATCCAGCTAAGTGCTGAGGTAACATCAATAGGAGAAAGTGCACCATTCCTCGCAAGAGCCAGTGTATAGCCATGTTGAGTGTATAACATAGTATTCAAAGCTTAAATAAGCTTTCAATACTTATTTTGAATATTTGGTCAGGGTTTACTTGTAGGGTGAAATATCCCAGTGTCAGGTTATCCTGACAAGCCCTTGTACAGAGACCGAAGACACTGGGGGATGATGTCTAGTAGGTAATTCAAACTCACCTTCAGGTATACGTCTTCATTAGCCAAATTAAACCTTAATGAAACTGAGACCGAATCAATGGTGTGAAGAGTTCTGGTTATACCCTGGGCCAATTCTTTGATTATACGTTATAGTACAAAGAAATATTATGCGAGAGAGATGGTTTAAAAATGATTAAATGCCCCTTAAATTTGGATGTCCGAGCCCTCCCCCCCCCCATCTGCGCGCCACTGGACAGGATCGTACGCTTTTATTATGAAGAACAACCCTTTGCACTAAGTGATAACCTTAACACTAACCCTCATATATACATATATAATCTTTCGTTAGTAAGTAGTAAAGTGATCGAACATAGTCGAGGGTTACCCGAGGGCTCCCTTTTCATTAACTACTACACCAAGGCGCTACACTTTCCCCATGATTACTTCACCTACTCTCGAATGCCACATCATAATGCTCAGTGTTTAAACATAGGGGAATCAAGTTCCATTTTATTTTTCAGTCTTTAGTATGACTCGAGAGAGACCGGGACCCTGCCCCCCCCCCCCCAGCTTATTAGTGAATTCTCTAACCATCATGTGAAATGGATCGATAATCTTTTATTAACAAAATGAAACCTCAATGTAATTGAGACCGGATCATTCACTTAAATCGTTTCCTTTTCGAGGAGGGGGTCTTAAAGGTAGAGTAACAACTAAATATATTTTATCATTCTGTATAATGTACATTGCTTGCCTTTCATAATTGTCAACTTCAATGTGTTAATCGTAATTTAGTCATATTCGCTGTGAATTAAGATAACATATATTCTAATGAAAAATTAGCGGAATGCTTTCTGGAAATGGCTCTACCATTTTTATATCCACGAACTTGACTTTTGTTAATGTTTACCACAAAAAATTCACCGTTAGCCGTGAGATTAATATACAAACCATGAGAGTCTCGGTAAAACCGTGAGACTTTGAACATTATTCACATAAAGTTTTCCGTATGCGTTGCGTAGAAATATGCACTTGTTCTTGTCTCGTAATGCAATTCCTTCGTCGAAGCGATTATGCAGTTCATGAAAGTAAAAAAAAGATGGAAAAGTTGGTTTGAAGCAATTTCACTTTCTGTTTCGGCGATGATCAATCGAAGTTGGGTTTTGGAAGAAGAATGAATTGAGACGGTTTATGTGTACTCGGAGGATTCACATTAGAATGATGAGGGGGTGATTTTAGTTTCTTTAGAATATTTTAAATGGGTTTTAGAGAGGGGAATATTAAAAACTTAAATATTTCCGATTTGCATTAAATTTGACCCCTAATCATTAGACACCAATTAATGAAGATTTCCTGAATTTAAATTTCTTAAGACCCCTTAAGCCTGAGTCTTTAATTTTAGACATTTTTAAAAATCAAATTCATATAATGGATTTAGATCAAAATTTGAATAAGTATTCTATGCATAAGGTTTAGAAGCATTATATGTCAATTTTAATCTTCATAAGGCAACATAAAAGTAATGAATTCGTTTTACCTGGGTATTCTAGTTCTTCATATATATATATATATATATATATATATATTACTAGCAGGGCTACCCGGCGTTGCTCGGGGTCATAAAAACATAAAATAGAAGAAAAATCGTGTGTGTAACATCTTTATATTCAAACTTCTATTTCTCTCTGTCTCTTTATCTTTCTACTTTTCTTTTTCCTGGTCGCTCCATTTCACCGCTACTTTCTCATTTTGCCTTTTGCGAAAGCTGTTTCCCCCCCCCCCCCCCACTATTCGTCTTCCGTTGCCCAGGGCAAAAGTATGACATATTTCTATAAAAGTACCACCTCTGCAGGTACTTATCTCCGCCTAAGAAATATTTAAGTTCAAGAAAAAAAAAAGTAGAAAGTGTGGGAGAAACAAAGAAAAAAAATGATTTCCTTCCGGCACTCCCTTCCTCTGACGTCATTTCATGTTAAAATCGTGACTGGCATTATTTCTCAAATTATACATGATATCATTGTTTTTTTCTGAAATTAGTACTAAATAACGTTGGAAAATGGAGGAAAAAGCCCCCCTCCCCTCATTGGAGAAAAGTGCTCAGTCGACCCCCAAAAAGTCAATTTTTTCCCCAATTCTGAGATATTATACATCCCTGGGCTGGCTGGTTCGAATTATGTCAACCGTGTGACCGTTTGTTGGGTCCTCTCGGAGAAGCTTTACATACATACAGACAACTCGGATTTATATAATAGAAGATATATATATATATATCTTGATCATAGAAGTTAAGAAACGTTGAGCCCGGTCAGTACAAGATGGGTGACTATTTTGGAATACCAGGCGCTATATGTGGAGACCTATCCAGGGGCAAATAGCGTCTGCTTAGCGTGGCGACTATGGCAAAACCCCTACATGATAGTCACCAATAAGTTTGACGGAAATCAGGGAGGGGTTCATCCTCCAGGAATGATCAAACACCCTGAGAGTGATATATATATATATATATATATATATATATATATATATATATAAGGAAAATTCAAAATTATTTATACATTCATGAGTTTTGTCTTCATTTCAGGACTTTCTCAAGATGATTTAAAGAATATATATAAAAAAACAAGAAGATACGCATTGTTTTACTTGCTTCGTTTAAGTGGCGTATCTTTGTTTTTCCAATATTTGTGAGTCGAGTACTCACAAGGCTTCGCGTAAATAATTGCCAACTTCGCCAATAGTTCTGACAGAACTCTAACTCGCCATACTAAGCAAACAATCCGACCCGGTAACCATTGCGCCACTGCCCACTGTTTTGATGTTGACCAAAGAATCACAGTATTTTCGGTCTTTTGAACTGTAAGCGGAAGCGCCAAAAGCGGATATGATGTCATAATTTTCAGCATTCGCCTATAAAATGTTTTGCTCATTTTTTTTTCCCATTTAGTTTTTAAGTAAGTTATTTTTATTTATTTTTTTTACAAAAAAGCAAAACTGAAAGAATAAGATTTCGAAAAGAAAATTGTCTGGAGACCTTTTTCTGTTCTTAGATTTTAATAAAATTGCTTTAAAAAAATCAATCGATTTTTTTGAGCCAATGATGAGATCGATTGTCAGTTGTGATCGATTGAAAAACGAATTCCAATGTTATCTACTTTTTGTTCTTTTAATCGTTAACTTCATTTCTTTTGCATATCGAAGACAAAGTACAAAACATGCCAACTCTTTAAAGAAAACGAAGTTGAAAAAAAATAGAGTAAAGAGCACGTACACATTAACATGGTAACGTGACGCACACGCACACACAAAAACGTTTACGGCTATTTTTTTTAGGATAGCAAAAAAGCAAGAAGTTTCGTATTTTTTTATATTGTTGAATTACCTGCCCTTAAACATCAATTATCTCCCTTATCACAAATAATAGTATTTTGTTGGTCAAATTCACAACTACACGGAACGGTGGGTAGACTTACTTTGTGGCGGTCGTTTATTTGGTGTTAACATTTTTTTCCTTTAAATTAAAATCAGAAATTTAAAGTTCTTAGACTATTTTTAATGCTATTTTTTTTGTTTTATATGTTTCTCTGAATAAGTAAAATCTCAAGTGCGTGAGATTATAAAAGTGTTTCGTGTGTGTATATATATATATATAGTTATATATATATATATATATATATATATACTTCTGATATGTATAATAGTATGTATATATATATACTTCTGATATGTATAATAGTATGTATATATATATACTTCTGATATGTATAATAGTATGTATATATATATACTTCTGATATGTATAATAGTATGTATATATATATACTTCTGATATGTATAATAGTATGTATATATATATACTTCTGATATGTATAATAGTATGTATATATATATACTTCTGATATGTATAATAGTATGTATATATATATACTTCTGATATGTATAATAGTATGTATATATATATACTTCTGATATGTATAATAGTATGTATATATATATACTTCTGATATGTATAATAGTATGTATATATATATACTTCTGATATGTATAATAGTATGTATATATATATACTTCTGATATGTATAATAGTATGTATATATATATACTTCTGATATGTATAATAGTATGTATATATATGTATATATATATACTTCTGATATGTATAATAGTATGTATATATATGTATATATATATACTTCTGATATGTATAATAGTATGTATATATATGTATATATATATACTTCTGATATGTATAATAGTATGTATATATATGTATATATATATACTTCTGATATGTATAATAGTATGTATATATATGTATATATATATACTTCTGATATGTATAATAGTATGTGTATATATATATATATATATATATACTTCTGATATGTATAATAGTATGTGTATATATATATATACTTCTGATATGTATAATAGTATGTATATATATGTATATATATATACTTCTGATATGTATAATAGTATGTATATATATATGTATATATATACACTTCTGATATGTATAATAGTATGTATATATATGTATATATATACACTTCTGATATGTATTATAGTATGTGTATATATGTATATATATACACTTCTGATATGTATAATAGTATGTGTATATATGTATATATATATACTTCTGATATGTATAATAGTATGTGTATATATATATA
Source organism: Sepiola atlantica (assembly GCA_963556195.1). Taxonomy (NCBI): domain Eukaryota; kingdom Metazoa; phylum Mollusca; class Cephalopoda; order Sepiida; family Sepiolidae; genus Sepiola; species Sepiola atlantica. The sequence goes on along the minus strand of OY744532.1, from coordinate 40,131,099 downwards.
TATACTTCTGATATGTATAATAGTATGTGTATATATATATATATATATACTTCTGATATGTATAATAGTATGTGTATATATATATATATACTTCTGATATGTATAATAGTATGTGTATATATATATATATACTTCTGATATGTATAATAGTATGTGTATATATATATATATACTTCTGATATGTATAATAGTATGTGTATATATATATATATACTTCTGATATGTATAATAGTATGTGTATATATATATATATACTTCTGATATGTATAATAGTATGTGTATATATATATATATATTTCTGATATGTATAATAGTATGTGTATATATATATATATATACTTCTGATATGTATAATAGTATGTGTATATATATATATATATACTTCTGATATGTATAATAGTATGTATATATATATATATACTTCTGATATGTATAATAGTATGTATATATATATATACTTCTGATATGTATAATAGTATGTATATATATATATACTTCTGATATGTATAATAGTATGTATATATATATATACTTCTGATATGTATAATAGTATGTATATATATATATACTTCTGATATGTATAATAGTATGTATATATATATACTTCTGATATGTATAATAGTATATATATATATATACTTCTGATATGTATAATAGTATATATATATATACTTCTGATATGTATAATAGTATATATATATATATACTTCTGATATGTATAATAGTATGTATATATATATATACTTCTGATATGTATAATAGTATGTATATATATATATCCTTCTGATATGTATAATAGTATGTATATATATATATCCTTCTGATATGTATAATAGTATGTATATATATATACTTCTGATATGTATAATAGTATGTATATATATATACTTCTGATATGTATAATAGTATGTATATATATGTATATATATATACTTCTGATATGTATAATAGTATGTATATATAGATGTATATATATATACTTCTGATATGTATAATAGTATGTATATATATATGTATATATATATACTTCTGATATGTATAATAGTATGTATATATATATATATATATATATACTTCTGATATGTATAATAGTATGTGTATATATATATATACTTCTGATATGTATAATAGTATGTGTGTATATATATACTTATATGTATAATAGTATGTATATATATATATATACTTCTGATATGTATAATAGTATGTATATACTTCTGATATGTATAATAGTATGTATATACTTCTGATATGTATAATAGTATGTATATACTTCTGAAATGTATAATAGTATATATATATATATATATATACTTCTGATATGTATAATAGTATATATATATATATATATACTTCTGATATGTATAATAGTATATATATATATACTTCTGATATGTATAATAGTATATATATATATATATACTTCTGATATGTATAATAGTATATATATATATATATACTTCTGATATGTATAATAGTATATATATATATATACTTCTGATATGTATAATAGTATATATATATATATACTTCTGATATGTATAATAGTATATATATATATACTTCTGATATGTATAATAGTATGTATATATATATATACTTCTGATATGTATAATAGTATGTATATATATATATATACTTCTGATATGTATAATAGTATGTATATATATATATACTTCTGATATGTATAATAGTATGTATATATATATATACTTCTGATATGTATAATAGTATGTATATATATATATATACTTCTGATATGTATAATAGTATGTATATATATATATATACTTCTGATATGTATAATAGTATGTATATATATATATATACTTCTTATATGTATAATAGTATGTATATATATATATATACTTCTTATATGTATGATAGTATGTATATATATATATACTTCTGATATGTATAATAGTATGTATATATATATATACTTCTGATATGTATAATAGTATGTATATATATATATATACTTCTGATATGTATAATAGTATGTATATATATATATACTTCTGATATGTATAATAGTATGTATATATATATATACTTCTGATATGTATAATAGTATGTATATATATATATATACTTCTGATATGTATAATAGTATGTATATATATATATATACTTCTGATATGTATAATAGTATGTATATATATATATATACTTCTGATATGTATAATAGTATGTATATATATATATATACTTCTGATATGTATAATAGTATGTATATATATATATACTTCTGATATGTATAATAGTATGTATATATATATATACTTCTGATATGTATAATAGTATGTATATATATATATACTTCTGATATGTATAATAGTATGTATATATATATATATATATCCTTCTGATATGTATAATAGTATGTATATATATATATATCCTTCTGATATGTATAATAGTATGTATATATATATATCCTTCTGATATGTATAATAGTATGTATATATATATATCCTTCTGATATGTATAATAGTATGTATATATATATATCCTTCTGATATGTATAATAGTATGTATATACATTATATATATATCCTTCTGATATGTATAAATGTGTGTATATATATATATATATCCTTCTGATATGTATACATGTGTGTGTGTGTATATATATATATATATATATATATATATTCTTTTTGATATGTATAAATGTGTGTATGTATATATATATATATATATATATATAATCTTTCTGGTATGTATTAATGTATATATATAATCTTTCTGATATATATACATGTATATATATATATATCCTTCTGATATGTATAAATGTATGTATATATATATCCTTCTGATATGTATAAACGTATGTATATATATATCCTGATATGTATATATATGTATCCATTCTGATATGTATAAATGATACATATATATATATGTATCCATTCTGATATGTATAAATGATATATATATATATATATATATATATATATACTGCTGATATTTATAAATGTGTGTATATATATATATATCCTTCTGATATTTATAAATGTACATATATACTTTCTGATGTGTATATATGCATATATATATATTCTTTCTGATATGTATAAATGTATATATATATATATTCTTTCTGATATGTATAAATGTATATATATATATATTCTTTCTGATATGTATAAATGTATATATATATATATTCTTTCTGATATGTATAAATGTATATATATATATATCCTTCTGATATGTAAAAATGTATATATATATATATATCCTTCTGATATGTATGTAGTTATATATATATATATATATATATATATATATCCTTCTGATATGTATAAATGTGTGTGTGTATATATATATATATATATATCCTTCTGATATGTATAAATGTGCGTGTGTTTATATATATATATCTTACTCATATGTATAAATGTGTGTATATATATATATCCTTCTGATATGAATAAATGTGTGTGTGTATATATATATATATATATAAATGTGTGTATATATATATATATAAATGTGTGTATATATGTATATACATATATATCCTTCTGATATGTAATAATGTGTGTATATATATATGTATATATATATATATATACACACATTTATACATATCAGAAGGATATATATATATAGATACACATTTATATACATATATATATATATACACACACATTTATACATATCAGAAAGATTATATATATATATATATCCTTGTGATATGTATAAATGTGTGTGTGTATATATATATATATATATCCTTCTGATATGTATAAATGTGAGTGTGTGTATATATATATATATCCTTCTGATATGTATAAATGTGTATATATATATATATATATCCTTCTGATATGTATAAATGTGTATATATATATATATGTATTACACATTTATACATATCAGAAGGATATATATATATCCTTCTGATATGTATAAATGTGTAATACATATATATATATATATATATCTGTCTGATATGTATAATGTGTATATATATATATATCCTTCTGATATGTATAAATGTGTATATATATATATATTTATACATATATCCCCTTGATAGTTATAAATGTGTGTGTATATATATATACATATATATATATCCGTCTGATATGTATAAATGTGTGTGTATATATATATATCCTTCTGATATGTATGTGTGTGTGTATATATATATATCCTTCTGATATATAAATGTGTGTATATATATATCCTTCTGATATGTATAAATGTGTGTATATATATATATATATATATATATATCCTTCTGATATATAAATGTGTGTATATATATATCCTTCTGATATATAAATGTGTGTATATATATATCCTTCTGATATGTATAAATGTGTATATATATATATATCCATCTGATATGTATAAATGTGTGTATATATATATATATCCATCTGATATGTATAAATGTGTGTATATATATATCCATCTGATATGTATAAATGTGTGTATATATATATCCATCTGATATGTATAAATGTGTGTATATATTTATCCATCTGATATGTATAAATGTGTGTATATATATATCCTTCTGATATGTATAAATGTGTGTATATATATATCCTTCTGATATGTATAAATGTGTGTGTATATATATATATATATATATCCTTCTGATATGTATAAATGTGTGTGTATATATATATATATATCCTTCTGATATGTATAAATGTGTGTGTGTGTGTATATATATATATATCCATCTGATATGTATAAATGTGTGTATATATATAAATCTTTCTGATATGTATAAATGTGTGTATATATATATATATCCTTCTGATATGTATAAATGTGTGTTTATATATATATATATATCCTTCTGATATGTATAAATGTGTTTATATATATCCTTCTGATATGTATAAATGTGTGTATATATATCCTGATATGTGTAAATGTGTGTGTATATATATATTTTCTTCTGATATGTATAAATGTGTGTGTATATATATATATTCTTCTGATATGTATAAATGTGTGTATATATATATATTCTTCTGATATGTATAAATGTGTGTATATATATATATTCTTCTGATATGTATAAATGTGTGTATATATATATATTCTTTTGAGATATATAAATGTGTGTATATATATATATTCTTCTGATATGTATAAATGTGTGTATATATATATATTCTTCTGATATGTATAAATGTGTGTATATATATATATATATATATTCGTCTGATATGTATAAATGTGTATATATATATATATATATATTCGTCTGATATGTATATATATATACACTTCTGATATGTATAAATGTGTGTATATACATATATTTTTTTTTTATATGCATAAATGTATATATATATTTCCTTCTGATATGCATAAATGTGTATATATATATATCCTTCTGGTATGTATAAATGTGTGTATATATATATATATATATATATCTTTCTGGTATGTGCGTATATATATATATCCTTCTGATATGTATAAATGTGTGTATATATATATATATCTTTCTGATATGTATAAATGTGTATGTATATATATATATATATATATAACATTCTGATATGTATAAATGTGTGTGTATATATGTATAAATGTATATATATATATATATCCTTCGGATATGTGTGTATATATATATATCCTTCTGATATGTATAAATATGTGTATATATATATATCTTTCTGATATGTATAAATGTGTATGTATATATATATATATATAACATTCTTATATGTATAAATGTGTGTGTGTGTATATATGTATATATCCTTCTGATATGTATAAATGTAAATATATATATCCTTCTGATATGTATAAATGTAAATATATATATCCTTCTGATATGTATAAATGTATATATATATCCTTCTATGTATAAATGTACATATATATATCCTTCTGATATGTATAAATGTATAGATATATATCCTTCTGATATGTATAAATGTATAGATATATATCCTTCTGATATGTATAAATGTATATATATATATCCTTCTGATATGTATAAATATATATATATATACCATTCTGATATGTATAAATGTATATATATATATATCCTGATATGTGTGTGTATAAATGTATATATATATATCCTTGAGATATGTGTGTGTGTATATATATATATATATATATATATATCCATTCTGATATGTATAAATGTATATATATATATATATCCATTCTGATATGTATAAATGTATATATATATATATATCCATTCTGATATGTATAAATGTATATATATATATATATCCATTCTGATATGTATAAATGTATATATATATATATATCCATTCTGATATGTATAAATGTATATATATATATATATCCATTCTGATATGTATAAATGTATATATATATATATATCCATTCTGATATGTATAAATGTATATATATATATATATCCATTCTGATATGTATAAATGTATATATATATATATATATATCCATTCTGATATGTATAAATGTATATATATATATATATATATATCCATTCTGATATGTATAAATGTATATATATATATATATATCCATTCTGATATGTATAAATGTATATATATATATATATATCCATTCTGATATGTATAAATGTATATATATATATATATATCCATTCTGATATGTATAAATGTATATATATATATATATCCATTCTGATATGTATAAATGTATATATATATATATATCCATTCTGATATGTATAAATGTATATATATATATATATCCATTCTGATATGTATAAATGTATATATATATATATCCATTCTGATATGTATAAATGTATATATATATATATATCCATTCTGATATGTATAAATGTATATATATATATATATCCATTCTGATATGTATAAATGTATATATATATATATCCATTCTGATATGTATAAATGTATATATATATATATATCCATTCTGATATGTATAAATGTATATATATATATATATCCATTCTGATATGTATAAATGATATGTATAAATGTATATATATATATATCCATTCTGATATGTATACATGATATGTGTATATATACATATATATATATATATATATCCTTCTGATATTGATAAGTGTATATATATATATCCTTCTGATAGTGATAAGTGTATATATATATATATATATCCTTCTGATAGTGATAAGTGTATATATATATATATATCCTTCTGATATTGATAAGTGTATATATATATATCCTTCTGATATTGATAAGTGTATATATATATATATATATATATATATATATATATATATATATATCCTTCTGATATTGATAAGTGTATATATATATATCCTTCTGATATTGATAAGTGTATATATATATATATATATATATATATATATATCCTTCTGATATGTATAAACGTATATATATAAAAAAATAAAATCACATTATTAAAGCATTGATACACGCAGGGTTTATTACGAAATAAGTTAATGTTTACTTTTGAATATCGGCGCCATCTTTTTTATAGTTACAGAGCTAGAAAAAATACGTATATTAATCTAAAGTAGATAACAATGAATCAAGTAAACTTAGTGAAGTAAAATAGAAAATAGAGAGAAAAAGAAAGATAAAACATATAATTTATTTGGTGTCAACATTTGTGGAAAAAACAATTTTAATACAATAATTATTTGGGCTTTCAAATTGTGCAGACCGGTCGACAAATTATCCTTATAGCTTGATTATGACTTCTGCAAGTCGAAAGCCTGACAATAAATCTACACATCGCATTGAGAAACGACACTTTCACTTTCATTTTCTGAATTCACGTTTTCATCATAAAGCGTTTCTATATACAACGGTTTGATAGGTTTGGCGGTTAATTTTTTCAATTTATTTATTAAAAGAATTAAATTTACATACACATTAATATGCATGCATGAAAGCAATTACCCCCTCCTTTCTCTTTCTCTCTGTATGTATACATAGTCTCTCTCTGTATGTATATATATACACACACGTATGTATATATACGTTTAAATATATGTATACATATGTGTGTATTTACCTCTTTTTTATATGTGTATACCTATCTGTGTGTATATATATATATATATATATATTTATATTTACAGGTGTATATTGTTAGTATTTAGGCGGCATTCTTTGATTTAAGCAAATATTTTAAAACATAACAGAATTCCACTACTTGAGTATACCATTTTGACAGAAAAAATATATCCACATGTATGCATGAATATATATATATATATATATATATATATATATATTGTTTCGGCGGCGCTTCTGCATCACTTTCTTGTGAGAGGTAGTGATTAAATAATACAGTAGGTTGAACTCCCAATCTAGAAGGAAAACTCGGAAATACCAGCAGGCTTCCTGTGCTATCTCGATATTGTTCTGTGCTCCTAGATATCTTGCCACTGGGCCCAAGCAATGCTGATCTAGGAGAGTTGTATGTCATGGGCTATAGATAAATGAATAGTGTTATTCTTCACGCATCAGCTTGAGATTAAAATTAGATGTGATAGAAAAAGATTTCGTTCTAATAAGAATTTCGCAAAAAGTGGCTACATGTTGCTGCGGGCTTCTGCATATGACACGGGGTTCAAGTATGATTATGTGTTCCCTGTTTGAACATGGCGCATGCACGGTTATAGGTCTTTTTGAAAATCTAGCTCGGTTAAGGTAGCCTCTTATCTAGTTGAATAAGTCCCGTTCCTTTTTTAGTTTTTCGGCAATAGAGATCCTCCCAGATTTCCACTCCCCACTTTTATTTTACCGTTGGTCTCCCCAAATTGTATTTATCTTGGAAGGACAGCATCCACTCCCAACCTCCACCTTGATTTCATTTCCTCCCACTTAAGTTTCACTGTCAATTAAAGATCGACCTGCTCGTTTTCTGCTCTAAAACTGGAAAGGGTTCAAATATTCTTACTGATTTTCTTTTTCTTTGGGTTTCTTTCTTTTAGGGTATTTTTCTTTTCTTTTTTTTTTGTTTTCCCACTCCTCCTTATTATTCATGAAATTCTAAATATCTTTGGTAAATCAAATTTGATTTTAAACCATTGGGGATATTTTAAGTAAGTGCATATATAAACAGATTCACACAAAGAGTAAATGTGGTATTGTGGTGACTCCTGTAGTGAAAGTTATAACAAATGGGGACAGGAACAGTGCTTAGACGAATTGGTCAGAATGCGTCTGGTTAAAATTAGGATAGACAGTGGGTGACGACAGATCTCCTACACAGTGGATCGTTTTGTGCTTAATTTGTAGATGAATTATATTTTTTATTGGCGAATTCAAAGTGTAGTATCTGTTTGGTTTAAAGTATTACCTCCACATTTCGGAAGGCGATGGGTTTATTGTTTGTCTTTAGGCCTCTCACTCGCGAAGGAGTGCCGACGGGACTATACAGATATTTTGTTCCCATTGAGAGGGCTATTTTTGGAGATTCGGATTTTCTTCGCATCAAAACTCGACCTTTGGTCTAAGACTTCCCTCGAGGGGAGGCAAGTAAATAAAGACAAGATTGATTATCTTTTTATTTCTTTGCTCGATTTATTTTCCATTGGTCTTTTCATTTATATACTTCTTTCATTTGTTACTTCATTTTTACGATTTCTGCCTTTCTTTGTTTCATCTTTCTTTCATTTTTGCCATCAATTCCTTTTTTTCCCCTCCCTTCATTTCTTCCTTTCTTTATTTCTCTCTTCATCACTTGCTTCATTTCTTTCATTCCTAAATCATTCTTTCATTTTTTTCTCCCTTCTTTCATTCTTTTCTCCCTTCTTTCATTCTTTTCTCTCTTTCATTCTTTTCTCTCTTTCATTCTTTTATCCCTTCTTTCATTCTTTTATCCCTTCTTTCATTCTGTTCTCCCTTCTTTCATTCTTTTCTCCCTTTCTTTCCTTTCTCCCTTCTTTATTTCTTTCCTTTCTCCCTTCTTTCTTTCTTTCCTTTCTCCCTTCTTTCTTTCTTTCCTTTCTCCCTTCTTTCTTTCTTTCCTTTCTCCCTTCTTTCTTTCTTTCCTTTCTCCCTTCTTTCTTTCTTTCCTTTCTCCCTTCTTTCTTTCTTTCCTTTCTCCCTTCTTTCTTTCTTTCTTTCCTTTCTCCCTTCTTTCTTTCTTTCTTTCCTTTCTCCCTTCTTTCTTTCTTTCTTTCCTTTCTCCCTTCTTTCTTTCTTTCTTTCCTTTCTACCTTCTTTCTCCCTTCTTTCTTTCTTTCCTTTCTCCCTTCTTTCTTTCTTTCCTTTCTCCCTTCTTTCTTTCTTTCCTTTCTCCCTTCTTTCTTTCTTTCCTTTCTCCCTTCTTTCATTCTTTCCTTTCTCCCTTTCATTCTTTCCTTTCTTCCTCCTTTCATTCTTTTCTTCATCCTTTCATTCCTTTCCTTTCTCTGTGCCTCTTTCTTTCCTTTCTCTGTGCCTCTTTCTTTCCTTTCTCTGTGCCTATTCTTTCTTTCCTTTCTCTGTGCCTATTCTTTCTTTCCTTTCTCTGTGCCTATTCTTTCTTTCCTTTCTCTCTGCCTCTTCTTTCTTTCCTTCATTTTTTCTTCATTTTTTCTTCCTTCATTTTTTTCTTCTTTCATTTTTTTCTTCTTTCATTTTTTTCTTCTTTCATTTTTTTCTTCTTTCATTTTTCTTCTTTCATTTTTCTTCTTTCATTTTTTTCTTTCATTTTTTCTTCTTTCATTTTTTCTTTTCATTTTTTCTTCCTTCATTTTTTCTTTCCTTCATTTTTTCTTTCTTTCATTTTTTCTTTCCCTCTTCATTCCTTTGCCTTCTTTCATTTCTTCCCCTTTCCCCCTTTCATTTCTTCCCCTTTCCCCCCTCCTTTCATTTCTTCCCCTTCTTTCATTTCTTTATTTCTCCCTTCATTCATTTTTTTCATTCCTTTATTTCCCCTTTTATTTAAATCGTTTCTTTCATTTCTTTTATTGCTTTCTTCCTTCCTTCCGTCATCTCTACATTGCTTCATTCTTTCTTTCATTTTTTGTATCCTTTTATTTTCCCTTTTATTTTCCCTATTATTTCTCATTTCTTTCATCTCTTCCTTGTTTTATTCTTTCTTTTTTCATTCGTTATTTTTTCATTCGTTATTTTTTCTTTCTGCGTTTATAAGTCATTCATATTTTCAGAAGTAATTTTCATTTTTCCTTTCTTCTCACTTTTTCATTAGCTTTGTTTATTTTTCATTCCTTTTTTTTTTCATTTTTTTTTTACACTTTCATCTTTTTCCTTTGCGTTCTTTTATTCATTATTTATTGTTTTCATTTCAATTAAAAAAAATATTTCCATCATTTTTCTTTCTTCCTTGTCCTCTTTTTTTCTTTCTTTTATGAATCCTTCCTTCATTCATCCACACTCCCCATCTTGATCCATCCTTACCCCCACGCGTATTATCTGCTACCTTCCCCACGCTGCTCAGAATATGAAGGTAGGTCGTCGTCAATGAGGCTAGTTGACTACTGGGCCACATTCGAAGCATACTTCATCCCAAACTGTGGGTGTTGGAGGAAGACCTCAGGGTAGGGGGGGAGGGGGGTCAGTTCACGTAATGCCCAACCCACCACAAAGTCTTACTTTTTTACCAGCTGCCGTCGTTGTTTCTATTACCCACCGGTTTTAGGTTTAACCTTCGTTCCGCCACCACCCGTCCGTCCTTCTGTGCGCACCCCCAAGTACATTTCCTCGACCCCTTCTTGACACACATTGGCACACCCCAAATATTCACACCTCGTCCGGTATGTTCTTTTGTGGTCCATAACGCGAGGACTCGCATATGCAAGGATTGGGCGATTTTGAGGCTATGGTTTGGTTGGTGTTAGGTATACAGAGCGGATTATCCTTTAATTCCATACGAAATAAAGTAAAGAAAAACATTCATTAAAACACATAACTTTATATATAAAGCAAAGTTGTCTGTATGCATGTGTGTGTCGCGGCATCACAGTTAAACGGTTGTTCAAAGAGCCAAACTAACCGCAGATTGGGAATCAGCACCTTCGATCCAGTGTTCTTATCGATGTCAGCATTTTTAAAGCTAATTATTAAAAGCTAAAAATACGTAAATAACATCAGAAACAAATGTTCCGACATTTTTAACGTTCCCTTTCTATATTGACTGAACAACATACTTAACCCTTTCCCTACCAGTAAGAAAAATTAAAAAAAAAAGTATATAAAAATAAGTCATGGTTGTTTTTTTTTTTTTTAAATCATCGTCCGTATTTGATATCCCGTTTTATTAAACATGGAACGTTTCTTTGTTTCTTTATATAGTTTAGACAATTCTTTATCCCTACGCCGCATCCATAAACAGTTTAAGAAGGTCTTAAAGCCAACATATTTTCGTTTAGTCGGTGACCATGTGGATAAGTGTACGCCTTCAGTTCAAATATTGTATGCCATCTTTTAGGGTTCAAATCTCACACAGGTAATTGTTTTTCTTTTTTTTTCGTTTGTATCGCATTCCAGTTTTTACCTAGCCGATATCGGTCATCGTCATATACCTGAATAATTATTATTTTATATATATATATATATATATATATATATATATATATATATTTTATTGCGATTTAAAATTTAAAAAAAATATCATTTGAATTGACGGGCAGAAAAGAAAGGTTCGGGAAAATCGGCGTTCGACGTGTACTTCGGCTAGTGTATATATAATATATACACACTAGCCGAAGTAATATATATATATATATATATATATATATGTATACATACGATTTATTAAGAAAAACTTATTAGTGACAGACGACCAAAAATTGTGACAGACCAACTGATAAAGAAAAAGACTCAGAGCTATAGGGACGCACATAGAAACATAAACTCTGCAGAATTGGGAACATTGTCACGTTTTTGCGCTAAAAAAACCACCGTTGAAGGCAACGATTCCGGTATAAACCTCAATGAGTTACCAATTCCGATCCCCGCCATTCGGTCTCATGCCATTCTAGTCTTAGATATCATTAACAGCAGCCGACTGTACAGTAGCAGTAGTGGTCGCAACCCATTGTAGTGATTGCATCTCGACACGCGGTATTAAATCAATTTTACGCTATTGAACGGAGTTGATAATTCTTTATCAATGAGAAGCAAATTTACGGCAATCGACTAAGGAGTTTCTGTACAATCGCCCCGCTATGAAAAAGGGCATCTGTTTCGTTTTCGAATCGACCAAACTTTGGTGCGACTGCAGCAAAAGTCATGAAGTCGCATTTCAAAAAACGAACAAGTCGTTTTTAGTTTCTTTTACTTATCATGCAATACAGTCACTGTTTTGATATTTTGGCTGCTTCATGAAGCTAAACGGGGGGAAAAGAGAGCACGCTGTGTTGTCGTATTTCCACATAGTCAAAATATTCCTTGGCCTTTTTGAGCAGGAACAAAGTGCAGTATCTGTTTTGATAATACACTTCAGCCTTTCTGTTTTGCTCCAATCGAGAGTGCCCGTTATTTATGGAGCTGGATTGTCTAACTTTGCCTCCGTGGGGAGGCAAGGGTGTAGGGAATCATGACAACAGCCGTAATGTTATCATGTCATAGGTTAAAATTAAGAAAATAATAACTACATGTGTGTTACTGAAAAGCATTGATATTTTCAGAATTTATAAGTAAAGACTATCCAAGTCCCCCAAATGCACTTTAAAAAAAAGACATTCTTTTTCATCGTAGACTGATGCAATGTACAAAGGGCTACGATCTTGATTTGGTTCGACTTCAGAATTAATGCCTGAACGACCGTTTGTGAGAAGTTGATGTATCATATATATAAAGTAAAAAGTTTTATTCATACGAACCTATTTTTGGCTACATATGTGCATACATGTCTCAGCTACGACTTTATTCAAAATCTAGCTACCTCAGCGCACACGATATGTATCGAATAGTATCTTCTATGTAGCCTAAGGAAGCTAGACGTTGAATAAAGTTGTAGCTGAAACATATATGCATATATGTAGCCATGAAATAATTATACTAGAATACAGCCTTACTTGTTATTTGAGCACTATCTTATAAACACTGTAGCTTCATGGGATTAATACCTACACTACAAACATTACATTTATATATATATATATATATGGGAAAAAAGAAACAATGTTTCAGACAATATGTAAAAATAAAAATGGAATAAAGAATAAGCAATTCAACAACTAACAAAAATAAACTCAAAAACTCATCTTGTAAAGTTCCACCGAGATATTTCGGCCGTAGAT
>OY744532.1:40109405-40111905 GCA_963556195.1 Sepiola atlantica | reverse complement strand
GGCAAACTCTTTTACAACTCTCTGGACCACAATGATTATAACCCTGTACATGCCAAGGCAGGATAACCGGTAATCACTTTACCAGCAGGTTTTCCTACTCCTAGATGGGTTTCCCTAGACCTGGTTGGCGAGCCCATATACTCTGGTTTTGAATCAAATCGATCCTTCTAGATTGTCACCCAAGATTTACGAACTTCGACAGCCCGAAGCAAACAGGTTTTAAGACGCCAGTAACCCACCTTTCACCACTTCTGTCTCTTCCATACTTTTCTGCCACGAGAAGACTCTTTTATACGCTTATCGTTTGAGCTATTTAAAAAGCTGACAAGTATTTATTCTCAGTAGTCACCTTGATAATAACATTGGAAGCTATATATATATATATATATATATATATAAAATGAAATGAGTGATGCGATGAGAATAAATTTGGAAAAAGAACAATATTTATTAAATCATTTATTAAACAAGTAAAATATAAATACACTTTTTTCCTTTACTTAACCCATGGATTTTCAAAAATGCAAGCTTATGCTCTTATGATAAAAAGCTTGCATTTTTGAAAACATGTGGGTTAAGGAAACGAAAAATACGTTTATTTATACATTCGTTGATGATTCAATAAATATTGTCCTTTTTTTATTCTCATCAGTCATTTCATTTTATTATTGTTTTATCTCGTATATTGAGCATTGCATTTTTATGATAGGATTATTTTTAAGATAAATGTTATCTTTATCTTCTCTCCACTATATATATATATATATAATATATATATATATATATATATATATATATATAGCTTGCATTACCGGCTCTCTATCGCTTCATAAATGTTCCTACGTGAAATATTTAAAACCTTAATTAAAAAAAGAAACATTTGATTCATAACTTTGTTGTAAACATGGCACGCAATCCTTATTTATTCATATAGATAAACATTAATGTCTCGATAATTTCGATGCAAATGTATTTATGTGACCGTAAAGAAGGGAAAAGAAAGAAGATATCAATTTGTCTTTTCACTTCCTAAATTGCAAGTGAAAAAGCAAATTGATTTATTCAATAGTAACTTGTTGAAAATCAAGTCGGTATCTTAAAAAACAACAACACTTGAACACAACTGCTAAATATTTGTCCAGGAAATACAATATTGCGTAACAGAACTATTTTTTATATTAACATCAAAACTATCATTGAATTAAAGAAGAATAACAAATAATAGTTAATTAATAAAATGTCCTTTTTCAAAACCAATATGCAAATAAGTTAACCTTGCGACAGTATATAAAAAGATGATGCATCGATTGTGTAAAGTTGAATCAACATGAAATAAGATATATGAAATATTATTCATATTTAGTGATTACAAGATAAACACATTCGTTTTTATTCATATAAATCGTTTTGGTTATTTTAATATGCATTTATTTATCTTTTAAATAAAACCGTAAAACAATGGAAAGAAAGTAGAAATACAATTCGCCTTAGCTATTGTGCGTGTGTGTGTGTGTGTGAGAGAGAGAGAAAGAGAGAGAGAGAGAGAGAGAAATCAAACAAGCAAGAAGTCCCCTTCTCCCCTCTCTGACACATTTCTTTCTAGCCAGCGATGTTAATTTAGTTTTAATTACCTCCCTTGAAAATTCATGGACATATATTTTAAGAAAGGTTTTCACAATTTATCCTTTTTTTAATTAATTCACTTTAATTAATGACTGTTAATGTCGACAAAAACTATTGCAAATATATAGAAAAAGTAAGATAATAAAATGCCAAATGAATAACACCAAATATTAATTTATTATAAACTGTTTAAAAATAGTTATGCAAATTAGGCATTCTGATGATTCTCTTCGGACCTTTCTTCTGTACTATATATATATATATATATATATATATATATATAGTATTTCAAAAATACTGTTTTACTATTGATTGAAATAACAGTAACCGATTTTGGTGGTAATATAGAAATGATAAATGAAAAAAAACTTTCATATTTATTAATTCAAATTATAGATTCAAACCCCTAATGCGACTAGCACGCCGAGATTCGAACCCCGAACAGTGTGTGTGTGCGCACGCGCATCACAATCCCTCTTCCCCATGAAGGTTTGCTGCCCTAAATTGCTTTAATCAGAATAACAAATAGTGTGTGCCCACAACTGCTACTACCACTACTGCCTTCAGATTCTACCCCCCCCCCTCTCTCTCTCGTCAACACACACTTGTTTCTAAGCAACCGATAAAGTTTGAACGTCGCTCCATCATCTTCTGAAGAGGAGGAGGACAGCCAGAGCCGGCGTTACGTATCCGCAAACGACGTGGATGGTGGATTGGGTGGGGGCAATTAGTTTAGGAGTTAATCTTGTAGATACAAATAGATAAACATATACACATGCCTATATATATATATATATATATATATATATATATATAT
Organism: Sepiola atlantica; assembly: GCA_963556195.1. Classification (NCBI taxonomy): domain Eukaryota; kingdom Metazoa; phylum Mollusca; class Cephalopoda; order Sepiida; family Sepiolidae; genus Sepiola; species Sepiola atlantica. The sequence continues at coordinate 40,109,465 of OY744532.1, read as the reverse complement.
ATATATATATAGTTTTCTAACGTCACATTATGAGCAAAGAGGAGGGGCTTGATCTTAATA
>OY744532.1:40101905-40104405 GCA_963556195.1 Sepiola atlantica | reverse complement strand
TCATTCATCATTCTATCATTCTTAATCCGTTGTTTGTATTCTAGTTTAAAACAGAAATACACAATTACTTCAATCATCAAAGAAGCTCCCCCCCCCCCGGCACTATTAAACTCTTACTCTATCTTTTGTTTTAACTCCATTCTTTCTATTGTGTGGTTCTCCCCCCTCCCCTTTTTTCTGTTTCAACCCTTTCTATATTTTCGTCGGGTTCTACTCTTACCTTTTCTTTGTTCGCTTTCTCAATCCATCCTTTCTTTTAAATATCTACGTACCCTTACTTTCTCGTCTTGTTCTCTCACTGTTTGTCGCTTGCCCGCTCTCCCTCCCTCTCTCCCTCCCTCTCTTCCTCTCCCTCCCTCTCTTCCTCTCCCTCCCTCTCTTCCTCTCCCTCCCTCTCTCGCTCTCCCTCCCTCTCTCGCTCTCCCTCTTTCTTTCGCTCTCCCTCTTTCTTTCGCTCTCCCTCTTTCTTTCGCTCTCTCCCTCTTTCTTTCGCTCTCTCCCTCTTTCTTTCGCTCTCTCCCTCTCCCTCTTTCTTTCGCTCTCTCCCTCTCCCTCTTTCTTTCGCTCTCTCCCTCTCCCTCTTTCTTTCGCTCTCTCCCTCTCCCTCTTTCTTTCGCTCTCTCCCTCTTTCTTTCGCTCTCTCCCTCTCCCTCTTTCTTTCGCTCTCTCCCTCTCCCTTTCGCTCTCTCTCTCCCTCTTTCTTTCGCTCTCTCTCTCTCTCCCTTTTTCTTTCGCTCTCTCTCTCTCCCTTTTTCTTTCGCTCTCTCTCTCTCCCTTTTTCTTTCGCTCTCTCTCTCCCTTTTTCTTTCGCTCTCTCTCTCCCTTTTTCTTTCGCTCTCTCTCTCTCCCTTTTTCTTTCGCTCTCTCTCTCTCCCTTTTTCTTTCGCTCTCTCTCTCCCTTTTTCTTTCGCTCTCTCTCCCTTTTTCTTTCGCTCTCTCTCCCTTTTTCTTTCGCTCTCTCTCTCTGCTCTCTTTTTCTTTCGCTCTCTCTCTCTGCTCTCTTTTTCTTTCGCTCTCTCTCCGCTCTCGCTCTCTCTCTCCTTCAACCCTCTCTATATAATTTCGCCGGTTTCTATCTACACTCTTTCTTTGTTCTAAATCCACCCTTTCTTTTAAAATGTCTGCCAACCCTTAACTTCTTACCTTGCCCCGTTTCCTCCCCCGTTCTCTCTCTCTCTCTTTCTTTACCAGTTACAGAGTCAGCTGATTTACGCGGGGTCAGGAGTTTATTCTCCCTAAAAACCGGTTTTCTTATGCCGATATTCAACACCGACGAATAAGCCATTCCTTTATTCTGTCAGCAGCTGACTGTATACGCACATTAGTTTATATTGAAGCCCTTTTTTATGTATTCTGTCATTCTGTTATTCTAACCAATCCTTTGTATTCCTTTATTCCAGTGAACCGCTTCAGTATTCATTCGAATGTGTGACCGAACATCCCCTTGCCTTCACACTCGTCCGCAAACGCGCCAAACACAAGACCAGGACTTCCCTTGTCTATTTCCAATTCTGATGTAAGTATTTTCCCCTTTTTAAAGTCGTCTTAATTCTTTTTACTCATATTGCGCAAGCTTTCTGATATAAACTCTAAAGCGAAATGCTACAAACAACGGATTTGCAACATTTGGCAACGAATAAAAATGATTTCTTTATTGGGAAGTATGGGATTCGTTTTTGTTGTTGTCAAATCTGTGTGCCCGAATCAGTTTCTTAATGACAGTAAACCTACAACGCAATCTTATTCACACATGCATTGTATGTGTATATGTGTCTATATGTATGTATATGTGTCTATATATAGGTATGTGTATATGTATATGTGTCTATATATAGGTATGTGTATATGTATATGTGTCTATATATAGGTATGTGTATATGTATATGTGTCTATATATAGGTATGTGTATATGTATATGTGTCTATATATAGGTATGTGTATATGTGTCTATATATAGGTATGTGTATATGTGTCTATATATAGGTATATGTATATGTGTCTATATATAGGTATATGTATATGTGTCTATATATAGGTATATGTATATGTGTCTATATATAGGTATATGTATATGTGTCTATATATAGGTATATGTATATGTGTCTATATATAGGTATATGTATATGTGTCTATATATAGGTATATGTATATGTGTCTATATATAGGTATATGTATATGTGTCTATATATAGGTATATGTATATGTGTCTATATATAGGTATATGTATATGTGTCTATATATAGGTATATGTATATGTGTCTATATATAGGTATGTGTATATGTGTCTATATATAGGTATGTGTATATGTGTCTATATATAGGTATATGTATATGTGTCTATATATAGGTATATGTATATGTGTCTATATATAGGTATATGTATATGTGTCTATATATAGGTATATGTATATGTGTCTATATATAGGTATATGTATATGTGTCTATATATAGGTATATGTATATGTGTCTATATATAGGTATATGTATATGTGTCTATATA
>OY744532.1:40094405-40096905 GCA_963556195.1 Sepiola atlantica | reverse complement strand
AAATTGGCAGATATTTGTATATGTTGACGTGTGTGTGTGTATGTTGACATGTGTGTGTATGTTGACGTGTGTGTGTGTATGTTGACGTGTGTGTGTATATTGACACGTGTGTGTGTGTGTGTGTGTGTTTATGTTGACACGTGTGTGTGTGTTTATGTTGACACGTGTGTGTGTGTTTATGTTGACACGTATGTGTGTATATGTTGACACGTGTGTGTGTGTGTGTATATGTTGACACGTGTGTGTGTGTATATGTTGACACGTGTGTGTGTGTGTATATGTTGACACGTGTGTGTGTATATGTTGACACGTGTGTGTGTGTGTATATGTTGACACGTGTGTGTGTGTATATGTTGACATATGTGTGTGTGTGTGTATATATTGACATATGTGTGTGTATATATTGACATATATGTGTGTGTGTGTGTATATATATATATATATGTATTTTTTTAGATATGTATGTGTATTGCTATCTATCTATATAACTTTATATATATATATATATATATATATTTATAGGTATAAATGGAGGTATATATTCATAAGTACATAAATATGTGTAGAGTGCTGTAATTAACAAAAGACTAATTTTCTTTTTTGACCAAGAGAACCGGTTTGGAGAAAGATTATAATCTTTCCATTTTATTTAAAAAACACTTTTTAAAAAAACTTAATGACGTTTCATAAGATTTTATCTTTTCTCATAGTGAAATTAACTTACACAAACTAAAACTAATTGAATTAGGGAAAGTTGTTAATATAATTTGGATGATTTATTTAGTTACATCGAAACCTAATTTAAGTTGACATTGTACTAGTTGTTATTCTGACTTATTTTCTCTCCACGAAGACCCGATGTTGCTCGGGATTGAATGAGGATCACTACTATGTAGTTGTTCACTGTGCTCACAACACTATATGACTTTCCTTGTTTTTATTGCCACATCCTCCCGCTTCCTCCACTAATATAGGCGGAAGAAGCTGAAATGTTAGAGAACTCTCTGAATTCGTGTCTTATACACATGGTTTAAATTTCATTAAAAAATCGGATATACGTATTTGAAGTTTTGTAGGGGTTCTGTCCCCCATGGGTCACTTAGAAGCGGAGATACAGATATATGGTATAGAAGGCTAGAAAGATTTCTCCTTCACTGACCGAAGAATAGAACAGAATTGGGGAGCTGGGTTGTTCTTCACATAAAAAAACAACTTTGTTTCTAACTCGGTGTTTGTGGGGAGGCAAGTAAAAAGGGACTTGTAGAAGGAATCCAGGTTCGCAAAGATACAGCTGAAGAAGGTCGGAGGTTACATCGGCCGAAGCGTTATGAATATAACAACCAAGATGAGAATAGTAGTCTGAATAATCCAAATAATAATAATAATAATACATACATTATTTTTACTGTAACTCAAAACCGCACAAACGCCGTAACTGGCATTTTCTCTTTTTTGGGATTTGATGAACCCACGAGAAAAAAAATGACGCATTTGCGATTCGTGGATTAAAAGTGTGTGTGTGTGTGTGTGTGTGTTAGCTTGCTAGCTTGCTCGCGCGGGCATCGAGGTGGTTGGGTGTTAGGCGAGTTGAACCTTGCAACAACAGAGCAGGTCGTGCGCCCTTCTTTAGTCTTAAGGACTAATTGACCTATTTTAAATGTACGGGTGGACAGTAGTATAGTAATTATGAATGTAATTTGGTAGCCATGAACTTGGTAACAGTTGCATTGTGTGCGTGTGTATGTGTTCAAAATGCCGGCCGGCTTTTCTTGGAATGGTAAACAGGTTCATATGGAATTAGAAATATGGGTGTTACTCTCGCAGGCGATCGTTTAATATAAAGCGTTCTCTTCCATTCTTTCATTCTTTTTTTCAACAATCTCTCTCTCCCTCTCCCTCTCCCCTCCCCCTCTCTCTCTCCCTTATGTATTTTAGCTTGCCGTTAATTTTTACAAGACTTCTTCTGAAACTTTTTCCTTCTTCTTTATTCCTGTTTTTGGGATATGTTTCCCTATTACCATTAAATGAACTATTGCTCTGATCAGCAAAGTTAAACTTAAGACTATATATTTCTCTTGACTTTGCTGTGAGACGCGCGTAAGAAAAAGTATTAAATTTGGAAAAAATAAAAAACATTTTTAGTGTGTGTATGGCTTATATTATTTACAGATGATGGGGTTAAATGGATAACGACACGAACTGACGAGCTGAGTTTGCCAATTCTGAATCCAGTCGATTCCATTATACCACTTTCACTTAGGCATGTTGACAACCATTACGTGGTCCCTCCTGCAAGCATGCCGGAAACAGAATCAAACCGGTCAACCAAGTTGTACCATTCTGATTCATACGAATTTACTTTCTTTTAATCTGTCACAGCAGTCTATGATGTCTATCCCTCATTTTATTCTGATCAAAGATATTGAGTTGTTATTCTGACTTATTTTCTCTCCACGATGGATATTTCTCGAGACGGTAGAACGACGCCGCGCATGCGAAT
>OY744532.1:40069405-40089405 GCA_963556195.1 Sepiola atlantica | reverse complement strand
ACTAACCCCTTCTCAGGGAGAAGGTAAAGCCTGGGATGATGGATCTCTTAGGGTTGAACAAATCATACCGTAGCCTGACAGCAACAAAGCTACTGTCGGATTTATTTGTATCACTGTTCAGTATATATTTTTAACTCGTCCAGAATCAACCTTAGAGGGGGGGGGGTCGCTTTCTTCCCATATTTAACCGACCTTGTGTCATATCTTACTCTCAGAGGGTGGGGATAAACAAAAAACTGGAGTACCCTTGCCCCCCCCCCCCACAGTCTGATCTACATTTTTTCGTTCGATTTATGGATGTGAACTTCTCCACGCCTGACAGCAGGTACCATCATGTTTTTCTACCGTCAAAACTGATAAATTCCATAACGCGCATAGCATAGGTCCGTGTTATGGTTTGGGGTACGCAGATAGCGCACGCCCTCTTTAAAGGGGGCCTGGGCTGCGGTCATAGCAAGACACCATGGGTGTTTGTCTGTTGATATATGTATATCTAGGTAAGCCTTACTAGCAGGAGGATCCGGCATTGCTCGGGATTGATTGAAAAACCGTATATCTTTTTGTACTCAGTCATAATATCATATATTTTTTATTCTTATTTTATACATTTAATATATGTAAAACTTTTGGGTGGGACCCAACGATGTACTCGGCATTGATTGGGTTGGAAGGGATGTAAATGAAATGGATTTTATTGAAATACATTTGAGCAATCTTTTACACCTTCGTTTCCCCGAAATAATTGAGGACCTTAGTACACGCCATCTGCAAATTCCTGTCTATTTATTCATTCGGTCACGAACTCCTCATCGGATTTTACTTATTTATTTTAACTTGAAAAGTAAGTAAATTAAAAAAAATGGAATAAATATGTAGTGTAGAGCTGGGAGCAAGGGTGTGTGTGTATCGTCATTGATTTCCGGGAAACGCTAGCTGTGTGTCTCAACACGACCGAAATTTATTTTAATAAATTACCCTTTTTTGCTTAAGATCAAAGTCATGAAAAAGTAAACTTTTCAACAAATGTTGGGTTATCTTAAGTGGGACAGCTGTAGTGTACATGTGGTATTGTGGTGACTAAGATAATTCTAGTTAAGACTAAGGATGACCAACGACACCCAGTACCCCACACTTTTGATTGCCTTGTGCCTAATTTGTTTTAAATGTACATTTTATATATTTTTTGAAAATAAATAATTCAAAGTGTAGTATCTGTTCTGTCCTCAGCCAGAGGAGGCAAATTCTTTGGCTGAGACGATTTTAATTTTCGTTCCATCCAGAATTCCCTTTTTTGGAGAGCTAGATATCTTACATACAAAAAAACACGACTTTTTGTCTAACTTTGCTCTCATGAGGAGGTAAGAATACATCCTTGGGCTCCACTCCTAAAATTAAATGTTATAAAATGTACAAAAAAAAAATTATATATATGTGAATATTGTGTTATAAGTTGGGCGCAAATGGACACAGTTTCTCGTTCAATCCTAGGAAACGTGTATGTGTGTTTAGATAAGACCGACAAATAACGCTTAAATTTTAAGAATACCTGAATCTTGTAAAATATTTATTGATAAAAATTGATTTTAAAAAAAAATAAAAAAAATAAAAACTTTCATGATAAATAACTTTTTGTAAAAAATGGGCGTGAAAATAATTGTTCAAAATACGCCCCATTTTCTCTTCACAAGGTTCCGATTGGTCGAATCTTATCAATCACGTGATTCATCTCTGCGGCACGTGACAGCGATACTTCGTTCCCATTGGTCAACATGCGTAACTTAACAAAGAGCTGTAGTCAACACTATTTGTACAGTGGCGAAAAATCATTTACCCGGTACGGCAATGGATGTCACGCGTCAGTCACATAGAATTGTATGCTAAAAATGTATGCTTATGTTGGGGACCTTTATTCCTGGACAAAATATACACCTTTCATTGCAAAGTAAAACATCTGATTGAATGCATAGTGCTCATAGTCATACCGCAATTCCTATCCTCTAGTCGCTTGTGTCAAATTAATCATATACAATGAGTGTTTGGTTATCTTGAAGTTTTTTATAACAATTTAGTTGATACTTTAAGTACCAAACAATAGCGTAATAATTACATTATATTATTACGCTATTATTTATACATAAAATTATTAATTGAACCAAATCGCTATAAAACTAGAACTAATTTGGTTAAGATAATGTTTCAGTGGCAGCCATCTTAACGCTGAAATGTTCAAGATAGCCGAATCCTTTACAATCGCTTCTGTATGTCGGCGTTGAATAACCCTAAAAGGGGTGATGGGATTAATTACAACAAAAAGAAGAAAAACGATAAATCCGACGAAACATAATAAATAAAATGAATTGTCAGGTATTTTCATTTCGACCTGTTATTGTACTTTAGGGTGGAATAGATTTACTTACATGTAAATTATATATTATTATATATTTTTTTTTAATTGTTGATTTTTATTTATTATTTTCTAGTAAAAAGTGCCCATTTCACGGGGACATTTTATTTTTGCAGCCTTCGTCTATGCAATTAATTGAATGCTCCTCCTGACAGTCAAAAACTAAATACAAAAAAAAACTTGAAAAAAAACCCACTAAAATAATGAAAATATATTAGTAAATCTAAAAATAAGTGGAGATAAAAACGAATAAATAACTGTAGAATTAAAAAAAAATCTTTAAATGCAATTGTTGAAAAAAGAAAAAAACTAAAACTAAATTGAGCCAAGTTATCTCCCTTGAAGCATGCTACATAGCAACTGAAGCATGCTTGTTTTTTTATTTTTATTTTTTATTAATGTTATAAACTTTGTTACATAAAGAAAACAGTCGTTGCAGTTTTGTTTAATAAAAAAATAAACGTTCTCTACAACTATCGTCGCATCTTTTTAATAAAAAGTACAATTCCTCTAAGTAGTGTTTGTTCTAGCGTCCCAAATTTTCTTCTGTAAAAAATGATGAATCTCTTAGTCAAACAGAGTTACTTCCCTTACATCAGTGACTACTCATAATTACAGAAAATAAGCGAGTAGAATTTTACTAAAAAATAAAATTCATTTTTTTGTTCTGAGTCCACAAACTCAGAAAGACAAGCTAGCATGTCGTCTTTATTTTAGAAGGGAAATAATCTTCCACGATCGTGCTTGACACGAATGTACATGAAGAAGACGAATAAGTAATTAAAAATATTCAGAATCGTAGACAGAAATCTTCTCTTAATTATTGTCTGGATTATCTCCCTTTAAAAAGTTTGATTTCCTTTGCGAATCGTTTTAAGGGAAGTAACTTTTGTTTATTATTTGTACAAATTATTTCCCTTGAAAATATTTTGTACTTCCTTTTTTTTTCAATTAAACAAAAACAAAAAAGAACATTTTCTAAACTAGGTCATTTAAAGTTTAAACAGGGAAGTAGAAAGTAGACCGTATATTTACTTTCGGCAGCCTCGTAACTCTCGCTTCCCTTATTTAGTCCTTTAGTCCTCACATTCCATGAGCGATGTCTCTGACAAAGGTGGAAGAATTTCTGTTTTTGGGGTCAGAATCTATCCACCTAACACTTATCGTTGGCTAGTTTTTGACCTTGAAGTAGTATTTTTTTTTTTAGCTCCTTAAATTAAGTGGCTTCATGCCTTGTTTGGAGCGATTTCCATAAAAAAATTTCAATTCTTTCTTTGTCAACCAATGTAAGAAAAATCAAAACCATGGTGAAGGCAGCCATAATTGTCCCCCAAATCCAACCGAGCCGTTAATTAAAATAAAAACTTTCTTTGGATTAATAATTCGGCAAACATATTGGCAACATAAATTATTTAGTTGGGAAATTAGTCAAAAACAATTTATTTTTGGCTAACCTACTGAGCTACAGTTTTCTTTTTTCTTTTTTTGTAAGTAGTTCTAGTGCTTTGCTAATTATTGGTACTACCGTTACTTTAAACAGCCTCCTTGTTCTCACTTCTTTAGAGTTGGAAAACTTTTCGAATTCTTTGACAGAAATATTACAATCAGCTGGGACAGCCATATCAATGGGTTAACGTGTTTTATACTTCGTGTTCTTTTATAATTATAATAGCATGTTGACATTGACTTTTTTATTGGTGGATATCGGGGAACCCCAGAGGATCGCAGTGTCTGTTGACGATTTAACTGCTTTTAATTGATGTCTATCCCATTTACTGATTTGTGGAGCTTTGTTACAGCAATTCTTCCCAGATTACCGGTTCTATCCGTTCCTTTTTTTTTTTTTTAATGGAAATCGCTCCAGACTATGCACTTTATGTAAAAAGCTAAAAAAGAACGAGAGATGATTATTGCAAAAATGATTGACTTTAGTCTTGAAAATACCAAGGACATAGGTAGGAGGAAAACAGTCAGCAAAGAGAAAGAAAGTTCCACCACCCTGCAATTCTTGGAAATAAGCTACTGGTATAGGAAGCTGTATTATAACGAGATATTAAAACAGCGAATTAGTGAAGATCACTAGACATTCGAGTCAAACGAGCTGGTACAAAGGAAGACGGGAATAGATCCAACAATTTGAAGAACGCATACCATAATAATATTTGTAGAAAAGACTGAGACCAGCAACATCACATTTGTGTGAGAGAGGATGCAGAGAAGAAGGAAGGGTGGTTCTAAACAAATTACAGATAACCGTTGCAAATAACTTTGCGTTCTCGCAACAGCTGTTTATTTGGCGCCGATAGCTGCCATTGGCTTTCTCTACAATTTGAGAGGCAATAAGTATCCTCAGGGTTCTAGTGCTCTCAGTGACCTTCCAGTGAAATTCTGGATGGTGATGGAGACCTCCTTAGTCTTTCTATCGTCCTGGATGCATCATGACTATTTTATATATTACCAACCAATGCTGGTGTCACCAATTTTCGGGTGTTGAAGGGTCAAATTATACTTATATTATCATATTTAATCCACTAGTTTTCACACAAGTTATAGCAGATATAAAAGTTGGCATTTTTTTATTATATACATGGGAAGTTTTTTTTAACCTCTAAAACTATGTGGAAGAGTGAAAAAAATCCAAAACACTTTAAGTCCTAAGTCCTTCGTTAGAAAAGTACTCCGCTTGTCAGTCAGTCAATCTCCTGTAACCATTGTATTAGTTTGCTTCCAAGAATTTACGCTAGTTTTAATATTTTTGTAGGGATATTCAGTTGTTTACTATGAAAACTGTTTCGGGTATATATATATATATATATATGACAATAAAAATACAAATGAATAATACCAAGCATTAATTTATTATCATAAGCTATTTTAAAAATATTTATGCAAATTAGGTATACAAATAGTTGTTTAGGTCTTTGATCTCTACTATATTCAAAATACTATTTCTATTATTAATTTAATTAACAGTAAGCTGTTTTGATGGAAATATAGGTGTAATAAATGAAAAAAGAAATGTTTGCATTTATGTACATATATATATATATATATATATATATATATATATATATATCATAGCTTCTACTGTATATACAGTATTTCAAAAGACTTGTATTATTGATTTAAATAACAGTTAGCCGCTTCGATGGTAATATAGGTGTGATAAAAGGAAAGACACTTTCGCATTCATTTATTTTAAATCGCTAAATGCGCACATTAAAAAGGACACATCTCACTAAGGATACTTGTCCCTTTTTTTCTTGTCACCATAACCAACCCAACATCCTTTACTTTTTTTTCTCAACATATGTGTCGCGCATACAAAAAAAAAGTTGTGGTAGGAACAACAAAAAAAAACTCACAAAACCCTCAACAAAACAAAGAAAACCCTTTGAGCTTAGTGGAGCCAGGGGAGCTTGTTGAACCGAAGAAGAACAGTCTGTCATTGTTTCTCTCCAGCCCCGCCTCTTATCTTTAAGCTGGCCCCACTTCCGGTAGGATGGACCGACAGCATTTAAAAAAAAAACTGTTATTCATCACAAAACAAGGTCCATTGCCACTGAGATGTAAATGGCTACTATGAATTAAAAACCATACCTACAGGGTCACCCTAAGTTGTGCAGCGAGATGTTTGTTCACATTACATTTACATTTATGTATGTTAGTACAGTCAGGGAAACAGGGAGCAGAGAGAAAATTCCAAAGGCTAGCAGTTCGAGGAAAGAAGCTATTAGAGCAGAAAACTTTCCGGCATCTGGAGACATCGTGTCGCGACTACGTCTGAAATGACTCAAACTAAAAGCCATGCCACTGTCTTTTCGATGGCATCTACCACGAGACAAGTTTGTTTTCTTAGAGTCTACATCCACAACACAATTCTTCGTCAGTCTCATTTAAATCTGTTTCTATCTATTATCTATCTGTTTCTCTCTCTCTCTCTCTCTATCTATCTATCTATCTCTCTCTCTCTCTCTCTCTCTCTCTCTCACATATATATATATATTTCCTTTAACTTCACACAAAAGTTTGGGATAATAGCTCAATAGTGTATACACTACTAGAACTCTAAATATTATATAATTATTTGATAAATCTCCCTAATTTCTTAAAAAAAAACCTTTTTCGAAGAGGCTTCTTAAGTAAATTTTTGATCAAATCAAGCCAAAAAAACCGTTAACATTAAAAACAAAACCGGTAACATATATATATATATATATATATATATATATATATATATATATATATATATATATATATATACATTTATTTGTTTATTTTGGCTGCAATACTTTTTAACGGAAAGCATTATTCTTCCTATATGCTGGCTCAACCAAACCAGGATGAAGGCCGTTGCAACAACAACTTCAGATTGAGAACAAAAATTAAAATTGCCTCAGTCTAGGAGGATTTCCCCTCGTCCGTCTGAAGAAAGAACAGATACTACAGTTTAAATTGTTTATTTGTAAAAAAGGAAACAAATTTTACAAATTAGGCACAAGTGTTAGGAGTGCGTGTCTGTGGGTCATTGGTCACCCTCATTCTATTCTGCTCTTAACTAGATGCATTTAATCCATTCATCCTGCCAATATTTCTTTCATTCTTTCACCATTTTCCCCACCAGTTTAATTCAGCAATCACCACAATACTCCATTTCCTGTATGGATTACCCAACTTCAAATATCACCAATGGTTTAAGATTTAATTTCATTTACAAAAGATACTTACAATTTAATTGGGGAAAAAGATGGGACAAATCTCACTCCACCATAACCTTAACCCTTTCTCAGACTGTTCATATCTATCTATCTATCTACCTACCTTTCCCGGGGCATCATCTAAAATAAACATATCTACTTATTTAGCCTAAAAGTAAATTCAGTCGGAGCCCTACTTCGAATAAACGCAGATGTGTACTCATGAAAATGAGGGACCCAAGAAAAAGGTGGCTCGGTGTGTGTGTGTGTGTGTGTGGCACATGATGAGTTTCAGTTTTAATGACTGGCGATTCCAGATGTTTTGGCGCCAAACGTGGTGTGAGACTACTTGCAGCTTGGTGGAATCCATCGCCATGACTTTATTAACACCCCCCCCCCGATTCACACGCAAAAAGCTGAAGCTTAATCTTTGTTTAATACAAAAAGATCCGTAATACTTTATGAATCAAAAACAACACATTAGAATAAAGTTTCTCTCCCTAACTCGTATAGTTTTGACTACAGACATTTAATGGCTGCCAACAACAGTAGGCAAGGCGGCCATTTTGTTTACATGTGATTGTTGCCAAGACAGATTTTAAATTTGAAATGTGTTATAAACGTGAAAACTATGCAAGTTCTGTAAGGAATTTAATTCTAATGCGTTTGATATGAATTATGTATTTTTTCTGGTTTGCGAGTTATCGAGAGTAACTATTCTGTACGTTTACCCAAAATCCTAGAATTTATATCCATAGAGGGTGTGTGTGTCTGTTTTACGTTATATGTAGCTTCTTTCCGAGAAATGCAGCCATGTGGAACTTTCTTCCTGCTGACTGTTTTTCTTCAAACATATAGCCTTGGTATTTTTAAGAATAAGGCCAATAGGCATCTCCTGTCCTTGCGATAATCATCTTTCATTCTTGTTAGCTCCTTACATTAGGTGGCTTCATGCCTTGCCAGGAGCTATTTCCATAAAAAAATAAATCAATATCAACCGTATGTTTAATACCGAAGTACAATTCCTATCGTGAACGATTATTCTGTGGGGAGGGGAGGTTAATACCTTTACGAATGTCGCTTAAGGAGAGGTGTGGTTGGAAATTGTGCAGCCCTTGTTTCATTATAGATTCTGCACAGTGGGTAATTCACAAGTGTTAATATATGTAGAAAAAGCGAGAAAGAGCGTGTAATCTCGGTTGGGAGAGAGAGAGAGAGACAGGGAGTGGCACATCAATTGAATGAGATGGAGACAGATCACGAGATATATACAGAGAGAGTTTCCTATTTACCGAATAAATTTAGGTTGCATTATCACACAATTCTACAAATTAAATGGATAACTTATCTATTAAATAAAATAAAATTGCGTCTATGTGCCCAGCTAAAAATCAAGACAAATCCATGAAGCTGATATATTCTTTGTCAGATAAAATATAGGCTCACTTTTTGAATATTCATTATTTTAGGGGATTAATAAGAAAAAATAGTCAGGGGGTCGACATTCAGAGCGATTTTTTATGGTATTAAGTAGTAATTAGTCAACTATTTTTTCCATGAGAGATGCTTCCTTTGTCACAGCTCGTTGGTCTAGTGGTCTTCAGCATTTAGCTGTTCACATACCTCGTTGTAATACACCTTCTATTTCTTTTCCTGCAATGTGGCAAGGCCAAGAAAAGACGACAATAAAAGATAAAGTATAACATAATTCAGGGTTCAGTGAGGGAGAAGAAAATTGTTGTTCTTCATTGCTTTACTATCTCAACGTTTGAGAATTGGAGGAGAATCTTGATTGAACAATCGGATATCTATTGATCTCATATAGAATTCAAGTGTTAGCCCCAGGAAGAGCTCTTTGATTTCTGAGTAAAATGAACAAACAAAAACAGCTGTCAAACCTGACATAGTGATATGGGACAAGAAGGGGAGAGTAGCAACCCTAGTTGAAGTCAATATCTCCAATGATTCTGGCTTAAATAGAGCTGAGAGGGAAATGATAACTAAATACCGAGGTCCTATGTACGACATAAAAAGAAACTGGAATCTTAGGAAGATCTCCAGCATTCTAGTAATACTAGGAGCTACCGGGCTCATGAAAAGGAATTTAAAAAATTAACTGGCGAATATACTCGGTGAACCAAGTGCAAGAGAAATACAAACAATTGTGCTTAAAGGGACGGTTAGAATTCTAGAAAAATCTCTCCGTTGGAGTTTTTGAAATAGCGGGTTAATGTATGGCATCCGGTAGGATGCCCCATCCCCAGCAAAAAAAGATAACATTTTTTTTAAAAAGAGCATGAAGCTAAAACAAAACTTAATGAGTTTCTATTTGCTGTTGTCTTTAAGTAGATAAACTTTAAGTAGATGAACTTCTAACAAATTTAATTTCTTTATTTGTGGAATTTATACAAACACTTCATTTTATATTTATTTTTTGGTATTTGCCTTGGGCAGACTGAGCCGGCTTCCACCAAAGGAGAAAGCTTCTTGGCATATTTCAAATTCACATACGGTCCCCAGCCGCATTTATATTGTATATAGAGGAGATTACATGAGTATTGATTTACTCCTCTCCAGGAGTTAGGCACAAGGCCAGTTTTTATCTTACTCCCACAAGTAAGATGTGACCCAAGGTCGGGTCGGGAAAGTGGGGTTTGAAAAGCCAGCGCCCGAGAGGTGAGCACTCTGGCCATTAAAAATTGCCTGGGCAGCCCCGTCGGCATTCCCCGGTAGGGGCGCCTAAGGCAGTAAGCAATAAACTTACTCCTCCCCAAAGAGGGGGGGCGAATCCTGGGAGGGTTGACCTCCTAGAACTGCACAGGACAGACCCATAGACCGGCGTAAATCAAGCCCCGAAGGCCAAGACAATACTATGGGGTGCAGTATCCATCAGAACAGATACTATGAGTAGGTTCGTACTAATCAGGGATACGTCTTTGACACTCAAGCCGATAGTGTTTTTTTTGCTCTCGGGCTGAGTTATGGTTCTGTTCAGTCCTAGGAGTGCCACCTTTTCCGGTTTTGCCTTATCTCTGAGAAGCAGGTCACATTATTGTTAACCACCTGAGGCGCCCCTACCGGAGAATGCAAGCGGGCCTGCTCAGGCATTTTTGTAGGCCAGACGGCACTTCACCTAGTGCGCTAGTTTTTCGAAACCAAAGCTGAACTTGTGTGGAACCTCCTGTTGTTGAGCAAGTAAATAAATATACAGCCCCTAGTATTCCCAAATAGTCACCCATCTGTAACTACCCAGGCTCAACGTTGCTTAACTTTGGTGATCTAACAAGAACCGGTGTGTCAACTTGATCATGCCGTACTTACGAACACTTATTCTACTTAATTATCAATCTTAATGAGATATTATTTTATGTAAGTTTCCTTAGGTGGCACAGAATATATGACGTCATATTTTGGAGAAGTAAAAGGGGGGGGGGGAATGTACAAAAAAAAAAAGAGGTCAAAACTCCTTGGTTTCCATAGATCCGTGAAGAATCAACATTGGCAGTGTTTATATAAGTTGGTCGACGCTGCACGCCATCTTCCTCGCATATATATGTATGTTTCTTACCCCGAGTGTGTGGTGGTAGGGGAGATAGAGAAAGGTCAACGAGTCTTCGATTGAACCCTGGAAGCAGCGTAGATTATTTGCGAAGTCATTTTTAAAGAATTCTGGGGTCATAACGTTCATTGGTTCGAATCGACAAAGAATTGAATTCTTGGCACGGTTTCTCAAATAAACGGATTATCAGGTCTTTAGGCGAATAATAATAATCCAGGCTGTGGTTTATTTTTAGAATAGGAGCACCATTGTACAACCTCACCTATTTTTCGCTTGGTTTTGGGGTACTTGTAAGGAATGGGGACCCACAGGATGTCAGTTCTTTTGGAGTCAGTTCTGAGTATTGACGGAGAATTTCAAATCAGTCTAAAGTCGTTTACGATTTGAAAGCCACGAAACAAATTTTAAAATGCAGACGATACTAAACATAGTTAGGCTTTAACAAAAATGTTAACCCCTAAAAACGAAAAAGTTGAAAAAACTTTCGTAAAAGAAAAGGTGGCTCGTAATTGACTTCATAAGAAGTGATATCCTCTTGGTTGCCTATTCCTTACAAGTACCCGTTTTTGTACACATTTTTTGATAAAATTGATTTTTAGTCTTAAATTGTATTTTCAGTTTTTAAATTTTTAAGTCATTTTTTAATGTTTAAAATGTGACTGAACTTAAATTCAATGTTTTAATCACATTTTTTTACAATTTTTTTTTTTTTTAAAATCTATTATTTTTTTTTCGCTCCAAACAAAGGATATTGCCACTGAAGCGTAACTGGGCTACTGTGATAGTGTCTGGATTCACAGGAGGAAATCTGGGTGGGAGTTTGGTAGCAAGATGTTTAACACTACATTTAAATACCTGCATGTTTGTACGGTCGAGAGAGCAGGAAAGGAATTCCTAAGGCAAGAGGTCCGAGGAAAGAAGTTATCAGAGTAGAGAATATTGCAATGTCTAGGGCCCTCTACAGTGAAGGGGTGGGATTTTGCTAGTAGTCAGGTGTATCGAGTGTATTTACGTTGGGTGAGGGTATATGTGCAGTAAGTTCATCGGAGCACATTCCGTGGAAGTACTTGTAAATATATTCACAGGGAGGTAACACTAGCGATGCGACAGAGGCTGGAGCTTTGCAGACAGTGCTTTACCGTGTCTCTTACTTGCCATAGTATGCTTTCACACTACTACTACTACTACTACTACTACTACTAAGCTCTCCTGATATCATTTTGAAGTAAATACTGAAACAAGATTCTTTTTAATTGTTCAATTATCACCATCGGGAATGGTTTTTGATTATTGTTTTGTAATAGACTGCCATTGAATTTAGTACTCAATCCATTTTCTTTTCTATTCGCAGATGGTGGGTGTAGAGTCCTGCGAAATCTCAATGTGGCCGGAAATGATCTTCGTGGTAAGTTGTATATTACGATTGATATTATTGGATGTTTGACGATATTCATGTGATAAGCTTTTTTTCCTAAGTTCTATTATTTATATTTTTCGGAATTGTGAAGCTAACGAATATGTAATATCCTAACTTTTACGTTTTTATCGACCACGTGTTCATGTACATCTTTCCCGAACATGTTGCCGCCGTTTTGTGTGCTGTGTTCTTGTAGATAATGCATGAATGTCGGAAGAGCAAGATAAAGGACAATAGTGAAGAAATAGTTGGATTTACATACATGCACATTCTGTTTTGCTTTAACTAATATTAAAAAAAAAAAAAAATGGATAAAATCTGGTCATAATTTCTGCGCATGTGCATTCTCTCTGTTTGGCAAAATAAGTCTCGGGGAGATAACTCTGATATCAATCAAAAGGGGAAAACTCATAATGTTATCTTACATTCTTGTGATGTTTGTTGTCATTTTCGACAAAATTTCAATCATACTCTCCAGTTTTTTTTAGGTGCCTTTTGCTGTTGTCTTCCGGAAATTTCGAATTGAAACCCTTTATTTAATCGGCTGCTCTAAATCAGCCTGCCAGGTCGTTGATAAATTTTGTTTCGATTAAATTTTCAGGGGGTTGAACTCACAATCTCTTCCCATCGAAACATAAATATTGTCAATTGAATATTACGTGTTTTATTTTATTAAAAGAACAAAACGGAGACAAAATTTCTTTTAGATCATCAAAGAGGTAATTCAGGCACAAAAAAAAATTGTTTTTCCTCCCCACTATTTTTTGTTGAATATTTAAATTTGAAATCAACGGAATAAAATCATTGTAGAAATGAATTTAGATTATAGTCCAGAAATGTTGATCCAATTTAAATTTTTAGTATTGATTAATGAAGTATGGATATTTGAAGGGTTCGAATACAAAACGCGATAAGTGTAATAGGAAAAAAAATTATTTCGTAAAAAAAGGTTTTATTATATATTTTTTATAGTAAATATTAGAAAAGGAATTGTGCATTTCTCTTTTCTTTTTTTCTTTTTTTTTCTGTGATAATTGACACAAAAAATTAATTTGCAAACATTTTTTATATACATTTTCGTTTTCTAGTATTTATCCGAAAATATTTTAATTGCTCTATGAAATTCCTGAAAATAAAATAACTAAATGCCGTCACTTTTATTTGGCGATTTGGAAGTTTTTAGATTTGATAGCGCTCACAAAAGAAAACAAGTTTCTACATGTATTCGATTCAAGGACGATAACTCCTATCATTGAAAACACGAGTTATGTCCCTTGGCCTTAGTGAGGCCATTTTTACGCACATTGCCCTCGGAGACGTTTTAGGCGAGAATTGCATGTCATTTCAGAATTCAATTTAATTATCAATATTTATTTAATCCGCGGGGTAGCATGTACTTGCTCTGTCAGCCATGACTGTGGAAAGTCTTCAGTAATTCGCAATTCTTTGTATCGCCCGCACCGAGGATTGAACCTTGAACCTTCAACCTTCAGATGACTATCACTTAGAACTGAATTTAACTTTGTACTATATCTTGCCGAGTTCGAAGAGATACACCTGAAAAACCCCGGAGGTTACAGCGGCCGAAACGTTGTGATGATAACACTCAAGATAAGTAACGTAGTCCGAATAAGCAAAGTTATACATATAAAATCTTTGTTTTTCTTTTCTTGTTTAGATAAATAAATGACGAAATAAAGTTGAAAAGCGAAACTAGTTGTAAAACTAATTCTGAAATTTAATACCATATATTTATCTATTATGTCAGTAATTATCTCGTTTTATCTTTTATAATAATAAAAATAAATAAATAATAATAATAATAGTTAATCATTACAATTACCGACATTAATCTAAATGATTAATGTCGGTAATTGTAATGCTTAACTATTATTAACGGTGTTTCCTTTAAAACACCGTTAAGAATTTAGTCAAACAATTTATTTTACTTTCCTTACTCATTTGTGACCTATTCGCGTTAAAAAATTAAATATTTCATATAAGTTATGAACCCTTTTTTACTAACTAAAGAAATATGGCTACTTTCCTCAGATCCGATGTTTACGGAAGTTTCAAACTTTAAACTTATTTTTTATTTATTTTTTAAACGCAAATAGGTCACAAATGAGTAGGTAAAGCAAAATATATTTGTAATAATTTTCTAACGGCATTCCATTAAAAATAATTTGTTTAAATAATAACAATCTAATTGTATCTTTTGATAGAAAGTAATATATATATATATATATATATATATATATATATATATATATATGTCTCGGAAGTTTCTCAACCATTAAAACTATATTAAAAAAAACAAAAAAAAAACAACAACAAAAAAAACTTATAGTCCCAAGTCTTCCAGTGGAAAATCACTCATGTAAGTCAATTTATTTTTTAGTTATTATATTAGTTTATTTCTAACACTATTTTAAGGGATCATCAGTTGTTTACCATGAAAAACTGTTTCGGGAATATATATATATATGTATATATATATATATATATATATATATATATATAACGATAATATTTTTATAAATAAATATTAATTATTTAAATACCTAGAGACATCGATGTTTCATGCTAACGCAATCTTCAGTCTAGGAACTAATTCTCAACGGTCGGTAGGCGCAACCCCCGATCACAAATCGCCAATTCATATTTTTACCCTCATTTCTGCGCTAGTGTTATTTTTATTTTAGATTTTTCCTGAATATGTAATTTGTTCTAAAAGTATAGAATTCTAATAGAAATGTTATTTGATTCGATTCAAGGAAGATAACTCCTTTGATTAAAAACACTACTACTTATCTCCCTTGGTCCATCAATTTCGTTATTAAAAAAATGTCGAACGATCTAACTTTAAAAACGAAACAGGTAGATTTTTTTCCCTGTCTATTGTCCTCGTCGATATTAATATTTATACCACGTGTCGGCCAATGTGCCCACCATCTATGCATGATGTTTTTTTTCTCTTCTGTAATCTTAATATAATGTAATAGTTATTTGTGTACGTTAGATTTTTATACGTCTTTACATCTTATAAACTGATAATTTAGGAGTTTACATTTAGTTATATGAATGAAGACGCGTGACTCGTGCTCATTGCGGCATAAGGGATCGTTCTCATAGGATATTGTATTCAGATTTTCGCTTTAAAAGTTTCTTTCTCTAAAAAAATAATGGTCGACAATAGTCGAGGGCAACCCGAAGGCTCTCGTTTCATTAGCTACTGCATTGAAGTATATATGCGGACGCCACTCCTTTTCTAAGAGTACTCCACTTACCCTTGATCATCACCTTATAATGCTGTATGCTTAGCAAGGGGCATTAAGTATCATTTTTTTAGTCTTTAAGACTCGAACGAGGATTGAACCCTGATCTCCCGGACGATTAGCGAACACCCGAACCAACGAACCAATATGCCAAATGGGCTGATATGGCACAATTAGATAAACGCAAGGCTTTCCTGAAATTTTTGTCATTTTATTTTATCATTTTTAATTTGTCTACATAAATAGAACAATGTGCAGGGGTAAGCACTGGTTAAATGGTTGTGGGTGCGGAGTCAAGAATCAGCCTCCAGCCCCACAGTGCGCCTAGTCCCCCTCCCAAGTTGTGTTTATCTACCCCCCCCCCAAAAAAAAAATGTCTTAAGAACAGAAGTAAAAAAGTTTTACTTAGTAACGTGTCGTTTTGTTTTGTCGCGTGTCGGCTTCGATATGGGGGGGGGGTCAAAGAAGGTCAGATTACTGTTAGAACTTATACAGGGTGAGTCCCACCCTCCAAAAATGTTAATGATATTCAATCCTTTCTGCAATCCAATTATATTTGATACAAACAAACTTAAGTCTATGCCTGACTTGCCCACTAAGTTTCCGTCATGAATGTTCAACAGTCTTTGTTTTATGGTCGTTCAGTTATATAGGGGAAACTTTGGTGATCGTCTCATCAGTAAGAGGTGTGATTCTGAATGAACTTTACTCTCTAGACCTTAACCCCCCCCCCCAATTTTTTTTGATAGGTGACTTTATCTAAAAGAGAATGTCTATCAAAACAATCCCCAGACTAAAATTTCGGAGGACACATAGAAAAATATCAACATCGACGTTTAACGTAAACAAGATGGCTATTTAGCTCAGAATCGATATTTGTCCAATCCTTTTAAATGTTGTATAAGCCACTAAACTTCAGCAAAGTGTTCAGATAAACCGCATTCATTATTATTTATTACTAGCCCACTCGTGACCCGTTGGGTCAGTATTTGTTGTATATATTAAATATTTGGAAATTCCAAAATGTTTTCAGAAATATAAACTAGACCTCCCCCAGTGGTCTATATGTTTGTGTATTAGTGACCCGTGACCCAAGGGGTCATGGATCGTCTAGAATCTAGACTCTAGATAAAGTATTTCTTCCCCGCTTTCCTTCTGATTTGTTGGATGCTGTCATAATTTTGTGGCGTCATCCACTGAGCACGCTTATCCCGTCTGTTTTATGTTTGTTTGTTTATGTCATTCCTTTGTGACGTCACCATGTATGAACGGGAACAAACAAGATAACAAACAAGCCAGCAAGATCCAGATGCAGAGTTTCAGTAGTATATAGGTAAATAGATAGATGAGAAGCATCCGGCAGTTACGGCATTTTACATAGTTCCTTATGTTATTGTTATTTTAATGAGTCGGGTACCCCTGGGGTGCTACTCCCCCCCCCCCCCCCCCCCGACTCATAACCCCGCTCCAGCTTAGAACACTGCACGTAGTTAGAGGACCATTCCTTCCAAATTTCACGTTTCTAGGTCTAATAGTCTAAAAGATTCATCAAACGCACAGAATGGAAGATGCACGTCTCTCAGACATTGCGGGGGTTTTCTCCCTACGAGGTACAGAGTTATAAATAAGTTGTTGTTGTTTTTTTATGTGTAGAAAATCCATCTCAGAAAAAAGGGGTACTCTGGATTGGGATAAAAATTAAAACTGCCTCAGTTTAGAAGGATTTTTCCTTCATTGACCGATGACAGAAAAAAATGTGTAGTATCAGAACAGATACTACACTTTGCTCATTGCCAATAATACTATTTTGCGTGCGTGCATATAATTTCATCGACCCGTAATGCGCCAAGTTCAAAATTATACACCGTCATCGGTTTCGTGATTTCAGATCTCTCTCTCACTCTCTCTCACTCTCTCTCACTCTCTCTCACTCTCTCTCTCTCTCTCTCACTCATTCTCTCTCTCACTCTCTCTCTCACTCTCTCTCTCACACTATGCCGCCATCGGCAATAAATCTATTTCCAAATCTCATGACGTCAGTATAAAAGATTTTGACGTCAGAATACAAAACGCTTTACGTGGCATACACGGCGCCAATCAGAGCATTACCTTTCGGGCGAGATCGGTATTTTTTTCTTTAAATCTTTTTGAAAAGGGGGGGGGGAGGCGATAAAAATGAAAACAGTAATTACAGAATTTTACATATTTTATAAGTTGATTTCATTTATGTAATGTATTTATCGATTTTAGATTTAAATTAAAATTAAATAAACATCAATGGATCAGTTTTTCTTTTTTTTTTTTCAATTTTTCTTGATACTTTCAAAGCCCCGCCCTTAACTACAGGTGGCTCGTTTGTTTTTGGCTTTTCTGTTTTAATCACTTTTTATTTATTTTTTTTGTTGAGGGGGGGGGGGGTAATTTCGAAAATCATAATACTTGTTGTAACAATTTATTTCTGAAGTTTCCCACATGTGGAACACGTTACCGCAGAAAGGTTTCCCTACGGACTACAACATAGTCGTTTTCAAGTCTAATGTTACCAAATATTTCTAGAGTCGTCTCGTGAATTAACCAGAATTCTCACTCGTTTCATAGTACTGCTCCACCATCCAACTGAAAATCTCACTAACCCTAACCCTCGAGGAGCCGTTTGTCTTGGTAAGTGGTGACCCAGTAGTATATAGAAAAAACCCCAAAACAATTCGTTCATTAGTTTGCTTCGTCTGTTTATCAATGATGGATGGAGGGGGGGGGTTATCTAACGCCCCAAACCAATATCTATTCGAATGATTCATTGAACGCAAGACATTTGTATTGTGTGATGAAATGGTGTGTTTATACCTTTCCTATGTGTATTAGTGTTTACTTAAACACAATAGATCCGGATTTTGTGATCAAATGTAGATATTGGGGGCAACAGAACAGTAGGAGGAATTTAAGAGGAAAAATGGTAAATCATGAAAATCCACAATAAAAAGGCGGGAAATTTCAGAATTATTATATCAAAAGCAAAAACTCATGCTTCTGATGAGAGGATGAAAACGGTGGCGTCGGGTCACGTGATGGTGAAAAGCATTAATTCCTTATTTTTGGGTTCTCTTTCAAAGAAAGAAATTCGAAAGTGATTCTGAATCGGGTAGGACCCGCTTTTCGTTTGGAGCTCGGACATCATGACGTCAGCCACGCCACAAGGTTTTTGGTCTGTATCCTCGCACGTAGGTGTGAAAAAGATTCGGGAACACGAGAAATTCTCATGTCTATGGTAAACATACTGCCTTTAGGTATGCTATTAATCTTTCACTTTGCCGAATTCAGGAAAGAAATGGAAGGAGAGAAATCGATTTTTTTAATATTTGTAGAAACGAAAAAAAGATTCTAGCTTTTAAAAAAATAAAAGGAAATTTTTTAGATGAGGCAAATAATCCGCGCCCCCATATATATATATATATATGTGTGTGTGTATATGTTCTTATATTATCACTATCGACCAAGCAATATTAAAATTGATGTGTGTATATATATATATATATATATATTAGTGTGATGGTTTCTTGCAAGAATGAAGCATGGGTGACTCTGTGTAGCTTACTTGCAATGGATATACTTTCATTTTTACCCCTACTGCTATGATCTACTTGCATATCTAATATTATTATCAATAAACAAATGTTTTTAATATCCATAGACATAATATCCATAGACATAATATCCATAGACATAATATCCATAGACATGTATATACGTTTCGGGTTTTCTACACTCGTCAGTACAGAATTACATAACCGTGTCGCCGGTTTAATGATTCGAACCCAGAGCCAAGTATTATAGACCCTGGCTACTTACCACACTGCCAACATGATGATCACGCTTTGAAATACGCCTTGTATCTTAAATATAAACATAAGTACTGAGATTCTAAAGAATGTTGCGATCTCCTAAAAGTAAAACACCTTACAATGTGTATAATATATATATATATATATATATATATATATATATATATATATATATATATGCCTGTGCATGTATACATATATGTCTGTGTGTGTGTATAGTATACATATGTCTGTGCATATATACATATATGTCTGTGTGTGTGTATAGTATACATATGTCTGTGCATGTATGTATTTGTGGGTGTGTATATATACGTATTTGTGTGTGTGGGTATATAATTATATTAAAAAAAAGGTGGATTTAAAGCAAATTTTTTTTTTAAATTTGATTTAAAATCTATTTAATTTTCTGCCAAATAGTTCTCGTCGGCGACAATCTTCCTGAACACACATCTGAAGAAGGGACATTTTCTTCCCGAAATATCATACATCATATATGGAACTTCCATCAAATCACACTGATGCAAGTAAGATTGATTGTAATATAATATAAATATATATATATTGTATTAATAAAAAAGGTGGAAACTTCAAAACTAATTCCACCGTTATGTCTTAATGTGCTTCAGTTCGTGTTTATCCGTTACACCTCTGCATTGTATTGCCTTCTATAAATTACCTTTACATATTATTTGTTGTTCAGAAAAGGGCTTAGTTTTCCCTTTGTTTGACAACCGTTTTGTTACAAAATCCTGTAAGAGTTGGTCTTATAGACAATGCTAAGATTACTTCCTAATATATATATA
>OY744532.1:39776905-40064405 GCA_963556195.1 Sepiola atlantica | reverse complement strand
TGATTTTATTTTGCTTCTCCTCGCATATCCCCCCCCACCCTGCTTCTACTTAGTCTCCTTGCTCTTCTTGTCTTTCTCCTTCCTCCATATCCCCTCCATCTATTCTCCTCCTCCCCCTCTCTCTCTCTTTCTTTCATTTTTCCTCTCTTCTAATTCTTTTCTCTCCCTCCCTATATTTCCCCATCTCCTTCCCCCTTCTAATTAATTTCCTTCTCCTTCCTTTTCTTTCCTTTCTCCTCCCCCTCTCCATACCCCACCTCCCCCTCTTCACCCGCATTTTCTTCTCATTCTCCTCCTTTTCTCCTTCCATATCTTCTCTATCTCCTTCTAATTCTCCATCTCCTTCCTTTTGTTCCCCTCCTTTTCTTCTCCTCCTCTTCACCCGTCTCTTCCATCTCCTCCCGATCCCTCTCCCCTTTTCCTTCCTTTTCTTCTCCTCCTCTCCCTCCCATCTCCTCCTTCTATCACTTCTTAACCTCCTCCCCTCCATTTTCTCTTCCTCTACCCCTCCCCTGTTTACTTCAAAGTTTTTTTTCTTCTCCTTTTTTGTTGCTTGACAGAGCGGCGACCCTAACCCTAAGATTTCTCCCGACCCCCGCAAGTCCCGTGTCCTCTATCAGTACCCTCCCCTGTCGCCACAATCTTTCAAGGCTTTGTTCTCTTTTCTTTGCTTAGAAAGAAGAAAAAAAATCTTTTTATATTCACTCTGACCGCCCCCCCCCTTTTACCTCCCGTGTCCTGTCTCCACCCCTCCCCACTACCCTCCTTAACGAGGTGGTAGAAAGTTACAGGTAGGCGCAGGTAAACCTACCCCACTCTCACACATTTCGACCTTCCTCTTTACTTTTCCACCCAACCCTTTTCTCTCTCTATTATATAAGTAGATATATGTAGGAGTTTTAAAATATTCGGCTGAACTGCATCGTCTTCACTGAACCTAGGACTTTCTGGACAACGGACGTTTTGGCCCGATATATTTCTAGCGGAAAGTTTTGGGGTCATTGCATGAAATAAGTCAAAAATAAGTTAAATTAAAAATACAATATTAATTTACGTAAACTTTACAAAATGTTAATTGTAACTTAGTTAAATGTTCAGAATAGTTAACACTAGAGAACTCGTAAAAATACAAAAAAAAACAAGTTATATTATACGCATTAGAATTAAATTCTCTAACTCGTATTGTTTTAAACGATTTGATGTAAGATTTCTTAAACTGTAAAAAATCATACTAATCGTTTACTCGTAGTTTATTTTAGAGGAATAATTTATTAATTAAAATAATTCATAAACTTCATTCATTTTTTTCTCGTAGTAAAAAAAAAACAACACGATATTTCTGCATGTTTTATTGGCAAATTCAAATAAAGTAAAAAGAAGATTTTTGGCGATTGTGCAGTATAGTTAACAAGAAAAAAGTGGTGAAAAAACTAAAGAACAAATAGACAAAAAATAACTGTTCTCAAACGCAAGAAAATTTACTTTTCTACTAACCTGTATAATTGTCATGTGTCTTTTCTGATTGTAAGATTTATTATCTATGCATTTGTTATCGACACTTTTACTTAGCCAAGCCAGCGTTGTTTTGTGTCATGGCCGTCAATTTTGCCGGGACTTACTCGAGAATTTAAGGATTAAAAGATAGTAAAATAAAATGGGAGGGTAAGCCTAAGTCCGAGGGTTGTTACCAATCGGATAGGGTAAGCTCTTTTTAATATATTAAGCCTGAAAAAGTCCCGGCAAAATTGTTTTCCATCTTGAAAAGTATGCTGGCCTAGCTAATTAAAAGTGACGCTTACAATTGCATAGATAATAAATTTAACAATCAGTAAAGACACGTGAAAATCATGCAGTTAAGTTGAAAAATATATTTTCTTGTGTTTAGTAACAGTTATTTGTTGTCTATTTTTATTTTTCGCCTTTTTTCTTAACTATACTGCACAATTGCCTGATTTTTTTTTACATGACAATCTTTAAATACATTTCTTTTAAAGAGAATTATCTAAAATCCAATGTAACCCAATTCTTCTGATGTATCGCACCGGAAGTAATCACACACAGTTCATACAATTGAGTAATGTCAGTACTCCCATAGTGTTCATCTTTCGGCTGGCAATCATTTCTGTCTCACAAACACTTAACCTCGAGTGGCTACTGGCCTTGATAAGTGGTGAACGCAAAAGAAAATTGAAAAACGAAAATGATTTCATAATGAATTTGAACGATTTCAGTAATGAGCCAAAATGCCCCCCCTCTTATCGTATTTAATACATGCTTAGTTTAAAACCACGTGTTTGCAGATAAGATAATCCGATAAAAAGAATTTCAATTATTGCCAATATTCAAATATACGGATTTTATTTATCCAGATGATAAAAATAATAACACTAATGATCAAAATATCGCTTCACTTATTAGTGATACATAATACATAGTTATCCTTATATATATATATATATATATATATATATATATATATATGATTATAGTTATATATATATATGATTATAGTTATATATATATATGATTATAGTTATATATATATGATTATAGTTATATATATATGATTATAGTTATATATATATATATATGATTATAGTTATATATATATATATATGATTATAGTTATATATATATATATATGATTATAGTTATATATATATATATATATGATTATAGTTATATATATATATATATATGATTATAGTTATATATATATATATATATATGATTATAGTTATATATATATATATGATTATAGTTATATATATATATATATATATATATATATGATTATAGTTATATATATATATATATATATATGATTATAGTTATATATGATTATAGTTATATATATATATATGATTATAGTTATATATGATTATAGTTATATATATATATATATATATGATTATAGTTATATATATATATATATGATTATAGTTATATATATATATATATGATTATAGTTATATATATATATATATGATTATAGTTATATATATATATATATATATGATTATAGTTATATATATATATATATGATTATAGTTATATATATATATATATGATTATAGTTATATATATATATATATGATTATAGTTATATATATATATATATGATTATAGTTATATATATATATATGATTATAGTTATATATATATATATATGATTATAGTTATATATATATATATATGATTATAGTTATATATATATATATATGATTATAGTTATATATATATATATATGATTATAGTTATATATATATATATATGATTATAGTTATATATATATATATATGATTATAGTTATATATATATATATATGATTATAGTTATATATATATATATATGATTATAGTTATATATATATATATGATTATAGTTATATATATATATATGATTATAGTTATATATATATATATATGATTATAGTTATATATATATATATATGATTATAGTTATATATATATATATATATATATGATTATAGTTATATATATATATATATATATATGATTATAGTTATATATATATATATATATATGATTATAGTTATATATATATATATATATATATGATTATAGTTATATATATATATGGTTATAGTTATATATATATATATGATTATAGTTATATATATATATGGTTATAGTTATATATATATATATATATATATTATATATATATATATGATTAGAGTTATCTTTATATATATATGATTAGAGTTATCTTTATATATATATGATTAGAGTTATCTTTATATATATATGATTAGAGTTATCTTTATATATATATGATTAGAGTTATCCTCATATATATATTATATATATATATATATTATATATATATATATATGATTATAGTTATCTTTATATATATATATATATATATATATATATATATATATATATATAATGAGCGAGAAAGATGTGTATGTTATATACTTATAATCATGTACACCAGTAAAATGTTTCTTCATTGTATATGAAAACCGACATTTTATATAAGTTCTCTTTCAATTTGTACAAATTTTCTAATAAATGTATTATTTCCGTCTTACTTCCAATGTAAAATCTCGTTTTCATATCAGCAAATTCCCTCTTTTTCTGTCTCTTGTTCAGTTCAAGATACTCCGCATCTCTAGTTCGCCATTTCCCCTCTTTATTTTTTACCCCTTCCTCTCTTGTCCTTGTTTTGCATACGGGCCTTATTTTTTAAGTAAAGGGAGTTTAACCTCCCTTAGTAAATGAAGCTTCTCAATTGAGCCGCCCGCCCCCAATTCTCGATTGTCCCCAGTCATTGTTTTCGCCCTCTTCGTCTTTTGCCCTAACGCCCCGTAGCATTGGTGTTCCTCACTTCCCAAAGGTGGTCGGGTCGTGCGTTTGTGTGTGTGAGCGAGCGCGCATGCGTCGTCCGTTCAAACTTACCCATTCATCGCAGGAATCGCTCATAAATAGCGTTCACTTGTTGTCGCTTAACCTACTTGAGTTTTACTTCTCACTCCACGACGGACGACCAAAGGCGAGTTGGGCGGATGATGAACCGGAAAACCACACAGTCAAATCAAAGTTGTTCGAGGTTAGAGAGTTTAAGACCTCCATGATTTTTTTCTATCCTCCTTGTTAGTATCACACCTATAACAATCTAACTCACCCAGGTGAAAATTATGAACGAACATTTACGAAGGAGGATGCCGAAAACACTCGATCTTCTTGAAATAAGAAATAGGTGAATTGTTACTATTGGCGACATTAATTATTTTAGAGTTGGGGAAATTATTCAAAACCAATTTAATTTGCTTTACCTACTTATTTGAGTTAACTTCATAAGCTTATATCATTTTTTATCGTAAATATTGGTTGAGTAAATTAATAAGGACTAGACATCTTGTTTATTGACAGGAAGTAAGGTACCGGGCCTCTTATTGCTTTACTCACAACGATTTACGATAACTTCTTGACTTATATATTCTATTAAATATTACAATTTCTTTTAACGCAAATACGTCACAAATGAATAGGTAAACCAAAATGAAGTTTTCATCTCCATTTCCTTTCAAAGTTATTTGTCGCCAATAGTAACATTTGCCGAAGAAAGGAATTTATCCTTCACTCAACTAATTTAAAAAGAAAAAGAAAAGTGCGTAAAACATTCGGAGCTTTTCCATTCATTCAAGAGTTCATTTAGAACGAGAACAATTTTTTAAAAAATTGTCTGGTCAATGTCTGAATTTGAACCCAGTGGAGGAATTCGAAACTGTATTCCTGACGCTCTGGTTGGTGTAAAGAGCTTTTAAATGTCGGGCTTGTGATTCTATCGTGGAAAAAAAAAACCCAAAAGAAACTGGACAAACTCTAGATTAAACCAAATCATTCACCAGGTGTTGACAAGAAAAGTGGGGAGGGGACCTCGCTCCCTCAGATTACTCAAATCTGATATTTTATTCAAGAAAGTTGATCACAAACTATCATTGCCACTTTAAAAAAAACAAACAAAAAAAACTTCCAGCGCACACACTGCTACATCTAAATATGTATACACCTTTATCGAGAATAAATAGGACAGTGCGAGATAAACACTAGAGCTGTGTAACCTCAAAAAAAGAAAAAAATCCCATAACCTCAAAGTAGTTTTTTTTATATATAAGGGTGGGAACACCTTAAAAAAAAAAAAAAATTCCTTGTCGCTACACAACCTGAACAATATGCGACAATCGCTGCCATTCGCCTTCTCTCGATGTAAAGTTTAGGCTCCCTCCTCCCACCTTCACTCGCACTCTCCTGCTTCCTCCTCCTCCTCGACACCCACACTGTCTTATAACTTCGTCATTCGCTGTTCACATGCCTTACCTGTGTCTACCGATGCGACATACCTGGGTACTTGTCTGAAGCCAGCAGTGAACATTCGACGACTTAGTGACTTTATTTGTTGACGTGGAAAAATATGCTTTAAACGGTTTGTGAACTTGTAAGAGTTGAACTGAATACAACTAAAACACTTTTAAACACTTTATTGTTCACGACTTCAAGGTCCTAAGCATCTTAATGGAGCTTCTTTTTTTTTTCTATTTTTTTTTTTTTTTTTACTTAAAAAAAAAAAATCTACGTTACGGATACTAACGATCACCCTTCATCATACGAGCCGGCTTCTTCGTCTTAATCCTCGCACATTTCAAACACCCACTGGCATTTTGTTTTAAACCATGAACTTGTCAGCTCAAAAGTTGCACTTATCACCCGAAAAACTAGCACGCGTGGAATTCGTTTTTATTTCTTGTAAAACGTTCGCTTGTATCAACGAAAACTTTAAGAGTTGAGAGAAAAAAGAATCCAATTCTCTTCTATCCCATTGGAGCTTCCAGAGTGAATAGCCATTACCTTTCTAAACTTGACTGTGACTGTCGATTCGTTCATCATCCGTCCTCATCAGCCTCTCTCGTCCCGAACGCCGTCCACCGGTACTATACTCGCTTCCTCGTCGTCGTAGTGCGGTTTCTCCAGCGTGGTTGAATTTGCTTCTGGTCCATGTAGACACCGCTTCATGACTAGATCAAACTCATCCACCCTGAAGAATCCCTATCGTCATACCTCTGACCCCCCTGTTGTCCACCCAACCGCCGATATTCCAATGTACCTGTCTCTGACCGTACACATCTTCGATTAAGAAACTTTAAAAAAAAATTTTCCTCGATTAGCAAAAACAGAAAAAAAAAAATGACAACATCTACAATGGTCTTTAAAAAAATATTATTTATGTACACTTAATGTCTCTTTTCAAGCTACGTCTAACAAGTTTTAACTAACCCCTAAATCTTCTGTTGTGCCACCTGCACTTTTTGGTTTGTATTGCATTGATATAAATGTTCAATTGTAGAATAGGGGCTCTTCAAAAATATCGATTTCGTGGAGATATTTGATAAACTTGCTAAATTTAGTCTTTAATCTTGAACTCTGGCAACTTTATTTGATTATGTTATCGAGTTATGTCTTAACACAGTGTTACGAATTAGAGTTAGCGGTAAACACCTTACTAATCGATCATTTAATAAATTAGGTACTTGTTAATAAAATTGAAAATGGCCACCCAGGATTTAAGTTATGGAGTCAGTTCTGAGTATTGACGTAGAATCCTGAGTCTGTCCCGGAAAATTTCGGAGCAATTTGCGATATATATATATATATATTTTTTGTTCGGCTTTCAAATCGTAAACTGGTCCGGCCATTTAGGGGACTGACTCTGGATTCTCCGTCAATACCGGGAACTGAAATCATTTCGGTGTCCATTCTTTACAAGTTACATTAATTGTTGGTACTGGAGTTTAACATTTTTGTAATTTTATTTCAATTTGAAAAATACAATTTGCAACAAATCTGCGAAATTGGTATTTTTATTCTCTATATTACAATAGAATTAATGTTTAGTTTTCAGTTTCTAATTTTAATTTTTACTAACATTTTTTTTTATAAAATTGACTTGCCCCTGTTCAATTGATACTCTTTTACTTTGTTGGCCTCTGAATTAGATCATTCCACCGTCCGTCAATTTAATTTTGATTTTTGCTTTAAATAATCCGTGGTTAGCTCCCTTAGCTATGACTTGTGTGCTGAATGTCAAATGACTTTCCCGTACTTGTAACTAATGGGTATCTGGAGAATTTCAGTATTTGTCAATATCGACGAGGAATCCAGAGCCAGTCCCGGAAATGGCCGAAACGGTTTATGATTTGAAAGCCAATTTAAGTTTTGTTTTTGAGCGGCTAATTTTTAAACTTCCAATGCTTAGCGTCGTCTGCCTTT
This sequence comes from Sepiola atlantica, assembly GCA_963556195.1. Taxonomy (NCBI): domain Eukaryota; kingdom Metazoa; phylum Mollusca; class Cephalopoda; order Sepiida; family Sepiolidae; genus Sepiola; species Sepiola atlantica. The sequence continues at coordinate 40,056,606 of OY744532.1, read as the reverse complement.
TTACATTTTCTTTTTCGTGGCTTTCACATCATAAACTGTCTCGATCATTTTGGGGACTGACTGGGTAAATGCTGAAATATTCTCGATACCATTCCTTACAAGGAATGTGTTTTTTGGGGGGAGGGGGCACTGCTTAATTGGAAACGAATGTAAAAGAAAATTGCTTATAGGATTTCTCTTTACTTGGATGAATTGTAAACCTCACGTTTTTCTATTAACGAATTTCTTAGCTGATGCGAAAGTAGATCCGTATTTTAACCAACCGTGAAGTTAACAGCTAATAATGGCAAGTGAAAAAGACTTAGAATAGCACAGGACAATGTTTACGTGAAATTTAAATCTAATATTGTCAGATATTGAATAAATTGTTTATTAGTTTGAAAACGGCGCACAAGTTAGTTTCCCGGGTGATTTTTAGGAATAGGTATCCAGAAATATGCAGCTGTGACGTCAGTTCTGACTACAAACGGAGAAAGCCGTCTCAAGTTCTGAGGCTTCGACATAATACGAAACGAACTAAATCGACTTTGCTAACTAAAACTTAGTTTAATTTAGGGGTAAAAAAAACAGTTCGGTTCGTATTGTGTAGATTGTTAACTGAAGTTCGTTAACGTTCTCCAGTCTCTGAAGTATTCGGTGAAACTTTGAATTGATGACGTAAGTACTGAAATTTTCTTGGATACCTATTCTTAAAAAGTGCCAGTTTGCCGTATGCATTTTCAATATTTCCTTCAATCAGATTGTAGCGAAATAGTTCGCTCTGTTTTCGCACATTTTTTTTTAAAGTTTTAATTGAACTCGTAATAATTTTTCCTTCTATTGCCAAATTTTGTACGTTTTTATAAACTTTAAAATTGAATTAGTTTTGAGGCTATTTGTGGTTTCTGTAGTTTTAGCTCTTAATAGTACTCTCTGGTAAAAGTACATAATATTAACATAATTTATATAGAACGTATTAGAATGAAACTAGCCATGTTTTAACATTTATACCAAATGTCACACTTTCTTCTATAAAACTTGTCTTGGCACTCAACTCTTAATGGCAGCCACAACATGGCGACAGATCTTTGCCGCCATTAAATATCGACAGATTTTATAGAAAAGGTGATATGAGTGTTATTAACGTTAACTTTGTGATTTCGGAATTAATATGAATTCCAATGAGTTATATATACTTTTGTTTACATTTTGAGTTATCGAATGTTAACTATTCTGGACACTTACCAACTCTCGCTTATGTCCTCATACCAAGTTTAGAACATATAAATGCATTAAGGTTTACTGGTATCCAACTTCCAATGTTTCACTACGAACGCCACGAGAGCAGCTATTTAGGTCTAATTGATCTTGAAAGAATCTAAGATCGTAAATGCAGAGTCTTTTAACCCCTTGAATTCGTCTCTTTTCTAATATGAAATCTGAATGGTCGCATCCAATGACGTCCATTGTGTCTTAACACGCGAGCGGAAGTCATAAAACTGTCCGCTAAGATTATTTTACAATAATTGACGCCACTTTTAAATATGGCCGCTTTTATTGCTCTAGTAATTGTTAACCAACAAAAGAAAAAAACATTTGTCAAATGATTTAATTGTCTATCATTGGGCAATCTCCCATTTCTCTTTTTTTAATGGCACAGATTTTGGATAACATTGATTTTAGATACAAATTATCAGTTAACTTTTGAAGTATTCACAATTTCAGCTAATTACTAACGTCTATTTTTTAAAAATTTAAATTTTATTTTTTATTAATTAATATAATATATATATGAGTTATGTCTTAACATTATTATTTCCCACATTCTCCCTCCCTCATCTTTTCCTGTTTTTTTTTTCTTTAGTTCTCTCACCTCGTCTTGCCTACCTCTTTATCATGGTTCTCTCAGAAAATATTAATTTTGCTAAAACTTCAATCGATTCATGGTGGGGTAGGGGAGTTAGATGACTTTTTTATCAAAGAATGGCTTCCTATATCGCTCCCCTCACATGCGCATTCTGTGCCTTAATTTTGATTTGGTTGTAAACTGGAAGTGTTTAGAAAACTTTGGCTGCTCTCTCCAGACGTTCCCACGCAGGGGTGGGGGCCGTCATCCCCACACCCTCGGTTAAGAAATTCATTTCAATTTCAGCTTTTTTTTCTTGCTATTGTTTTATAACATCTTTGTAATAACGAATTTAACATCCGTAAAACATGGCAGTAAACGATTGACACTTTAATATAACGTTTTAAGATTTCAAAAATTAATTTTATTTCAAGACAAAATGTGTGCGAAAATCAAGCAAAATGGGGTAATATTTTTTAAGTTAGAAACTCTTTATTATTTCTCACGGTAGATTGTTCTCATCCGCTCAGCTATGACCGGATAAGTGGTACTGTGTTCTTAGTTATCGCCTGTTTTAAGGATTGAATCTTCAACTTCCAGAAGCGTGTCACTAAGGTCAATTAACGCCTTTAACAGTTATACCATGCCTCTCCGTATAGGTTATCAAGTTCGAAAAGATGCGGCTGGCGGCCAGAGGTTACATCGTCTGAAACGTTGTAAAAATAACAAAGATGAGATTAGTAGTCCGAATAATACAAATCATCATCAGCAAAAAAAAAAAAAATCCGGAACATAATTAGTTGTCTGTTCAATAATTTTCTAATCCTCTCGAAGCTTAATTTAGTTTTTTAAATTTTTAATTTTCTCTTATGCAAGATTCCCTAATTTAAACTTTCCAGATAAAATGTGACCGGCGAATACGTCGACTGAAACGTCGATGAGAATTCGATATAGAATTATTAAGTTTTCATAAACCTTATTTATATTTATCAAGCTAAATTGTATTTAGTGCCTTAATAGATTTAAAGTTTCTCTGCATTTTCTTTTTCGACGCGGTGGCTTGATGCCGAGACCTAAAATTTAAAGATTGACTCAAAATTATAAATTATCTTGTATGATTCTAGTTTTTCGCTAGTAAACAAAATCGTCTTAACTTCTAAACGCATACCATACAAAATCAAAGCGAAACTCTATAACGCATATGTCCTTCCTGTAGTCTTATACGGACTTGAATGTGTCAACTGGACTGTAAAATTACATCAAAAAGTAGAAACTTTTCGATGCCACACCATGCGCTTCATTACTGATCATAAACTATCTGATCACATCAGTATTGTAGAGTTGCGAAAACTCGCTGGTATCCCCTCGATATTATCTGTAATCGAATGTAAAGTCTTGAAATTGGTTATTCACGTTAAGCGTTCTAGTGTAGGGCTATGTAAAATATGCGTTGTAGACATAATAAAAACCGGTTGAAAGGTAGACAAAATGTAAGATGGCTATATAACTTTTGTGATTGGATGAACATAAACTAAGCGAACACCTTGGCCCAAGATCGTCAGCCATGTTAGTGCGTATTCTGCAGAGAAAAAGTTTAATCCGATCTTTCGCAAATCCGTCTAATTTGCTATTTTACATACAATGTTTCTTTTTTTGTTGTTGCACACTAACTGTACAGATTTGATTGCAATGATTTTTTGTTTTCTTTCGTAAATATAGATGTCGCTCTTGACACTTGTAAACGGATTACACAGGCCATAATCGCGTTGACACCAGTTTTCGTTAGATCACCGAAGTTGAGCCTAGTTAGAACCAGATGGGTAGCCATTTGGGAATACCAGGCACTGTATGTATTACCGCACCCCCTGCAAAAATCAATTTAAAAATCTGATTGCAGGCTGAGAATGGCAAAATAGTTTTATTTTTTACTGATGACTAATCACTTATCAAGACAAAAAGCCACTCAAGGATAAGTGTACGAGATGGAGTGTCACGTGAATGTTTATTATATTTATCATTCAAGTGAACTCCATCCATTCTGGGCATTTAAAATGAATGAACGAAGTTTGACTAATTATGAGGGTTTGAGTTTTTACTTATTTTGTTTTACTAAAGAGTCACCACTTATTAAGTTCAGGAAGCCACTCGAGGATAAAGGTTAATGCGTTTCTCAGCTGAATAGTGAGACAACACTGAAGATTAGTAACAATGGTTGAAATTGGGCAAAATTTGATTATTTAAGAGGACAGACAGCTCAACAAGAATTTGTTTACATTGGACTTGGAAACGACTAGTCAACTGGGAAGCAACCCTGCAGTATTGTTGACATTGGGTTTAAAGACTACCATCCTCTATATAATGTCTATTTCTCAGTGTAGGAAATGCGGGATTGTAGTGTGCATGATGCCAATGTATTTATATTAGTAGGCAAACCGGGATTCAATTCTCGGTCAAGTCATACTAAAGACAATGTTATTTGATGCCCCTTGCTAAACACTCCGAACTATAAGGTGAAGTAATCCTGCCAAAAGGAGTGGTGCCCTCCCTTACATCTGTGTAGTAGCCAATGAAAATGGGAGCGTTCAGTCGCCCTCGGCTATGGTCGACAATTTTTTTTCTTCTTTATTATACTAGCAAATATATGCTTTCTCCCGTAACATATTTTTGGAAGGATTATCTAATTATGAAAGAACTATATACAATACGTAGAAAAAAATGTTCAGACTATTAGAATTTCGAACGCTATTGATAATGTTTACTAATTCATTTATTTTTTTATCTCTTATGTTTGAATGCATGTTTTGAAACATGACGTAAATCACATGACGTCACAGCAAAGCTATAATTATTTTAAGATAATGTTTTAAGCTCTATAAAAAAGTCCACATATGTCAGTTGGTAGAACCTCAGGCTGAAGATCTCAAGGGTTTGATTTTCGTTCATGGTATCCGCTTTATTTCTTGGGAATTTATTATTTACTATTAATGCAATATTCTCCCTTTCTAAAATTAGTTATGATCTCTGGTATTTCAAAATGAGACAAATTCTGCTATCTATGTATTACGCAAAAATGTGACTGATAGACAGACGGACAAAATCTATTGAAATATTTTAAGATATTTCATTGTTTCATTTTACTTTAGTCGAAGTTCTCAAATCAAGGGACCCCTTTTGGGGGCTAACACTTGATGTCTGAGATAAATTGAATATTCGAATATCTATTTAAGTTCTTTCCTCTCAAACGTTGAGTTTGTAAAGAAGTTAAGGACATCTATTTTCCTCTCCCCAATTGATCAGTTAACTATATTATAGTATATATTCCTTGTGGTCTCTTGGTTTTACCGGATTCCAGGACAAAAATGAATCTAGTCTAGTGGAGTATCCAGCTTAGTGTTATTACTATAGGCACCATCACTTGGAGAAGGTGCATTATTTCTCGTATAAACCAGTATTGGGTGGCCATATCTAGTGGATATTATTTGGTCTGTACTGTTTTGAATATTTAGTCGGGTTTTACTTGTAGGGTGAAGTATCCTCATGCCAGGTTGTCCTGACACATCTATGTACAGACAGACCTTAGCTATTCGCTGTGTGTGATATGACACCACTTGAACCTGCTTTTCAAAATAACATAAACCAGCAAAATAGCAAACTACCTGCTTGTTTACCGATAAGCAAAACTACTGGGACTGAAAATTGTGAAATAAAAAAATAAACATTGTTAATGAAGTCAGTATAACCATGCCGGTTGTTACTGGCTTTGGTTCTTTTTTTGCTAGGATGCAATTTACTTCGTATTCATAGCTTTTATTCCTGTTCAATGTCTTCAGAAATTGTAGTTTGGCTTAAACCAACTTGTCAGCCTGTTAATTCTGAAAATGTGTATCGGTGTTGGGCTGGTTGAATTCTTTTGAATTTTATTTATTTAAAGCAAACGTTTCGGTCCTCGCTTTCGTTACTGGTAGCTGTCTATTTTTAATACAAGTATGGTTACTCGGCGTTGCCGGGGGGGGGGGATGGACAACACAATTTAAAATGTGTGTAACGGCTTTATAAAACTTATCTCCTTCTCTCATATATATATATATATATATATATATTACATACATACTGAAAAGAATCGCTGTAACTGTCGCACTGACAGATTCTGTTGACCCCGAATAGGCGATGTATGTGGAAGACGTTGATACCACCTCGCAAGAACTGTAAAATCTAACGCCATCTTCCATGACCGAGATATACATGCGATTGGGAACCGCTTATAGATTTAATATTCCTTAGAAATTTCCTTCTTCGGAAGAAAGCAGGCTTAGGCCACCGATCATGAATGACGCTTTGTTTCGTTAGTTTTATTTTACCCCGAATTGATATTATAAAAAGACGATATTTTGTCCGAAGCAATACTGAAAAAGAATATAGCAGCTTTGTGTGTGGGCGGGGGGGGGTCTTGTGTTTTTAATATTTAGCTGGATACACACATACAATACTTCTATATATTTAAAATCTGGGATGGTTACATTGATTTTATCACTAGCTATATATATATATATATATATATATATATATATATATATATATATATTTAATACGATAGCATGTGTTCGTGTGTCACGCTTACATCAAAAGCTCCGCGCATGCGTGCCGCACCTAGATTTGGAAAAGCATTCAAGTAATCTAATTTTCGTAATATTTTCAAGTATTTCCCTTTGGCGCAACGGTTAGCGACGTGTTTTTCGACGTCGGCCTGACTGGTTTATAGTTCGATTCCAACCAACCTCTAAGATTTATTTTTCTACATTGAATGGGGAAGAGGGAGGTAGGGAGGGGACGACCGGGAAGACACATATTAATACGACAGCGTGTGTGTTTGTGTGTCACGCTTACATAAAAAGCAACGACCTTCCGAATCTTTGTATGCTACTCATGAGTTGGAGCCAAATTTGATTTAATCTAAAGCATTTACAAATGAAGGTTTAGTCGTCGAAATATTACCTTCACTAGAAATATTGTATATAAAGAAGTTTTGTAAATTGTTTCATATATTGTTCATTTTAAAAAATAAATATACAAGTCAAATCTTGTATTTTATTCAAACATGTATAGGTTAGGAACAAGATAATTAGTATTGAAAACATCATTTCGTGTAATTTACACGGGTCCCGCTAGTATATATTAGTATCTTATCTATACTAAGATGGCGTCGGTTAGTTCTCTCGCGTTACCACGAATGTCAACATATGTAAAATGTCAAACATTGGCACATGTTTCAAACTATGAGCCAGTCTGTCAAATGACTAAACTGTTTTTTTTCCTAGAAAAAACAAATCGATCATTTAAAACAAATATGCAGATTTAATAAATTTCCTTTTACACCGCTCATCAATAGTAGTTTTATCCCGATTTCTAGTTTACATCAATCTAACAAAAACAATCATCACTTTTCATCAAGTCTGCTGTTTCTGATATGAATTACCTCCCCTAGTGTTATGCATAATTATATATATATATATATATATTGAACACCAGAAAAACATCAGTACCATCGGTTTCAAATCCAAACAAGGGGGTCCTATAATTGATCTCCTTTACCGGACTCTCTTCAGCCCCTGTTTGTTTGCCTCCCTGATAAATGGCGAAGGCTGAAGAATCCGGCAAAGGAGACCAATTATAGGTCCACTTTGTTTGCCTTTGAAACCGACGGTACCGATGTTCTGATCTTCTGTAATACATATAAATAAGTGTTACGCTCTTATTTTTGAATTTTTTTAATAATGGAGTACTCTGCTGGGGTTCTTCTCAACTAATATATATACATATATATGTTGATTTTTTTTTCTTCTCAAAGACGTTTGAATATTAATGTTCAGTTTCTTGTGACAACAAACAGTTATTCGAGCTCTTCAACGTTTTTTTTGTTTTCCGTTTCGAATTCATAGTAAAGTAGTCGAGGACCACCCAAAGGCTCCCTTTTTATTAGCAACTACACATCGGTGTAGGAAAAAGCGCCACTTTTCCGAGGATTAACTCAACTTACCCTTGACCATCACCTTATATATAAGAGTGTTTAGCAAGGGGGCATTAAGTACTATTTCCCCCCTCTTATATATATATATATATATATATATATATATATATAAATAAATTATAAACTGCTTGACGAACACATCTTTCGCAGTTCCAAATTTTCTTAAATTCGGGGTTCTTTGATATAACGGTGCGTGCAAAAACTAATATCTGATTTAGTACAGATGAAACTATGACTTTTAACTGAATCAAATATGTCCGAATCGACTGTTTATAAGCTTTAAAATTGCTTCATAATAAACGAGTCCGCCATTTTAACTTTTAACATAATGGTCGATATGTTTAGAGTTCCAAAAGCTCACGTAATAAAGTGATTTGGAAATCTTCAATTTTAGCCCAAAGTAGTCTTCTAGTTCACATGAGCTTCTGAAGTAAAGGAACACTGTTCATGAACGCACCTGTCGTGCATGAGGTTAAAATAAGGTTTGGAAAAGCCAGCGTAGCAGGTGAATTGCATTCTAGTTTACAAAAAATGCTTGATCAGACCTGTCGGTATTTCCCGGTAGGACGCCTCACTAATAGACTAACCCCGTCTCAAAGAGTAGGTAAAAAGCCTGGAAGATTGGACCTCCTATGACTGAACAGAATCACACCTCAACCCGAAAGAAAGGCCACAGACTGAGTGTTGAGGACGTACCCGCAATGCTGTAACGAAGCGTAAAGAAAAAGTTCGTTTCTAAACCGAAAGTCTTATGGGATCATTGCTTGTCCCCACGATCAGCTTTAGCGTCCTTTTTTTTTTTCTTTTTTTTTTTTTTTAAATTTCTATCTTAAACTGTTACATCTTTGCTTTGAAATTTGAGATAGTCACCCACAGATCAAATAAACTTTGACCCTTACTCCGCATTCACCAATAGGGCCACCTCAGGCGATTAGCAATTAACTAGCCTCTTCTCAGCTAAGGTAAAACCTGGGTGGATGAACATCCTAGGACATAAGTAAGTTTTGTTCTAATAGATAAAAAATACACTATACTTTTCCTCTGATCAAATTACAGGAAAGAGGATCAGAAAGTTATACATTATTACCTTGTGTGTGTGTTAGTGTTAGGAGGGGATACTCCGTGTTTGTCAGCAGTTACGATGGGACCCAATTTTTAAATAATTTCCCTCAGACTAAAAGTGCCCCCCCCTCTAGAAGTGAAACTGTCTTCAATCCGCAGCCAGTAACTCTTTTGTTGGTCGGATGTTGAGTCTAATGTCACCTGCCCTCTTGAATCAAAGGTCGTGAGTTTGGGGGCGGACAGGGGTCGCGACCAACCTGTGATTACGCTGACTGGTCGATTGTACTGTTCCATCTTAGGCTAGCAATTAGACGCTAGAACTTGAAGATGTTTTCACCACCTACTTCCGAGTCGTTGTCGTCGTCACTTAATAATTTTTTTCTTTTCTTGTTTCTGGGGTAAAAGAAAAAAAAAGTCATCCAGTTCTCTTCTGGGTATTATTATTAATCAACTTTACCCACACTAGCGCACCTGCCATTTAGCTTTCTAATCTTTTTTACAAATCCTATTTTCGTTTTTAACCATTTCGTTACTAGAATTGATTCATTCTATTTTTTATTTTTTTCAAAAAATAAAATTGCCCTTTTTATATGACTAATAAGACAAGAGAAAAATAAAAATAAAATTCTAAAGATTTGCTGTTCAGGTATTGATTAGAAATGTTGTATTTGATAAATACACGATAATCTATACAGTGATGCAAAAGTAGGTATACAGTGATAAAAAGAAACGCGTAGATATTGACTGCATTTATTATACAAATAAACGAATGTTGCATACACATATAAGAAGCCTACTCTATCAGGTACTTGAATTAAATTGTCAATTTGACTGAAAGAATAAAAGGAAATGATTAAAAATTCCTGAATTTTAATTGAAAGGAAATAACTAAAACTAAATCGATTATTAATTTAAGATATCTCTTTCACTTCAATATAATATCACTGACACTACTGTATACATGATTTTGACCCCCAGCCTATATATATAAAACTCAGTGTGTGTTCCTTATAGAAAGAGAATTTACATAAAATCTAAAAGTGTATTCTTATGTAAAATTTACCGGGAAAAACAATGAAAGTGTTTCCGAATCTTCAAGTGCACCCCCCCAAGGGGCTATGAGGACATAACCCCTTTAAAACTTCTAATATATCCTATTTTTATGAAATTTAAATATGTATAGCATTTTCTGGGGAAGACAATGGAAGTCTACATTAGCTTCTGTGCAGAATATCTGCGTGCCCCTACCTCTTAGTGACCCCATTACAAGTTCAATTACGTATATCTGATTTTAATGAAATGTCAACCCTATGTATAAGACAGTAATTCAGTTTTCCAACATTTCAGCTTCTTCCTACTATATTAAGGGGGCGAAGGGTATTGGTAGTAAAACAAATATGGTGTTATGAGCGTAGTGAAAAACTACATAGTAGTGATACCCGTTCAATCCCGGGCAACGCCAGGTCTTCCTGATAGTAATTACTGTTACCAACATAAGTTATTTTAAAGCTCCCAAATTGGATTCTTTCCACCGGATGTAGTTTGTCATAATTAGGACGGGGTCGGTGTAGTCACAGTAGTTGATGGGTTTACGAAGTAGAGAAGGTAGAAAGATGGATTTTAAGGAGAGTGCGAAGACCTGATGTCTAAAGTGTTTTAGAATTGTGCCTGGGACATCTATCTGCCTGTCTCCTATATAATATATATATATATATATATATATATATATATATATATATAATGAGGATGATGGTCAATTTTGAATAAAAACTTGCCCATTTTTGCTTTTAATTTGTATCAGTAAGTTTTATTTCTAGGAGGTTCTGCTAGGGATTTGTGTCTAGGAAAGCTTGTATTATTTATTGTAGGCGTAAAGAATCATAATGAAACCGGCTTTTCTTTTCTCAGTATTTAAAAACACCTTTTGCCTTGTCTCTTTATTACCTTTTGACCCTTCTACAGGTGAGTATTCGTTTATTATGTGAACATTTTTATCGAAAATATTTATTGCAAATAAAATCTGAAAACTTCAAGATTTGTCGATTTTTTTTTTTTTTTTTTTTTTTTTAAATTTTTTTTTTTACAAACCAGATGACCAGTAATACAATGAAGTTAGTTTAGGAAACCATTTATTAAAGATGAGAATCTATTTCAAATCTTGTTTATTATAAATCTAAATAGCTATGAAATTATTAGAAATGCCCCATTTCATGAGGTAAGAACTAACATATTTCCCCTCACACGAGACATAGGTAAATCTTGCATTTTAAAAGTTTTTGATGGAAGCCATCGAATGGTTTTAGTGGGATCAGCACCATGGTGAGAGAATATTTTTTAATTGCAAACGAGTCGCTGATAGCAAGACTAACAACAACTCTAGATAAGGGGGGAGGTTAATGATATAGTGACAGTTGTATGATGAATATTATGAGAGCTTGTAAATGAATTGAATAAACAAAATTAGATAAAAATTAAAAAAAATTTTTTACAAGTATTTGTTGATATTAGATTTGAAGACGACCGTTTTGTAGCCCACAGGGAAGCAGTCTCATCGTAACATGTTCCACAGACAAGTTCTAGAAAACGACTGCCCACACCATCCACTAAAAACAGCTGCACTAGGAAAGTGAACTCCTTTTCCCTTTGTCAGAAACGTCGCTATAGGATTGCGAGGACAACATTGAAGCGATAGTTAACAGGGTTGTCGATAATAAACTCATGGTTCACCTTCTACCCTCCATGAACGTGTTGCTAGTCATGGGATACTGACTTCTACGAAGATGATAAACTAACTTTTTTCTGTCTGGAGGGGGTACTTGTAATTAAAAGGTATCCAGAAGATACCAGTACTTTTTACGGAGAATCCCAGGTCAATCCCGGAAATGGCCGAATCAGTTAACGATTTCGAAACCTCATGTCGTCTGACTTGACACTTTTCGCCGCTTTAAAATCGTAAACTGCTTCGGCCAATTCCGGGATAGACTATTACAGTGCTGGGACCCTGAGAGGAATTTCGAGTGATTAGGTTACTAGTATATATTTGAGAACCCGAGCGACCAGACTAACTCAAGATTTTTCGTCGATACTCAGGAGTACTTTTATTTATTTACTTAATAATAGTCCATTTTATTGAAACGAAATGCTCAGTTTCGCACACTTACTTTAGGTTTTGTCACTTACCTGAAGATCCGTTACCGTGACAATATTTAGGCCGACGGATCTTCAACCGATATCGAAGCTTATATACATAAATATGAAGGAATAAACATTAAATAAAATTTAAGACAAAATGCAAAATTAATTTATGGAAACGTGGATAAGCAAGGCAACATGCTAGTAAAAATGACACAAACACAATTAAAGCTGGACCAAGATATATCGGTCGATAGGTTTGACCATATTCATTTTATAGAAATAAATGTTTCGAATCTGCCCAAATATCTTGGTCAAACTTTAATGTAGTATTTGTGTCCTTATTTCTACTAGCATGTTGGCTTGCTTATCCACGTTTCCATAAACTACCTTTTAAAACATAAATATATGAAGCTTTGGAATGTGTCTAAGTAAGCATCATATGACTAATCTATGTATACGATCTTGAACGAACGTCAGAATACAATTTTAAAAAAGTCGAATGTTTAACCCAGAAACCCGATATATTTAATTTCATAGTCCACACTAAAATATGTAGGTTAGTGAATAATTGGTCAGTTGTGTTAGTGTAAAGAAGTCATTCCTCCACCCACGCCAGCAATACACTGGTGGTCGGACTAAATGACAGTAAAAAAGCACGTAAATTGTCTAAAGTCGAACTCGTCTTTTTCCTTTTTTTATACAAAAAGTGAATAAAAATATTTGGATTTTAATATCCAATCAGCAGGTAAGCAGTCAAAGCCCGTGCGTATTTTCTTTTTTTTTTTTTAACTAATTGGTCATTACTTAGACTGACCCCTTGGTCTTCATATGGAGAAAGGTTAAAGAGTTAATCAGCTGAACGATGATCGCCACCACGAGTAAATTGGCAAACAATGGGTGGAATGGACAGAATATTACTTAAGATGAATTGATTATCCAAGAGGACTGCCCCTACAAGTATCTATTTACATTAATCTTGAAGACGGCCATGCTTGTGATGCCGATACCACACTGGTTATGTCCTTTTCTTCACCTATTAGCTTTTTTCTCACAGAATAGAGGATAGAGGTTGCTAGTCTTTCTCCACTCTATCCTTATTTTTATGGCAGGTGCTCGACTAAGCTTCAATCTAGCACCCCTTTCTCGTAAAAGATTCACAACAAAAACTCGTCTAGCTACTGGCAATTAATTCCCTTTTAAACAGAACTTCCATGAGCAGAGTTTCTTTCCTACAACAGTGTAATTTTCAAGTCCAATGTAAACAAATTCTTGTCGAGCCGCCATCTTAAATAGTCAATTTCTGACCAGTTACAACTATTGTTACTAATCTTCACGATGTTGTTTCACTGTCCTCCTGACAAACTCATTAACCCTTATCCTCGAATGGCTTTTGGGCCTTGATAAGCGGTGACTTGTTAATCAAAACTGAAAATGAAAGCAATACTTTTTCTTAAAAATAGGTAAATATTAATGCGAGGAAATAACCATACACAATTGAATGACTCCGCCCTCGTCTTTGTGTCAGGGTTTTTGTTAGCTTTCAAATATAATAATTAAAAAAAAAAAAAAAATAAATAAATAAACCGACACTAGTCAGTGAAAAAGACGAAGGGATTTAGTGAAATTAAATTCTACTAAAACTAAGTTAATCAACGTTTGTTTCCCAAAGGCGGTTTTTCTCCTATATACATAAATTATTTCTTAGTTTGGGGATTCAGTTATGTATTTTTCTCGCCCTCTTACTTTTTAATTAGCCATTAATAGCTTTTAATGTATCTGCGATCATTTAGAGATAGTGACTCTTCAGTTACTTTACATACGTGATTACGGTGTGTACGGACACACTATGTAAATTAGATAGCCATATAATATGACTATTCACTTCTATATTGTCTTTTTAGATAATATGGAACTAAACAAATAATTTCTATGTATGCAAGAAGAATTTAACAGATATTATTGTTTAGGATGTTTTAATGGAATTTAAGTGGTGCAACAAATGGTAGGTGTCGGTACCCTTTCGATCTATCACAGCTCTTGAAATGCGACTAGACTAGCACCCATTCCAAGCCAAGGATCGAACCTACAACCAGCTAGTCATATCGGCAGCTCTAACTACTAAGCCACGGGACAAGCGCTGTTGGTAAATGATATCTACAATGTTTTTTTATATAATCATTTACCGCTACTTGACAGTGCTCTATTTGTTTATTTACAAAGAGATCTGCATTAGGCTGAATAGTAGCAGGTGATTTTATTAACGAAAGTACTCAACCCGAGAAAGGGTGGGGGGCTTAAGTGAACCACCATGGCTCTAGACGTACTCACACGGATGGTCGTCTACTATTCCGTGATGCGTCCCACAGTGGCGTTTGTTCTGTATTTTGTATGCCGAGAAGTGAGGGTTTAATCGATATAAACGTGTAGACTTCGACCCTAACTTGACGCATGTCTAGACAGAACTTACAAAAGTAGGTCCTTGGCGTGTGATCGAACTGCGCATGACTGATTGAGCTTTTTTTTTTTATTTTAACAAATCCTATTTCCGTTTTAGTTTTTAACAATTTCACTACCAGAATGTATTTTTTTTTTTTAAAGAAAACGTTAGAATTTGTAACATTTTTTTTATATAAAGGACAAAAGTAAAAGATTTACTATTTTTGTATCGAATACACTCTTTACTTTTATTTTAAAGGAAAATGCAGTTGGGCAATTACTTTTTCGTTAGTTCGTAGAATATCTCTGCAACTATCTAATAATCGGCAAACTAACAATTTCATCCGAAGTGAGTTTGATTAGCACAGCAGTTGCCTTGTGACAGACGTAAAAAGAAATCCTGCACAATCTCAATCTAACTTGTAGGGCCTGATATCCTTAAGATGCGTCCATGCATTTAGCAATGAAAATGCTATTTCAAACTTAAGACTGAAAACCAACGGACAGAGCTTCTTATCAAGATGCCTAGGGCGTATGTGAAACTAGTTTCGTGAATAAAATCAGTTTGAAAAACCTGTGACAAAGTTTCCCGTCTTTTACTTGTCCCCAAGTCGAAAGCTATTAGTTACCTTCTCTGCAAGAGGTTAGACACAAGGTCACGCAGGGATTTTGAAAAGCAAGCCCACTAGGTGACGTGCACTCTGGCCGAAAAAAAAATGCCTGAGCAGCGTCGTCGAGATTCCTCAGTAGAGGCTTCTCAGAGAAAAGGTAAAGCCTGGGAGGGTGGACCTCCTAGGACTGAAGAGACCCCTATTTTAGCCGGACAACAAAAAAGCCACTGTCGGAATGGTCCTTAAAAGTATGTTATTTACCCCCTCTCCAGGAGACAGAAGGCCAGGGGTGGTGTTGAAAAGCTAGCGCACTAGGATACGTGCACTCTGGGCTACAAAAAATGCCTGAGCAGCCCTGTCGGCAGGTAGGGCCGCTTCAGCCGATTAGCAATAACTAAACCCTTTTCAGAGAGACGCTAAAAGCTTAGAAGTAAGACAAAGGTGTTGCAATAGAAATGAAGAAAACGAAACCAAGTTTTTTTTATATATACAATTTATTGCATGTCGGCATCTCTTTTTTGAACACTTCGCTTTTTAGCTACAGCCAACTTCCCCAACCCCAGCTAGGGAGCAAAAGCGGAACGTCTACTCTCGTCAAATCTGTTCTGTTTTTCGCAATTTTGTTTCAGTTGGTAACGTATGTCTGCAATTATTTTTGATACATTCCTCAATCTTTCAAACTAAAAACAACCCAATATTTGCAATTTACGTTTTAGTCTCAAACTCGAAATGCTTAAATCAATCACAGTCGCATTCCAAACGCGACGTCTACCCACACTCCTCATCTACATCACGTTACCAATACTTACGTCTATTTACTATCCTGCTCTTTCTGATCATTCCAGGTAATCATTACAACTCGATTGTGACAGATTTACCGACCGACTATGAATGTATTTAAACATTAGATCGTTTTTTTTGTATCGATTATTCAATTAGAAAAGTTTAACAATATTTGCTTTAAATTAAAACGGGTTTTCATTTTTTCGTTATCTTTTTAGGATGAAAATATATGCAGACTTTTTTTCTTCTGACTCAACGTTATTTTTTTGTTTTTTTGGAGGGTAAGTGTCTTGCATGTTTGTTTTTTATTTAGGAATAATCAAGAGACATTATCATTATCAAGGCGATCCATAATACAGGCCTGACAAACATGCGACTGGGGCCCAACATGTGAATACCAAAATTACTACTAAATAATAATTCCCGAAAAAATTTTTTAGTAAGAAATTTCTTAGTACTGTTAAGAAATTAGCTACTATACATATTATTAGGAAGCAGATAATAATTTTGTACTTTTTACATTGTATTTGATGGAAATAAATCAATTATTGTAAGCTTCTTCCTAATATGTATAGTTTCTAATTACTAGACATTAGTAAGAAATTTCTTACTAACACAAACGGTAATTATTATTTAGTAGTAAGTCATCACATGTCCGCCCCCCAGTCGTGGAATCCAGTCGCATGTTTGCCAGGCCTTTATTATTTATCGCCTTGAGATACATCCATTCTCTATCTCCAACGTGAATACGACCGTTTGTCAAAATAGAAATATATTTCCATAAGTAAAGTAAAATTAACGTTAGCAGTATCCTAACGAGACAAAAAGTCAACAGTCCAAAGCTGCAGGTGAAAGGTGAAGCAAATAAAGTCTGTCGGAAACCAATAAATTCTGCAGGTGTCTTGATGTTTATATGGACACGACTGGACATCCTACGAAGTCGTCAGATGAATTGTTATTATTCTAAGAATTGAGGGGGCGCTTCATTGGTGAGCTGGACACTCTACTGAACTTTAAATCGCCCGATTCCTCTTTGTTCAGATTGCTAATATTTTTAAGGGACACATTATACATATTTTGTATAAGCAGGTTTGTTTACTCTGTTGACCGACTGAACTCGATTATTTATAATTTTGATATTCCAATACTTTTGGTGCATTATATAATATCTATATATCTCTCTCTATATATATATATAGATATCTATATAGATAGATATCTATATAGATAGATATCTATATAGATAGATATCTTGTAGCGATAATGAGAGTCATTATCGCTTTTGGAAAAACGTACTGAATTGCTCGTAAGAGATTACCCGAGTTAATAGTTACGAGAAAAAATCTGTCTAGGAGCAAAGTGCAGTGTCTGTTCTGATACTACGCTTCATCTTTTCTGTCCTCCGTAAGTGAAGAAGAATCCTTCTAGATCGAAGCAATTTTTATTTTTGTTCAAATTCAGTGCCAGTTTTTACGGTGCTGGATATCCTCCACATTAAAAACCGACCTTGTGTCTAACTGCTTTTGTTCCAGCTCGTTTCTCTAGTGGTCTTCATCAATTCGCTATTTTGATACCTCATTATAATACAGCTTCCTATTCCAGTAGCTTATTCCCAAGAACTGCAGGCTTGTGGAACTCTTTCCTGCTGACCGTTTTCCTCCTACGTTGGTCTTATTAAGACTAATAGGAATCTCCTGTCTTTGCGATAATCATATTTCGTTCTTGCTAGCTTGTTAGATCAATGGAGCGATTTCCATAAAAGAACTGCCGCCGTGGGGAGACCAGTAAATAAGAACATCAAAACGGATCAGATTATTAACTCGATGATATAACATGTATCTACCTCCCGACAACCACGCGAAGATATGACACAGCGCCTGAAGGTGGGGATAGTTGGCCAAGCGCACAAAATAGGCCGTACTCTGAATAAAAAACCGGAAGCCGTCATCAAGTAGACTGTTTCTCTTTCACCTGTAAATCTTCGTTGGATCTCTTATAAAGTGATTATGTACCATCGACCTGGCTAGATAAGTATTGCTCTTCAATGGTTGATGTGTTTTTGTGTGAGAGAGGGGGGTGAACCAAGGGTCGGGCAATAAGCAAGCCTGTACACATACGTACAGATGTAGGCCACATATTTCGAGCCTAACCGAGCGGCAATTTGGAATGTGTAGCCTTGTTGTTAACGTCTTCGTGTGGCTTTTTTTAGTTTCTTTTAAACTGCTTTTAAGATATACCCCCCTACCCCGACCCAACTGTTCTTTTGTTAAGGGCGTCGATTGAAAAACAAGATCGAATATTAACATTTTGAGATCTATTTCTTTTTTTTAAGCAAAGGTTCGATTGTCCAAACTAAACATTTAAACAATACCATAACTACCATGTCTATCTGGCAAGTGGCACATATGTGGGTGTGTACGATGTCGTGATAATTATATAATCTACTAGACAAATACCCGTTTTTGGATCCTATCAAAAGCTGTGAAAGACGAGTGAATGCCGATTTAGATTGTTTTAGTAATGATGTAAGCAGCAAAATCTATTACCATCATCAGAAAATAAGTCTCCATTGTAACGGTAATCGTAGACGGAAAATCCTTTTTGAAAGTAACTAAATCAAAATACGTTCATTTGTTGCAAAGAACATGGTGAAAAGCAGAAAAATAAACATTGGCTATACCGAATCAAACATCGAGTTATTAAATGCATTGCTATTAGGCTTAACAGGGAAAAGGCGACCGACTTAATTTTATAGATTTGACTTAAACACTTAATTTAAGACTTACCCTGTAGACTGGTACCGGTTTGGCCTTCGGACCCTGATTTCACTGGTCTGTACAGTTCTAGGAGGCCCACCCTCCCAGACTTGAGGTGCTCCTACAAGGGAATGCTGACAGAGCTGCCTAGGCATTTTATTATAGGCCAGAGTGCTCTCCCTCTAAGGCGCTGGCTTTTCAATCCACTTTCTGACCTCTTACCGCTGTGGTAGGTAGATAGATACAAGAAAAAGAAAAGAGAAGTACACATTAAACAGATTATATTATATATATATATATATATATATATATATACCAGGACAGGTAAAATTGATTCCTCGACCGTAAGTTTTGCCCCACTTGAATGTTCCCTGACGAAGATAAAAATCAACATATAATACTAAACCTTATGTCTTGAATCCTTACTCTAATTTTGATCAAAATTTATTACATGATTTTGATTCTAAAAAACCTCGAAAAATTAAGGGTTACGCTTAACCTGGTACGACATTCACCCTGGGCGGGTTTAACCGGCTCTCTCCGAAAGATGAAGTTTCATGTTAGTATCAAATTCACAAGCGGTCTCCAGTCGCGTGTATATCCCGGTCAGGGGAGATGACGACGTTAGGGGGTTGCAGTTCTTGCAGGGGTTGTCGACGTTCTTCTACATGCAGCGCCTGCTATTCCTAAAATGGTTACCCATCTGGTACTAACCATGCCTAACGTTGCTTAACCAAACGAGATTAAAATAAGTAATCAAATTATATAATAAATGTTCGGTGTTTCCGCTTCATTCAATTCGATTTTAATGTCGGAGGATTGTGCGAAATGTTGTACTTTAGGTTTCTGCTATTGATGGACGTATATGATTCAAATTCTTTCCGCACGACTGATTTTACATTAAGACCGACAATAACGATGCGCACTGTCCGTGAAATCAGTGAACACGAATTGGCACATATGCCCCTCTCCTTTTAAATCCTACTACAATCTTGACTTTAAGATCGTTCGTCCGTGGTAGTTGGCTAGGCTGTCGAATATTTCGTCAAACATCCAAACGTCACTGTTTCCGAATGATTTAAGAATAGGTTAGCCCCTCCCCCATGAATAGCGGACCAAAAATAAAATGCAAATTGACTTGAAAAGAAACCCCTCCGAAATAACAAGTTTCTCTCTGCTTCTCCCGGCATTGTTTCCCGTCATCTGGGACTTCTCGTTGTGACTTGACTCGATCAATGCTGATTCAACCGAGGTGCGGTTAGAGATTCCGAAACCCTTGCTTCACTATAGA
Organism: Sepiola atlantica; assembly: GCA_963556195.1. Classification (NCBI taxonomy): domain Eukaryota; kingdom Metazoa; phylum Mollusca; class Cephalopoda; order Sepiida; family Sepiolidae; genus Sepiola; species Sepiola atlantica. The sequence goes on along the minus strand of OY744532.1, from coordinate 40,036,682 downwards.
CTCCATGCGGAGGCACATTTACAGGGAGGAACCACTGTCTCTCGAGACTGAAACGTGGCCAATTATATATGATGAACACATTGCCACGGGATTGCTTACCCACAGATTACAACTTGGTAGTCTTCAAAGCCAATTTTAACAGATTCCTATCTAGAACCGTCCTAACAAATATTCGGACTTAGTCCTGCCAATCATTCCATCTCATAAACCCTTATCCTCGACTTTGATAAGTGATGACCATTTAGTTACATATATATATATATATATATGTATATGTATATGTATATGTATATATGTGTTTATCTACAAAATGTTAAGATAATAATGTTATTATTCTGAAGTTTCCAGGAATAAAGAACTTTTAACTGGATCTATGAATTAAACAACTTTCTATTTCATATATAAATCTATGACAATGCAGTTTTGTAGAAATAACACTGTCGGATACGAGACAAGGTAAAAGAATAAATGACTATTGAATAATTTTAATAATTGAAATTATTTAAATTTTTCAATAAAGTCATTTTTTGTTGTAAATAACATGATACAACAGTAACATATAAAGATTAGCTAGTAAGTATCAAAGTTTGATATGTCCTTAAATACATATTTGGATCTAACTTAAAAAGATCCGGCCAACATAGTTTTATATATCGGATACGAGAATCTGAGATATAGTGCATGTATGTATTTGTATGTACCTATAAAATAAAAGCGCTTTTATTTTGATCCACCTGTATTTGACTATCGTCTGTCTACCCCTACACAGTGACCGGCCAAGTGACTTCATAGCAAAGTTAACTTTATTTAGAGAGACAATAAAGACAGTTGCTGCTGCTATTATCTGATCAGTGAAGCATAAAAGACGATGCGATTGAGGTTATGTTTGAGAATGAGCTATTTTAGGATATGACGTCATGTTTAGTCTCAATTGAACGCCATTTCTTAATTTGATAAACACGAGTTCCTTACGTGATTATTTAGAAAAGCAGGTTGAACAATCAATATAAAGCGAACTCTTTTATTCGTGGAGGTTGAAAACTAACCGGAAGTGAATGATGGCACATTAGTCTAATGTACGAAAACAGTTGATTCTTTCAGTTTTTTATACAACAAGCGCGCATCTGAAAATTACGGGTTTTTTTAGTTCAGGATCACAGATGACTCAAAATATGTGCACAAATTAACCATAATACTTGACTCTTGAATTTAAACCTAAAATTACTTTTAAATCGTACGTTTAAAGGCTTCAAAATGGCCGGCATATGTTTGCTAATTGACTCTTCGAAATTTGAGTAATTTTTAGAGCCTGTAAATTGGCGGATGGAAAATAAGTTCTGACTTAGTGTAAATGAGAAAATTCGGATCTTTTTGTAGAAGAGGCCAACCCCCTTTCTCCCCCCTAAAAAAAAAACAACAAAATTTGGGGCGCAAAAAAAAAAAAAAAAAAAAAAAATGGATGGAATTTCTAATATTTTTGTCCCCATATAAACTCACAGAAATCCGTCCACTCTTCCGCAATGCGTTCAACAGAAGCGTTTATTCTGCATTTTTTTTATAGCTTAACCAGAACATGTGTAGATACGACTGTTCAGAGCTGGCGGGTCTATATTTTGTGCAAAACTCATTTATAGTGGCGGGGCTCTTCAAGTGTTACGGTTAATTTTTGCTTCTAATGCAAGTGAAAACATGAATGTTTGCACGCGCCTCTGTCGTATCAAAACCATTACAATTGCCCATTTACTGTCTTCCTCGTTCCCTGATTGCACTCCATTATTGCCTTGTCGGTTGAGATCACAGGAAAATATGTAAATTAAAAAAAAGCAACAAAAACAAATGTCATGCATTTCTTTACTAAAAAGAGTCCCCACATCTGAAGGCAAAAATGCCACTCGAGTATAAGTGTTGATGAGATTGGATGATTGTCGGAATTAAGTCCGAATATTTGTGGGGGCAGTACTACATCTGTTGACACATCCTCTTATTTTCCAGGAAAAAATTAAATAAAGTCCCAGATTATTATCCCAAATATATCGCTATATGGCAAATTATATTTAAAGATGGATCTAAGGACAAAGATAACAGGATGTGCATCTATACATGAGAACCAAATTACCCAACATCCATTTTCAATGAAAAATTCAATTCTATAGATTTAGCACTCGACATCATCTCGCAAAGTAAAAGGAAAAACTTCGGTGTTTCCGACTCCTTATCAGTATTAACAACGTTGAAACAGAAAACTGGATAACCTACTGATTATTAAACCATCATGTAGAATAAAATCATTGGACACCAAAGAGTATATTTTGTTGAATCCCAAGTCACATAATAATCCGAGGAAATGATAAGGCTGACACAGTAGCCAAAAGATCCCCTCAACAAAAAAATTAAAGTTCCATACACAGACGTCAAGACAAACATTCATGCATATATCCACAAGGAATGACAGACTAGATGGAGCAGTAACACACCCAATAAATTGTTAACAATACAACCTGATCTAAGAGAATGGAGACACCTGTAGGAAGTCATAGAAACATTGTATCGCCCCATTCTCAGGCGGTTGAGTGTTTTCCACTGGACTCAGGGTGCTTTTGAGGCAGAAGGGAGAGCATCGGAAGGGAGGATTCTCTAGCCGTGTGATCCACAGCTGTAGACTCATCTCTTCCTGAGATATTGTTAGTGGGTTTGACATGACCGAGGAAGCTTCTCCTCGACTTCAGTCGGTTGGCCGTTGGTTCACGTTCATGAAGGACATGTCGATCATCTCTGGTGGCCTTTGTGATCTCGACTCAGCTGGTAACTTCTCGTTTCACATTTTCATAATCAAACGTGAAATGAAACATCTATATAATGAAACTAGAACACCCGTTGCAGTACGGGTAAAAATAATTCCTCGAGCAGTACAGTTTTGCACCACCTTTATGCCGCTTTACAAAAAATAAAATCAAGATATAATTATAATAAAGCTTATGTCTAGAATCCTTATTCTAATATTGATCAAAATCCATTAAATGAGTTTGCTTCGAGAAAACGTCTAAAATTTAAGGTTTAAGTTGAAAGAGTCTTAAGGAGAAGCTGCAATTAAGGGAATCTTGCTTAATTGGCGTCCTATTACGTTGGATCGAATCCAATGAAAATCTAAAATATTTAAATTTTTAAATGGAAAGTTGTGCACACATTACGCCCTCAAAAATACCCCAAAGAAACTGAAATGTCGGGAATATTTATTAACTGGTGTCCAATACTTATTTTTTCTTTTTTTAAATATCACAAAAAATAGGAGGTATCTGAATTTTCACGAAAGACTTCTGTCTTCTTTTACCCCTTGGCGTTAAACTAAATATAGTCCACATTATAACAGCTGTGTTTCAATATTCATAATGATCGGTTAATTAATTTAGGAATGAATCATGTACATATATAAACATTTCCGCTTTGACTTATCTACGTACCATTAATCTACATTTACATTGCAATCCCCGTCGCATGAATATAGTTATGCGAGCTACACCTCATTATTGCAATGAACACGGTACAATAGCAAGGAAAACACTAATAATTAATTGGTTTTGAAAGAATGTACGGTTAAAGACCATGGAGCCTTAACCTTAACGTTCAAAGAAGAGACCGTGCGACATTTCAGCCAATTATTCAACGAAAAAGCTCAGTAATCTATTCCTTGTAGATATCAGGACAAAGTAGCAACCATTTATGTCTAGAGAAATTATCAATCTGTCGGGGTAACTGTATTATTTCGATTGTACACACGTTTCCTCAGGCATCGTTATTATTTTCGTGATTAATTTCAAAATTGCATTTTTAGACGCAAATGTCTGCCCGTTGCCTGATCTAAAATCAGTTTAAATAGCATTTTCACTAAATTGAATGGTAGCTTTTGAAAAAGGTTACTTCATATTTTAAACACTTCATTAAACATATTGTTTTCTATTGTTTTTGAAGGAGGTCATGTGTGAAAAATCTGTAAAGTTCTTCAATCGGTATGCGAGTCGTTGCTTCTCATAATTATTTGTCACGAAACGAAAATTTTCTTCGATTATGCCACTGCGAATTTTCTTAGTATTTTTCGGATCATCTTCTACAGCAGGCTGGCTCACAAATAACCACTCAACAATACACAAAGGAGTTTTCATAGCTAACTTTTATTTTTGGGTATAATATGAACGTTATCTTTTTTTCATATTCGTTTAATTTGTAAACCTTGGGTGAGTGATTAGCTAGAAATTTCAGGATTGTATCGGTCTACCCTCTATAAATTGAGGGGGGGGGGAATAGTGATAAGAGAAAATTATTACCCACAGATATTCAAACACGATATATTCTCTTATTGTCGTTTCTCCCCCTTTTTTCCTGGTGCCCACACTTGCTACCCGCATTGTCACGGCGACTTAAAATATAAAAAATATCTTAATATACTACACACAATGCTTTAAGCAAACATTAACGTACTCATAGTTCAATTTACTTTTATTTTTAAACAATTTCATTCAATTAAATTAATGACAAAGATACACCCTTAAAAATGATTTTAGATTTAATAAAAGTCCATAAAAATCAATTTAGATAAAAGAAAAAACGGTAAAAGTATCCACTTTATCGTATCTGAAATCGAAAATTCCGAACCGGTGTTGATCCCTCATTATTTTAGGCCGCTTAGCCTTTGGCGGAACTTTTATTGTTTGATACGTCATTACTATGATTAATGTGCTAGGCTATATACAAAGGTGAATTTGTAATAAATTTAAATTTTGTTAAATTTCCATTTATAAAAAAAATATTTCAAAACTATTTTCAAGATGAAAAACAATAAAAGAGTTCAATAGGATTTGTTAAAATATATTTTCAAAATTGAAAAAAGACAAGAATTTCAAATTATAAAAGAAAACAGTTTGATTTTATTTGATAATAGTTTAGTAAATTGTTGAAAACAAATAATTGTCCCCCCCCCGGCTTTAAAAAGGGGCGGGGGTAGTAAAATCGTAAGCATCAGTCCGAGAGTGGTTGCCAATCAGATAAGAGTAAGCCTTTTCTAATTAAACCTGCAATTCGCAACCGATTCCCACAAATATGGCGGCCATGGAGAAAAGCACGCTTGCTTGGCTAGGTAAAAGTGACGATAACAACCAGTAAATACACGTGAAAATCTTACAGGGAAGTAGGAAAGTTAATTTTCTTGCATTTGGTAACACTTACTTGTTTTTTGTTTTGTTTTTCTTTGTACCCCATTTTCTTGTAAACAATACTGCCTATTTTTCTCGTGACTTTCTGGTGGATGTAGGGTTGAGGTTTAAAAATACACTGGCCTACCCAACCAACCATCGAGAAGTTGAACGAACAATCATCGCACCTTCCTTTTTTCTCCCGACTTCACAAATTGACACGAAGAGATATTAAGGTCAGATAAATTTTCCCACGCTTTTCGTAGGATTACATGATGCCTACACAAATAAAAGGGGGGGGGGAGAGTGTAGATGGAGGACAGACCCGGCGCTATTCATTTTCGAATTAGGAGAGAGCAGTGCTCTGGAGGGCTCCTTACATTTATCTTTTGTTGACAAAATATTAAACGGGTTGATTTACCGTTAAACAGAAAGAACACACAAAATCAATTTATTTATTTTTAATATACATTGTCGATTATATATATATATATATATATATATTAAAAAAATGTAACCCGTTGAGTCATTGATTGAGCTCGGGTAAGATTGTTGGAATAAGGAAAATGTGAATTTGCAACTTAAAAAATAAGACAAATCTAATCCCCTCCCTCTCTCTGAGTTAAATAGTATTACTGTTGTGATATTAACTTTTTATTACGTATTACTCCAATCTAGTGTTTTATTTCCATACGGTGGGAGAAACTTAGTAAGAGATGGATCAATTCGTGAGTTAATTGCATATTAAGGTTAATTACAAATAAAATAGTTTAAAAAAAACATTACTTGATTACAGAAATTAAGGAATATTTTAACATGTATTTTGTGATTACATATATTAAATCTTTAGACATTTAGTATAATAATATCTATGCGTTGTAGTTTTCGTTTGTTCACGAACTCGTATATTCTTAAACTATTACTTGAGTACTTGGATAAGTATATTTAATTTTAATTAAAAAAGGGTTCTCTAATATCGCGGAGTCTTTGTTCACGCCGGACATCCATATAAAAATAGGTTTATTTTATTTATAATTTGAAAATTATAAAAATAAACAAATTTGAAAATGAACATAACAGAAATGGTAATATCGGGTTCAGGATTCAGAACGGTAATACAAAGGAGTTCTATTAATTCCCAGGGAAACACCAATGCGTCTCGAAGGGGGTTAAAGACGATACATTCACCGAAAGTTATTTCAATGTCAGTGTACTTAGGCCCCCTGTTATGTGGGGTCTTGTACCACACCTCCCCGCGGTGAGAGGGAAGTATATACCTGTACTTACGTCCCCTCAATTTAGAGTACATATTTGGATCTTGCACTAATGTTAATTAAATTCAACATTGAATTGCTTAAAATTGTTGTAACAAAACATCAAAGAAAAAAAAAGGAGGGTGAATGCATTATTATTACATTCATCATTTAACTTTTAAAACATTTCAAACCGATTCTTCGATAAATGTTACCGGTTAACCTTTAAGGGTACATAAAATTCAGGTCCGTTCGCGTCCTTAAACGCGTTGATTCGATCGTCATATTTCTTTACGGCCCCATCCCCTCTCATCCAAGACCACCCAAAAAGTCTCCTCATGTTTCATAGTAACCAACAAATTTCTCCACGTCTCTTTATTCTTAAGTGGCGCCCCCATGCGGCAACAATTTGCCCTATTTCTAGCTTCTACGGGCCTTGACCCGATGTGAACTCTTATATATTTTTCTACTTGATGCAATCTTTTTTTGTTTTGTTTTTCGCTGTCTTAGGGGCCCATTTGTCTTTCCGGGTGTTGCCATGAAAGCCATGATATTGTCACGGGAGATGGGAGGGGGCTGTGGGCAGTCTGGAAACCGGCTGGAATGATATGCCGCCCAGATTAGGTGCTGGGAGTTACCGACATGGCTATATCGAGGTTGAAAAGCTGGAGGCGAGGCTGTGAAAGACCACTAATGGTGAGGGTGTTATCATCATCATCATCATCATTACTTTTTTAATTTTTATTAAAATAAGTTTTATTTTTTTAAATGTTACGAACAGCTACAGGAGTAGGGGAGGATGAAGTGGACAGCCTGGGGGGTAACCAAATAACATTTTTAATCGAGAGATTATGAAGGTTCTGCTTTCAAGATGCGCATCTTCCCCCTCCCATAAAGTCCCCTACTCCTTTTGTACCAAACCTGCACTCACTGAAAATAAATTATGTTGAGGGTCGACCCCCCCCCAAAAAAAAAAACACACACACGTGCTCAATTTTAACCATTGTTCGTTCGGATGATAAACATTGTTTACTGGAGACAATTTTTTCTCCCCCCTTCCTTAAGTCCTCAGATCGTGATTTTCCACAAAGTAGTCGTTCATGGATTTCCGTGAGATTGCTGAAAGCCCCCAAATCGTAGATTTACGCGAGATCGCCCAAAGCTCGCAGATCGTAGCTTTCTATGAGAACGCCTAAAGCCCTGGGTGCGGCTTTCCGTGAAACCACCTAAAGCCTCGAGCATGGGTTTCTGTGAGACAGCCTTAATTTTCCGGTGCGGTTTTCCGTGAGATCGCCTGAGGCCCGAATTCAGCTTTCGTAAGATTGCCTAAAGGCCCGAGTGCGGCTTTTCAGTAGACCGTCTAAAACCCCGAGCGTGGCCTTTTTTATGACTGCCTTTCCGTGAGACCGCCAAAAGCCCCGGGTGTGGCTCGAAATACACTGAGCATTAATTGTACGATCAGTTCGACCTACTAGACTTCTATTATTTCTTTTTCGCTTTTCACGTCAGAAAAAAAGCGTTTGGCTCAATATTTGATAGTACTTTTATTTTATGCAGAACACGCCGAATCTGTTAAAGAGGTGACATTTTCGCTTCCGCAGGAAACTTACTGTTTTTTGAGAGACAATGGAGTTCTGCGCCTCAGATCACTGTGCTGCCGAATTGCAGCGTCTGCTGTGGCTATGTAGGCCTATACTGAATCGGCAGACTGATGCAACCGTCTGTGCTCTCTCTCCTTTCCCTCAACTGTTTGTCTGTCCTCTCCTCTTTGGCATGCCTTCAAGAAACTAGTCAACAGTAACTTAAAGAATAAGACATTAACCGAACTGGTTTCACGTCAACGCTAAAAAGTGTCTCATTAAACTTATCTGTAAAAAAATAAACCAGACAACGTTTATTCGTTGTTTTATAGGAAAGTCAGGATCGAAAATGTTGTTCTAAAACCGTTTATTTTATACGTCATTAATTAAAAAAAAAAATCAAGTATTTATTAAAAAACAAAAACAAACAAGTATTTGATTTAAATTTCATCTCTTAAATGTATAAATAGCTAGTTTTCATTAAGCAGTGTTGCCTGGGATTATTTAAAAAAAAAAACTTTAGTAATTTCATGAGAAATGCCAGTATACTGAAATCATCTGACCTTAATAGGGTTAAGATGAAAATTCATATACACTAAATGTACAAAGGCAAGGAAATTCCCAAATTTTTACACTTTTATTGTCATTAAGGGTATACAGTATAAATCTCTATGCATGAGTGGGTGAAGTGTATTAGGTGCGCTGAAGAAAAATTCCTACCAGTAAAATACATAGCCCTGTTCTGCTCGCATACCCTTAATGACAATAAAAGTGTAAACATTTTGGAATTTCCTTGCTTTTGTACATTTAGTGTATATGAATTTTCATCTTAACCCTATTAAGGGCATATGATGTCAGTATACTGGAATTTTTCATGGAATGTCACTACTTTTGTAATGGCTATGCCTCAATATAATGCCTTCTCATAACATATATTATTGGTAGTTTGACTAATCAAGGTATATGGTAAACTGAAATTGAAATGCCATTAACTAGACACTATAACCTCTATCTTTGCCCAAAATCAGCTGAATCCATCAAATGGTCGATAAGATATAGAATAAAGTGTATGAATACTAGTCATTTTTAAGCTTTCTGGGAATTTTCTGGAAAACTAAGGTATATGGTAAACTGAAATTAAAATGCTATCAACTAGACCCTAGAACCTCTATTTCTGCCAAAAATCAGCTGAATCCATAAAATAGTTGATGAGATACAGAGTGGCACATACGTACGTACACACGGATAACACAAAATCATGCCTGACATTTCTGGATCTCTGGGTTGCCTTGATTAATGATGCTGAAATTCTACACACTTATAGAACCTATCAAATAAACATTTTGTGCAAAGATTTAACTAATTTGGTTTATTGGTTTTGAGTTATGATTGATCAAAGAAATGAGATTTCCAGCATAGGCTATTTTTGCAGTCTATTAAGGGATAGAGCGCTATCGCGCCTACCTTGATTTATGTGACTGAAATGTGAAAGATTTTAGGTCCTTTATATAGATATAATGAAAATGTTAAGGGTTGACAACTACATCTACTTAGGGAAGATGGTGAGAAGCGATGTTTATATGCCTGAAATCAAACGGTGAATTGCGCTTGGATAAACAATATTTTCGAAAGTAGACAATATCATGAAGAGTAGAAAGTCCACTATTAACATTAAGCAGAAAGTGTTCAATGAATACACCATACTTGTTATGCTATGGACACTTAATAATGCAGCGGTAGAAAAGCTAACAATTGCACAATGCAAAATGAAACGCATTATGCTAGGCATCAGTTTACGTGAAAGAAACAGAAACACCTGGACCAGAGAGCAAACTGGAGTAAACGACATCATCACACTACGAACGGCAAAAATTAGATGGGCAGGTCACCTTTCGAGAAATACAGACAACAGGTGGACATATAGAGCGGCAGAATAGACCCCGAGGCAATGAAAAAGACCTATAGGAAGGCTTAAACCACGGTTGGTAAGAGGATCTCGACAGCCAACTAGATCCTAGTTAGCCACGCCTAGACAGGGATAAAACAAGGTGGAAAGAAACCAGGAAGGAGTTCCTCCTCCAGGAATGATATAGATATATTTAAAAAATATGGGATAGGTTTTATATTGGTTTAGTTTGGAATCTCGGTATTATCCACGCTTATGAGTTATAAAACGACGAAACATGTCTTTGGGTGATTATATTTTAAAATATATATGTCGCTACCCATCTGGGAGCATCAAACTGGTGAAGGGGACAAATTTTCCCAACTAGAATTTAGGTAAACTTCTTTACAGTATAAATAATTGAGTTCGTTCTGAAGCGCAAAAAAATAAACAGATAAATTACATATATTAGTATCATAGTGGGTTACACTATCGAAACATCGATTTAAAAACGGTTACATTCGGCATCTCTAATCCTGAAGATCAAACTAATGTATAGTGTCAATTGAAATAAAATATGTCCTTGCACAAATACTTAATTTTAAACCCACCTCATTTTCTGCCGAATAGTATACACTGGCAACGGTCTTCCTACGAACGTTTGAACACACATCTGAAAGGAAATTTTTTCCCGAAATATATTATACGAAACTTGCATCGAACCGCTCTGACGCAAGTAAGATTGATTGTAATTTAATATATAATTTAATATATAATTTAATATATATATTGTATTAATAAAAAAGTGGAAACTGCAAAATTGATTCCACCGTTATGTCTTAATTTGCTTCAGTTCGTGTTTATCTGTTACACCTCTGCATTGTATTGCCTTCTATAAATTACCTTTATATACACACTAAACAATGCTTTAAGTAAACTACATCAACATATATATATATTCATTCATTCATGACTGTACTTGGACATTATTTTTATTCAAGCAATGTTGACTCCATTACTAAACTCAAACGGAGAAATCAGAGTGTTTTGATTTTCTTTGTCCTTGCAGTTTGGCAGTTTTTAAGGGGCATTTGTGGTCAATTATTTTTTTTCGACAGCCTCCTAGAAATCAGCGGCCATCCACTACCTGACCCGTACTACCGTCCGAGAAAATAGGTTGTTGCCGGACTGAATTTGAGACGAGACTCAACGAACGAGCAAACTCAAACATTTAGCGTCTCTCTCTCTCATATATATATATATATATATATATATATATATATATATATATATATGACTGTACAGAAATATGACGAAATACATTATCTTCCGCCAGTGTACGCACAATAATTATAAAATAACGTCTAAATCGGTGAAGTTAGAAAATAGGAAAGTTTAAATAAGAAAGTGAAGTAAAAACGTATAATTCATGACAAAAAAATAGAAATAGATTTTCTAAATGTTTGAGATGGATTCGTCCAGCATTTGAGTACTCGCTTATTTGTGACGAGATATTTTTTGAATTCTGGGAACTGATAGAATAAATGAAACCTTGTAACGGCCACAATCTAAAATAAACAAAAATTGAATTAAAAATAATAATAAAAAAGAAAGTCTTGTATTTGTTTTGTTTTACGGCATATCAAACCTTTTCGGAAACAATATCAACCAATTTGGGTTATTTAATGCTAAATCCTTCTCTAGGTGCATTGATTATCTATTTACAGAGATGTTTCTTACAATCAGACAGGTGCAATACTTATCCTTTATCATGTGAACAGACATATGCATAGTCATCTACAGACACACAGTCGTGTACAACGAAACAAGCTATCTACACGTAGCAATAGTATCAATGCTGCGATTTGAGACCCGAACGGTTGGTCACATCAAAATGTGATCAGTCAAGTATCTTATCGACTGCGAAATTGGGAACATAGATAATATACGTTATAGAGATTATAATCAGGTATGTGATTTTTTAGGGGACCAAAAGGGGCAGAATCCACCATAAAAATAGGTGTCTCGTTAAATGTCGAAAGACAATAGAAACACCCTGTAAGATTATTTGCGTAGGAAAGTTATTGTGAAGCAAGAGTTGCAGAATCACAACCACACTTCTGACCCGGCATTGCTAGAGTGCAATCGCAAGGAGAATTCCAGAACGACTGGAAACAATGCCGGAATAATTAGAGCCATCCCACATACAAACTTTTTAAATATTCACTTGATTCTGTAGCAAAATAATATGTACTGGCGTAAAAATAATGTTAAAAACGGTACTTAATCAGGGTTAAAGCAGTGGAAAATTCCATTCGATGTAATGGCTACATGTCAGCATATTGTTCTATAGAAAGAAAACCGCCAGAAACACACACCAGGTAAGCTGAGAAAATCTTTCTCTTTTCCCCCTGTACTGCAAGAGAGAACATACAACACGTGGTATTCCAAAATAGTCACCCATATTGTACTGACCAGGCTTAACATCGCTTAACTTCGGTGATCTAACGGGAATCTGTGTGCAACGTGATTATGCCTCATTTGAAAATAAATTTACTGCTCAAACTTACTCTTTACTAACTTTTGCATGTGCTGTAACCCTACCCCTATTCGACCCAGGCAACACCAGGCAACCCTGCTAGGATTTATATGAAAGGAAATTTTTAATGAGGCTGAAACTTCGGTTCACCAGTTTTAATTTTCACGTATTTGACTTCCATGAACCGGCACGTCGGCCAGTTGGGTCAGGTAAGCAATGCTTTTACCTGAAGACGAACCACGCCCAAACATTTTCTTGTCCCCCCCCCTCCCCCCGGCCTACCAGAAGTAGGTTATATCCAAAGTTGTCCAACTTGAAGGCAGCTATCTGACGTTTTGCAGCTAACTTGCTAAGCTATTTGCGCGCATGTACGCGCACACGCGGTGAGCCGGCGTTGTCCGGGGGCATGAACAAAACAAAATAGAATTCAAGTGTGTGTAATATCTTTCTTTAAAATTTTTTCTCAAGATCTACCCCCCCCCCCCATCTCGTTTCCTATAGAAACTGTCATAAAGAATCTACTTTTAACATTTGTGCCTTTCGGTCCGGTACCATACTTCATGAAATAGCAATATATCTTATGCTTATTATCTTACTCACAGCCAATATTTATGGAAACTTAACACGCTTATAGTCACAGATAAGTAAACCAGAATTGTGTTTGTCTAATTCCCAAACTGTATTTTCTTTTGAAATAATTTATGTAACGTTTACCATGTACATATAAACATATACATATATATATATACTATAATATATTTTTTAATTATTATCCACATACATATGTTCCATACTTTAAGAGAATCAGTGTTGAGATAACTGTTCTGTGGGTCGCACGTATCGAACAACATATACGAGTCACTGTTTAACTCTAGTTTGAACCCTTTAGCCGATTCAGCTAACCTAACCGCTATGCGGAAAGTGGAAAAATATATAGTAAGCGGTCACATAGTGTTCACTAAATCCAAATTAACGTAAGCTTTAATTTGGTAGCTCGTTTGTATTTCTCTTAAAGGGCCCAGCCGTAAAGGTGGCTTTTAAATAAGATTACAAATATATTTTTTAAATTATATTATCTACATATGTTTCATCCTTTTGGGGAATCGTCAGTCTGAAGATAACTGTTCTGCTGGTTGCACGGTTCGAACCCCCAGGAAAATAAAAGTTTAAGTTAAAAATAAAAAGTAAATGTTTAAGAAGTTATAAAATTTATCTCCAGTTGAAATTACATCCGCCATTTTGAAACAATATCCACCATTTTAAATTTTTTCTCTTCTGTCACCGAAACCTGTTGAATTCCTTTTCTAGTTGTTTCTTTTTACCCAGCGAGTTGAAGACTCGGTCTGCATGAACGAACACTAAATTATTAGGTGAGCATTGACGCATGACTGTCTGTTTTTATTTTTCTGTCAGGAAAACCAGTACACTTTCCTGTCCTTAATTTTTCGATGAAGAGTATACCGCCCCCACCCGCAGCATTGCTTACTGAAAAGAATATAAAGTTTTCGTATTTTTTCTTTTTTTCTGACTTATCAATTAGGGATCACATATACCCCCTTGATTATCGAAAACCCTCATTCAACCGAAACAGATAGAATTACCTGAAAAAAAAATCTTTGAGGCTGAACGGTTGGTTGTTTTGTTTTACGGCATATCAATCTCTTTTCGGGTTATTTAATGCCGAATCCGGTCATTTTGGTAAAAGTTTTTATACGTAATGTTCAAATATTTATTCATGGTGTTTGGTTTGGTTGTTTTGTAGAGGAAAAAGGTTTTTGTTTTTGGCTTTCTGAACCATTGAATTTTGGAAAGGAAAATAAAAACATCAATGTTTGGTGCATTTTTGGTCAATAAGCCAGTATTTTCAGACAGCCTGATCTGGTAGCACCAGAGACGCTGAACGGAAATAACACCCAAGTAGGACAAGCAGACGAAGGATAACCGGACAAACTCATAGGGCAACAAAAGGCAAGCATAGTTGACAAGCCAGAAAAGAAAGTGACAGTTAAAGAAATTAGAAACTGAATATTTTTCGGTTTTATGAAAATTCCAACAATGCATACATTACTTATGTGGCACAGCTAAAGTAGGTGCCGTTTATACCAATCTTCGACAATCAGTCCGGCAGAATCCGGGACATTTTTGAGTAGATGATCTTGCTTCTATCTGGATGAGGTATGGTTCTGTGCAGTTCTAGGAAGTCTGCCCTCCCAGGCTTTACTTTCTTCTCTTTAGCAGAGTTTATTGCTAATCACCTAGAGCGCCCTTACCTGGGAATGCCGACGGGGCTGGTCAGGCATTTTTGACGGCCAGAGTGCACACACCCTGTTCGCTGGCCTATCATTCCCAACCTTCTTACCTTGTGTCACATTTTCCCATGGTTGGAGGGAGATAAATACCTACTAGTCGAGGATACGTCCACGACAATCAGTCTGACACTATGATTCGGTTCAGTCCTAGAAGGTCCACCCTTCCAGGCTTTACCTTTACTCTGAGTAGGAGTTAGTTTATTGCTAATCATCCAAAGCGCCCCCTGACGGGGCTGCTCAGGTACTTTTTATAGGCTTGTTACATATTTTTGCTAGTGTATATAAGTGTTTAGTTTGCTAATGAGCAACCGATTGTGACAATAGTTTTGTTGACGTACGTCGCGCCCCACACCCAGTAAGGAGGAATTAACGCCTGAGAGGGTACTATGACAACAGAATAGATACTACACTTTCCCCAAGAAAGAGTGAAGGTAATCCCTGGGAGGATCGTATGACCACAAAATTGATACTAAACTACGCACTTCAATAAAAAGGAGGAGGTAATGCATGGGAGGATAGTGTATTATGTGTGCGGTAATCATACTAACTGCCTCACCAAAGAAGGGAAATACTTGGAAGGATGATCTCATGACAACGGAACATATACTACAATGTCCCCACTGAATTGAGCATTGAAAGATGTTGCACTTCTAATCCAATTTCTAAGAGTGGTTCTTGCAGTCACTTTTCTGATCATTCGGTACCTCTGAAAGTTTTTTTCGTCAAAATTATTCCCATTTTAATAACTTTGCCTAAAGAAGTGAGGCTGTAACTGGAACATGTATGCACATATGTAGCCAATAATACTTTCACACGTTATAGGTAGTCGGTTCAATGGGTATTGGCGTCTTTAGTAGACGAAGTAGTAGTCGTTGTAAAGATGTTGATCTTTTTAGTTTTCTCTTCTTGGTTGTAATTAATGAAATCAATTAAAAAGAACAACTCTATTGTTCTCGGCTGCATATCATTTTCTGGATGTTTTTTTTATTTTTTTTACAGCAAATTCATCTAGATGATTGTATCTTGCCGGCCACTTCCCGGGGGGGGGGGGTGGAAGAGTACGAAAAATACGTCCATTCACATCGACGTTCAACGCCCAAGAGATAGGATCTATATGACTTTTTTTGCCACGTCGACTTGCTGTCATGACGCAACTTCCTGTGCACGCCAGCTTCGCAGCTAACAAAACATTCTTTTATTTTCATCATACCTCATGTGAAAAGTACCGTTTTTTTTGCATTCACAACTAAAAATATGGTTGCACATTTACTCTTTTGGGTTATCTAATGTTGAAACAATCTTTTAGATACAAAGCGTAACGGATCGTAATGTGGATTATATTTAGTTTGATTTAATCCATATGAGATACGACTGTAAGTAATTCATCAACCAACAAGGGTGTATGTGCATTTACCGAAGTTATCTCTATTAGTATAAAGTTTGGTATGTCAGGGATGTGAGTTTTCCGACTTTTAGCGGAGTTCCGTTTAAATCGCTAGATCCTCATGGATGTGAGATCTCCGATTTTTATTTTAATTAGAAAAAAATTTTTTTTCTTCCTGACAGTTCTCTCTCAAAACTGAAAATGTTAATTTTTCCGTGAAATTCATGATAGGGGGGTTAGATGACTTGTTTTCTTCAAAGAATGACTTCCTGTTCCCTTCCCCCTACACGCGCAATCTCTTGATTTTGACTTAGTTGAACCTAATTGAAGTGGTTTAGGAAAAAGTTGTTTTTTTTTGTCAGTCGCACACAAACACACGTTAGGAAATTAATTTTGATTTCAGCCTTTTTTTTTTCAATTGGCTACTTACATTACTGGTATGTGTATATGTTCATATATTTGTATTACGCGATTCTCTCCTAAACTAATTAACCGATTATTATCGATTTTGAAACACAATTGCAAGGCGCAAGGATCGTAATGTGGGCTGTATTTAGTTTCATGCAAAGGAGGTGAAAGTGGGTTAAAGCCCTTCATGACAATTCGGATAGCTCCGATTTGTCAAATTTTAACAATAGGTATTAGACATAAATTAATAAATATTCCCCAAATTTCAGATTTGCATTAAATTTATTTCATATTAAGCAATATTTTTGAATTTCAATTGTTTTCTAAGACGCCCTAAACTTTAAGCCTTAAATTCTATCCATTTTCTAGAATACAAATCGTGTAATGGATTATGATCTAAATTGGAATAAGGATTATAGACATAAGGGTTAGTATTGTTATAACTTGATTTTAATCGGCGTAAGGGGACATAAAACTGGTGTAAAATTGTTCGTTTTGAGAAATTAATTTCTGATTTTAACTGCTTCGATGTTCATTCCAAGTTATATTCGGTGCTTTCAAATAATCATCGTGGGGGGGGGGGGGCGAGGGTCGAACTACTTTGTTGTCCCAGACTAGTTTTTAAAAAAATTAGCCACTCAGTGCGTGTGGGTGTCTGTCAAGATTTGAAGAAAACGATAATACTACTCCAATCCTCGGCCATTTCAGAGAGCTAAGACTACACTGAATTTAAACAAGAGGAAAGGGGGAAAGATATAACACTAAAATAGTCTGATGCGGTCAACCCCCTCTCACCTACCCGGATCGAAATACCTCGTGCTTAACAGGGCGATTGACCTTGATACTGGTGGCAGACATTCTTATCCACCACTTTTCGCTCCCAACCTCATAAGTTATGAGTTTCAATTTCAGGTAATTTAAACGTTTTTATGTTTGGGAAGTTTTTAGATGAGGATCGATAATTTGTATTACAGTCTCATCTTGGATGTTATTCTCATAACATTTCGGCCGATGTAGCGGCCGACCTTCTTCATGTATCCGTTGTCGAACGCTGAAATCTGTACAAAATTTCGAACGGCACGATGAAAATTGTCAACCCGTCCGACTAGTTTTTTTTTTATTACTCTTTCGATTAGTGTCTGTCATGTGTGACCAATGTCAATTTTCTGACTCAATCCTGCCGGTTTGGAGCGAATGTATGGCACAGAGGTTTCAGTTCTTAGAATTAAGGTCAAAACCTACCAAACGGTTTCTCGCGGTCGTCCGGCTGAAACTTTTTTTTTATGTTCGATTTTATTGGTTTTAGGTTCCATTTTAAATTAAGAGTATTGGGTGAGTAAATATGAAATACAAATTTCAGAAAAATTAGTTAATGGAATAGTGGATAAGCAAGTTAACATGCTAGTAGAAATAAGGACGAAAACACATCATTAAAACTAGACAGAGATATTTCGGTCAATTCAGTGATTATAGTTTTCGGTCGACCATATTCATTTAGTAAAAATGAATTACTTTTTGCTATGATCTAAATGTAATATATGTTCTGATACTAAACTTCTGTTGTTGGCTAGTGAAGGAGGTATCCTTCTAGACGAGGCAATTTAAATTCTTGTTCATATCCAGAGTGCCCTTATTGAAGAACTTGATTTCCCCACATTAAAAACCAACCTTGTTTCTAACTGCCCTCGTGGGGAAGCAAGTAAATAGGAACGAATCGACCGAAATATCTTAGTCTAGCTTTAATAATGTGTTTGTGTCTTCATTTTTACTAGAATGCTTTATTGTTTATCCACATTTCTATTATATATATATATATATATATAAGAAATATGGAAATGATGAAAACCTAAAATTTGAGAGTTTACAAGTTTATAAAATCTCCATGTGTTCAAGCAAGAAATAAACTATTTGAACTATTTTGCCTTAAGCATATATATATATATATATATTTAGGATGAATAAACACACAGGTCTTAATTACTAGTGAGAGCCGTGGGATACCCGGCATTGCTCGGAAAAAATAAGAAACTCAGAAAACTCCCCTTAACCGTTGTTCAGCTCTCACTGCTTCAGATTCTCGACTATCTTCAACCTTTGGTGGAAAGAATGCCAAGAATCTCTGAAGCAGTAATAACAGCCAGGGGGCATTATAAATGATTATGGTCGAACCAGTCGACCGAAATATCTCGGTTCAACTTTATGTGTTTGTGTCCTAATTTCTACTAGCATGTTGCCTTGCTTGTTTACTATTCAATAAAGTAATTTAATTTTCTATTTAAAGTAATTAGAGAGAGAAATATTAGAAAGCAAAGCATACAAAAAGATAATACCTAAGCATTCAAAAGAGAAAGAGCGAGGAGAGAGAGAGAGAGAGCGAGGAGAAACATTAAACAGTGCAAATAAAAACTAATACATAAAAAGTATGGAAAAGAAAGTGATAAAAAGATAAATAATAGGAGAGTGGAGGAGAGAAAGAGACAGTGACATAATGAGAGAGTGGCTTAAATGATAAAAAATTATCTGAATAAGAAAAAAAAAGCAAAATTATAGTTTTGTGTGCGCGTTTGTATGCTTTCGGTTGCATTAATCGCTCGAGTGGTTAATATTTTTCGCTTTCCTCAGGTTCAGGAGAAATTGAAAAAAAAATGTGAACTATTCGCAACCGAGGTCCAATCATAAAAAAAAACTTAGGACTCTTGATCGACAGAAAGATTCTTTAGTTTGAACAGATGCAACTGGAGAAGGTTGGAGTTTACATCGGCCGAAACGCAAAAATGACTAATATGCGAATGGTAGTCCGATTAATACAAATTAAAAAATCTTGTTTTCGTTTAACTTTAAGTATATTTATGTCTAATCAATGTTTTGTTTTTTAATCTTCCTTTCAGATGCTGATATGGCCTTGACGATTCTACACCCGGAGAAAAATGGAAAACGTACCGAAAAACTGGTGACATATTTTTACTAGTCCTACCACCACTTCAAAATGGTTTCATAAATAAATAAAAAATACATCTATTATATAAAGGGTAGTGTGTGTGTGTGTGCGTGCGCACATGATCAGCTAAAAGTAAAAAAAAAAAACTACCAAAGAATCACCCACAAAGTTGGTATATTGGTGATCAGCGTTGGCCAGAATGAATATCTTAAATTCAAAAAAATATAATCATTCTTTGAGGGTAAACTGGCCAGGGAAGTAACTTGATTTTTTTCTAATGAGTTATTTCCCTTGCACACACTCATTCCTCGAGTGATTTATAAAAGTGTGTATATTTCCAGAGAGGAATGAACTGGGCGGAGAAGAAAGAGCAGGTGGGGAGGAGGAAAGAGAGAGAGATATAGAAGTTTTAATACAAATTTGTTACAAATTTGCGCCGGGTAACACCGGGTAGCCCTGCGTGTTTATTTATAGAGTACTCAATTAAATGTTATTCAGTGTTCCGTTCATTCAGTGTTCGTATGAATCAGATGTTTATATTGTTGGCATTGGTTATCCTAACATCTTTCTAGTCAGAATTCTTTATAGAAAAACACCGGGTACTTACAGGAGAGATCACGTGAATGTTGCCAACATAAAGTCTGGAACGAACTGGATTCGAACTATGCACACCCAGGTTGTCAGTCCGTGTCGTTAACCACAGTCACCACCCTGTGACCCGTTAAAGTTGCATAAGTGTACACTGTACATATATTGCTCGAGGACTTGGGTTCACATTCATGTTCATCTCCCATCACACTGTTAATTCTATACATAGAACAATGCCTACTGGAGAGAATTTGAATGCCTACTAGACACCATCTTCGAGTGTCTAAGATCTCTTCCCCTACAAGTAAACCCTGACAAAATATTCAAAATAACAGTATTTGAAGCTCAAATAAGATCACCCCGGTATGGCTGCACACTGGCTCATACGATAAATGGTGCATTTTCTCCAAGTGATGTTGCCTCAAGTAACTAAGCTGGATACTCTACCAAACTTGATGAATTCTTGTCCTTGAATCCGGTAAGACCAAGAAGCCTCAAGAAAGATATACTATAACATAGTTGACTGGTCAATTGGGGAGAGGAAAATTAATTTTCTCAAATTCTTTGCTAACTCAACGTTTGAGAGATAACGGAGAACTTTAATGGAACACTCGAGAATCTATATTCTTGTATAGAGATCAAGTGTTAGCCTCCCCCCCTCCAAAAAAAAGAGAGCCCTTTATTTCTGAGAAGCAAGTTGAAAAAGAAAATGAATTAAGAAAATAACCATTCCAGGACGGGTAAAATTAATCCCCCAAACAAGACAATTTTTGCACCACTTTTATGCCTCCTTACGAAGATTAAAATGAAGGTATAATGCTACTAAACTTTACGTCTAGAATACTTATTCCAATTTTAAACAAAATCCATCTCATGATTTTGATTCTTGAAAATTTCTAACGTGTAAGGTATCTTAAAGCTATGGGACATCAAAATAACCAGCACATTTCAGATAGAACCTTTTAAGTCTTAGGTGTAGAATAACATGATTTGTGAGCACTCCTGAATCTGAACTACTTTCTCCCCTCCCCTGGAATGGTGAAGGAGACGGTTTGAGTTCGGTTTTTGAGGATTTCGATTGGGTGGTGTTCACCCGGTTGGTGTTTTGTTCTATAAGTGTCATCACCGGGTAAACATTCATTCGCTCGATTTCCTCACTTTCGACTTTCAAAAATTGCTGAACATCAATGGAGTTTTGCTAGAATGGAAACTGACAGTTATTGACTTTAGTATTGAAACACCAAACGTTATATTAAACTATTAAATTCATTCAATTTTGTAAAAGATAAGGTTAATGAGGAGTTCGAAGAGGCAAACATAATGCGATGAAAAATATTGTGTATAGGCGATAAAAATGGTTTTATGTTTTTATATTGGATGAGAAACCATTTAGACTTATAGTACAACACATGTAAACTGAAGAAAATCACGCTTGAAATGTGTAAATATGCCACAATAAGTGATTTTCACAAAATGGCGTCTTATGAGATGCCTCCATGTTTTATCACTCAAGACGAAAAAGTATTAAATGGTATTTTTCCTATTACTACGTAATACTAAATTGATTTTAACTTCAAAACATTTTTAATTTTATACTTATATATATTAAATTATATATCGCCCATAAAGAAACTGTTAAACCTTCGATCTCATTTATCAAATATTATTTATGACGAAGGGGACTCAGAATTTAATTTTCATAATGCCACCGGAAACTCATAAAAAGTTAAATTTAAACTTAAATATCCTGAGATGATTGCCAACACCATATAAAAGTGTAATGGACCTCTTGTATTCACTTACAAGAAATGACTAGATATTAAAGAAGTACACGGTCTATGTGAGTGACGTAGCAGTAGATAATTATAGGAGAGTGAAAGTGTTTGCTTCTCTCGTGGAAGACGTATTTGGGAGAAGCCGTTAGATCAGAATTAATGTAATAATTTTAGTAAGACGACGAAATGTACGCGTATTTATTAGACACACGTAGTAAGAATTGCTGTAAGTGTTTAGCTGAACATTTTCTCATAGGAAGTGGTCAATTATTTTTTATAATGACTAGTTACATGGGAAACATCGACATTACTTTAATATAGAGATGACAACGTTTTAAGACTTCCAAATTCTTATTTTCTGAAGATTACATGGCGACGAGATTCACCTTTCCGTTGGCGGAAAAACGATCTTTCGTTCGATGAATTTGAACCCGGCACATGTGGTTTGATTGCATCACCGGGTAAACATTCATCTAACGGACTTTCCACTTAAACGCCTCCGATGGAAATTACAAAAAAAGAAAAATACTGGCGCAAACAAGACTAAAACGTAAGTAGACATTTTGTGTTTTTCTCTTCTCGCCCTGCTCCCGAAAACAAAATAGATTTTAGTTTGGCATTTAGGGTCTACTTTACGACCCCCACCACAATAAAGGAGTTTTATTTATTTATTTATTTTACAAATACAGAATAGTCATCTAAGAATTTAATTGAGATTCATAAGTTTCGCCGACAAATTACGGAATTTGCCGAAACATGCTGAGGTTCAATTGTGGGGGACAAATATTTGTAAACCTCGTCCCTTTCGCCGGTTTACTTTCGCAGATTTCTGATTTTTTTTACCCGTTTTTCAATAAAGAATATCACTCATCTTTTTCTATTTCGGCCAAACCGCCTCCTACTACTTTGCCTTTTAATATCTCGTAAATATACCAAATTCCAATTAATCGCACCTCCGCAAATTTTCCTTCCTTCACAAAAAAGCACTTGAACACTAAGTCCAGGTAGCAACAGACCTCCCATACAAAATGACCGAATTAATAATAAAAAAACTCTATGCCCTCTTCCCTTCATTTGTTCTAGCTTGTTAAACTTGTTTGTCTAGTGATTTCTAATCAATTCGCTGTTTTGATACCTCATTGTCACACAAATTCCTATGCTAGTAGCGTATTTCCAAGAACTGCAGGCTTGTAGAACTCTTCCTGCTGACAGTTTTCCTCTTTACTATATAATCTTGGTCTTTTCAAGACTAAGGCCAATAGACATCTGTCGTACTTGTTAGCTCTTTACATTAATTGGCTTCATACCTTGTCTGGAGCGATTCTCATTAAAATATTCCGTAGGTACTGAAATTCTTAGATGACTAATCCAGGAACTTTTTAAAGAGGTCATTTTCTTTTGACAGAGGTACACATCCTAGAATCTCTTTGCATTTCAATAAATAATTTATATTTTTTCATTTTTTTGTTGCATAATACGGTTACGGTTATTGCCATATCGTTAGTCTGTCTATTACACCTAATCAATACTTCTGAAATAATTTGTTTAAATACGTAACTTGTATATAAAATTTTTTTTAAATATAAAAAAAAAACTTTAAAATGTTCTTAAATAACGCTCGTCTTAATGCGTATGTCGGATCCGCATGAAATAGTTCTTTCGAACGACAAAGTGAACCTCTTTTTTCTGATAATGTATAAGCGTCTATCGTGTTCATATCACCGTTAAGTACATACATTTGTTAGTTGAAGAAAGATGTCTACGCAAGATTTTCCCAGTCTAATAAACTTCTATTGACAACACCCACCCTCGAGGGGAGTAAAGTGTGTCTTTCTAATTATCAAAATGCACTGAGATTCCAAGTATTCCTTCTAAAAGTTGGCCTATTGAAAAGTCTTTTTTCCATGGAGGTGTGATTATAAAGAAACTGGTTTGCCGATTCCTACTAAACCTGGACAAGCAGCAACAGCAGCAATAACACCTGAATCAAGAACAAATGCACACTGGATTTATTGTAATTTTCGATTTACAGTCGTTTTTCTTTTCATTTGAAAATTATAAAATTCGTATTCCTCGATGTTACCGTTTGTATTTTTTCAAATTCAATAAAAATTGTTTAAATACGTGTTTTTTTGTTTTATTTTTTAACTAGCCAAGGTACCTGGATATGTGAATAAAGCATCAGAAGAACCAAATTTTAATAAATAATTTATTCGGTTGATTACGTAATAACATGTGCTGTTATTTTTCCATGAGGAAAGAAAAGTGTGAGAAATTCCAATTTTTATTTATACGAGAAAAAGATGCGATTTTGTGAGATTTTTACAACGAAACGATCACTTAAAGAATTCAGAGTTTCGCTTTCATATACTCTCCCTAAAAATAAGGATGTTCCATTTAATTATAATGAAAAAAAAAATTGAGACTAAACATATGCCATTGGTTTTGTCCGGAGATCAGCCATTGAGAATTGATGCATGAGGAGAAACATTTTTTCTTATATTTATTGCCGAGAAATACCTACAGAGTGGTGGAAGTAAGTATATAATGTACACGTAAGATTGACAACAAACTTTCTTCAAAACTCTAATTAGTGTATAAGCGATTATATATATATATATATGATTATGACATTATAAACGTTTTGGAGTTCAAATCAATTTAGTATTACGTAGTAATATAAAAAAGGACGTTTTAATAGATTTTTTTCGTCTTGAGCGATACAAAAAAAAACATGGTGCCGGTTCATATACAAATATGAACCGGCACCATGTCGATTATTCTAGCTCATTTACGCATTTCGGACGTGTTTTTTTTTCTGATTACATGCATTCTCCTAAATAGATTTTAACTCGAAATGGTTCCTCATTTAATAATTAAAAAAAAAAACATTTTAATCGACTATACACAATTTTCCATCAAATTCAGTTTATGTCGCGAAACTTAACGCTTACTGTGTATATATACCAACTATTCTACTGGAAAAAAGACATCACTCAAACCGTTTACATGCACAAATGTCTAATAATAGCACAGGTTCGTGAACAATATCAAACCGACCTTCACATTTTAACAAATTAGGGCGCCGCCGCACTTTGCACTTACTGTGTGCATTACTTCATGAAGCATTCACCGGGAGATGGATTGACCGTCGACAGGCCGCTACGCTCGTCTGATCTCACTCCAAAGAACTTATGGGGAGGTCTTGTTAAGGATAGTCTTCGAACGCAAGCCACGCACTCTTTGTATTTATCTACCTTTCACAGCGGTAAGATTTGGCAAGGCCGTGAAAAGCCAGCGCTATAGATGAAGAGCAATCTGGACTACAAAAGAATCACTGTAACCCCCGGTAGGGGCGCATCAGGCGATTAGCAATAAACTAACTCCTTCTCAAAGGGTGAGAAGGCAAAGCCTAGGAGGGTGGACCTCATCGAATCCTATAGGACAATATCGCAATTATTAAGACCAGTCTACGGAGTTTGGCATCCATCGGAACAGATACTACACTTTGATCTTGGTCATCTACCTCCCACAGCGGTAAGATGTGACACAAGGTCGGGAAAGTGGGATTTGAAAAGCCAGCGCACTATAGAAAGACGACGTCTGGCCGTCAAAAAAAATGCCTGGCAGCCCCGTCGTCATTCCCCTGTATGGGGCGCCTCAGGCGATTAGCAATAAACTAACCCATTCTCAAAGGGTGAGAAGGCAAAGCCTGAGAGGGTGGACCTCATGAAACTTCCCAGGACATTACCTCAGATCGGCGGAATCAAGACCTGAAGGCCAAGACGTTACCGGTTTACAGAGTAAGCATCTATCGGAACAGATACTACACTTTGATCTTGGCCAAAAGGCCGGGGATCTTAACGACATAATCTAGTTTTATTTATCTACCTCCCACAAGGTAATATGTGACACAAGGTCGGGAAAGTGGGATTAGATAAGCCAGCGCTCGAGAGGTGAGCACTCTGGCCATTTAAAAATAGCCTGGGCAGCCCCGTCGGCATTCCCCGGTAAGGGCGCCTCAGACAGTAAGCAATAAACTTACTCCTCCCCCAAAAAGGGGAGGCAAAGCCTGGGAGGGTGGACCTCCTAGAACATCACAGAAGCAGCAATCCCCAATAGACCGGCGTAAATCCAGACCCAAAGGCTCGGACGATACCGATTTTTTAGGTGGGGTAAAATCCCTGGCTTCTAGTTCATCTTGCTGTCTTGTCAGGAGATTAAGACTGATAAAGACATGCGTGCTCATGAGTGCCCGCCTTCGATTGCAGGAGTTTGAGTTGACGGGAAATCAAGTTAGATCTTTTCATTACAGGTTTTGGTGCATTTGTTGGTTAACTTTTCAAGTTATATATATATATATATATATATTAATTGTATACGTACATATAAGTAATCCATGGGCACGTGTATCTGGCCCACAGCCGTCATCTGCATGGCTAACTTAGACAAGTATCGAACCTTCGATATTGATGTCTATAGTCCAGCGTCTTACCATTGGACTACGACGCCCTGCCTAGAAATTGCTTTATTATTATTATCAACAAAAATACGTCTTATAAAGTTAAGGGCGACTAATAATGCAATTTTCTGCATCTTAATCACTTAGGAAGTGAAAGAATCGAAATAGTAGTAAGCAAAAAAACAACAGAGCGCTACAATAAAAGCAATTACATAAAAATACATTAAGTATTTAGGTGATAAAAATAGTACATATTACTAGTCAGGGCGTCGTAGTCCAGTGGTAAGGTTCGATCCTTGTCCAAGTTAGCCATGCTGATGACGTGTCTATGGATTACTTTTATGTACGTATAAAATGAATAAAAATAATTGAAAGAATCTAAATAGTAGTCAGAAAAAAACAATGACCGTTGCAATCACCAATAAAAACTACTACATAAAAATACATTATATAATATATATATATATATAGAAAGAAAGAAAATACAGATATTCGTATGCCTCCTTTGCATAACTTAAAGCAGTTTATAATTAATTGGTGTTATTCATTTGTAATTTGTCTTATTTCCTAATATATATATATATATATATATATATATATATATATATATATATATATGCAACAGTTTTGTCGATATTAACAGTAATGTAACAGTAAATTCCCAAACCTTTAAAAATATGTTCATTACGTACTAGCGAGTCACCGCTTATCCTTGAATCCTATTTGGGCCTCGATAAGGATTAATGAAAATAAATTACTAGTTTTTAGAATTACAATATAAGATATGTAATGTAAATGACACAAATATATTTAGAGCTAGATTAATAACCACCGAATGCTTGACCGAGCATCATAATAAAAAAGTGACAAATAATAGAGTTGGCATTCCACTTAAAAATATAAGACCATTTTGTTTCATAATGATGCGATCCTCAAATTGGAATTAGCTAAATTTATACAGAAACTCGAAATTTTCTAATTGTTATCGATCCATATGTGATACTATAGACAGCCCTCCCCTCCTCATACGCAGTCAAGACCTTCGAACAATAATAAGGAAGTGAGATAAGTAGACAGGCTATAGGGAGGGCATCTATTGAACTCACCAGACGGGATGTCGCCCTGACCGTTGCTTATTAGTTTTTCTGAGTGGTCCCATAGCGATTAGCCGAGAAGAAAAACGGATATAGCCAGTTTCGGTAACCAGCTGAAGGAGACCGAGAGAAAGTTTTGACATCTAGGATTTCCGGTCGAAAGTAGATAATATAGAGCATAGACGGCCAGTCAGAGTTCGGTTGGGTGAGATCGCCGAAAGAGTCAACGACTCAGCGTTGGAGAACGACCGGACAACGATCAACAGACAGCGTTTGGAGTCCTTAGCCACGACAACGGTCAGACAAGCAGCTACTGACAATCTTTGTCCGACGTTTCTCCTACTTTTTCTCATAATAAAATAAATTTGCATGCAAGATTATTTACATCGCTAATCGCGCCGGACACACGCACGTTAACTTTTATGTAGAAGAATAGAGATGACGTATTTGACGCATATGTAGAGGATTTCATCAGGGGTGGGATAATTTCTGGAGCAGTAGAATGATCCAACCATTTTCCCAGAGACATACAGACTGATACTTTTGGAAGAAAGTAATCGCGTTCAATAACAAACAATTGAGTTATGCCAACAACAACTTGGTTTTACTACGACCACCGAAACGACTATCTGGCTACACTTGCAAGCATTAATTTCTGAAAATCACAGGTTTCAGTCAGGGAAAGCAATAATAACTTTTAATTTTGTACGTCTCTACACTAGTTGCTGAGAAAATGTATGGATCATTCTATCGCTCCAGAAATTATCCGAATCCTGATGAAATCATCTACATAAATACGTCATCTATTCTTCTATATAATAAAAGAAAACATGCGTGTGTCCGGCGCGATTGGCGGTATTAATAATAATCACACATGCAGATTGTTTTATTATGATAAAAAGAGGGGGAGGCTTAAGCTCTCTCTCATATATATATATACATAACACAGTTTGTGTGTGAGTGATACGGAAAGAAAGGTTGGAGAATCTACATAAAATATAAAAGGTGTATTCTTATGTAAAAATTACCGGGGACGATAGTGCAGCTCTGAAGGGGCTATGAGGGCATACCTTCCTTAAAACTTCAAATATATCTTTATGAAATTTAAAATCATACGTATAAAATTGTCTGGGGAAGACAATGGAAGTGGACCAAAATCTGTTACCTCTATGTGCTAAATATCTACGTGATCCATGGGACAACACCCCCTTAAAAATTTAAATAAATATATCCGATTATATGCAATATAAATCATACGTATAAGACACTAATTCAGTGTATTCCAACATTTCAGTTTCTTCGACTATACCGGAGGGGGGGGCGAAACCGCAGTAAAAGAAAAGTAATATGGTGTTATAAGCATAGTAAACCAGTACATAGTGATCCCCATTCAATCCCGAACAACGTCGGGTCTTTCTGGTAGTAAATGATAAATGAAAAGGGAAATTATTTCCTTAAGACAAAAAATATTCCTTTCCTTTGTTGAAAACTATGTTCAAAGTTAAAAAAAAAAAAAATAAAATAAAATAAAGTTAACATCCAGCGTCGAAGTTCGAATTTTAAGAAACGTTAAGACAAACGTAATCTATATCAGAAACATTGAAAAACAAACGGACAGACAATTTTATCGATTAATAAAATTACCGGAAACTATACATGAATTTCAATGATTTCAGGTAGTGAATATGAATTAAATTGCGAAGCGATAGTGAGCGAGCGAAGCCAGCTAGTAAGAAAATACATCCTAAAATAAAGTGCTGCTGTCGCATCTGAGGGGTTACCTAACCCCCGGAATATTGTTTTGGTACTCTTATAGATGACGCACCATGTTTCCGTGACTTCGCGTCGTCAACGCTCGGGCAGGTCTTGGAAGCGCCGCGAGAGTTGACGAAACTATTAACGAATCAGGTTGCAGCAGGCAGCTGATACTTTTTGAAGAAAGTAATCGCGTTCAATAACAAAAAATGAATTTCTATAATCTGTCAGCTCGTTGAATCTCTCGAAGTACTAATTGAGTTCTGCCAGCAAAGGTCTCTTTTAGTGAACCAGAAAAATATTTGCTTTAACACATCAATAAAATCATCTTTTGAAACTTTTTGGTGCACAAACAAAAACATTTGATTAAGAATGGTTCCTTTGACAAAAAAAAAAAAATAAATAAAAAAAAAAAAAAAAAAATCTAATTAATAACAGTTGTTTAGCTATGGTTTGTTCGTTTTTTTAATTTTTAAATATGTATTTTAGTTTGACTTTCTTCGTCGTAATTTATCAACTGCCATTCTTCAATTTATCGTTTGGCCGTTTTCGCCTCATTTTCTCAACTCTCGGGCGCTTCCGTAACCTGCCCGAATGTTGACGACGCGATGTCACGGAAACATGGTTCGTCATCTATAAGAGTACCCATTCTTTTGCCTGTATAATTCAAATCAGACCCTTTTCCACAGAAGAGACATTGCTCGTATTTTTTCTACAATCTTTATTTCAATTGAAAGTTCTTGA
Organism: Sepiola atlantica; assembly: GCA_963556195.1. Taxonomy (NCBI): domain Eukaryota; kingdom Metazoa; phylum Mollusca; class Cephalopoda; order Sepiida; family Sepiolidae; genus Sepiola; species Sepiola atlantica. Next base: position 40,006,785 of record OY744532.1, on the reverse strand, counting down.
CTAAACTTCAATCTCTGATTCCTAATAGTAAACAGTCTTATTACCACAACTGAAAATATCTTTCCTTTCTTCAGAATGGAATTTCTATGGAACACATTGCCACGCGATTACTTCCGAGAGTTACCTCATGGTCATCTTCAAATCAGTGTCCTTATATATCGTCCTCATTTTATTCATCATTTGTTTTTTTTTGTTGTTTTTTTAAAACTCTAATTCACCCCAAACAAGGCACATTGCGACCAAGACATAAGAGGCTACTGAGAATTAGGGTCTAGATTTATAGGGAGCCCCTTAAGTGAGTTGTGCAGAGAGATGTTTGTTCACATTACATTTAAATTTCTACATGTTCATACAGTCAGGAGAAACAGGGAGGGAATTACAAAGAATAGCAGTCTGAGGCAAAAAACTAGAGTAGAACGCCCTACAGAATCTAGGGACCTCCACAGTGAAAGGGTGGGATTTAGCCGACTGTCGGGTTTGTCGGGTGTATTTACGCCGAGGGGGTACCATAGAAGCAAGTTAGTCGAGGCACATTCCACTGAAGTACTTGTAAAACAAGCGCAGGGATGCAACATTGTGGCGATGGGACAGAGGCTGGAGCTTGATGGACCATGCAGGACCTATTCGATTAGAGGCTCTTTTTTTTGGGACCGTGTCTAAGAGGGAAAGAAGAGTTGTTGGTGCGCTAGCCCAGATGTGACAATACACCAGACATGAGTAGATAGTGTCTTTGTAGAGGTATAGGGTACAGGCACGGGTGAGAAGTTTTCTAGCAAGATAGGGGGAGCCCACCTTCTTTGCAGCAGCCTTGGCAGTATTTTCAATGTTCCAATTCATGTTACCTGTAAATGTTAGCCGATTAAATTGAAGGTTTGATTCGCGCCAGGTCTGAGTGAAGCCAAAGGAAACTCTCTAATAATATTTAATAGTCAACTGCAAATTCATTCCTATCGTTAACCCTTATCCAGTGGCTTTTAGTCTTGATAAGTGATTACTCATTAAAAATTAAAACATGCTAAACAATGAAATGCGTATATATTGCATATACAGTTGGATGTATGTGGCCAAGTGTTAGAGAACTGGATTTCTCATTAAGTGTCAAGTAGGTATGTGCCGACTGCCTACCTGGAAAGCTGTACATGTTCAAGCGATACTAACCGTGCTTGGAGTGTCTATTCGACAGGTAGTACGAAAGAGTGCATACGTCTTAGAATCTGTCTGGACGCTTTCTGTCAGCTTTGTGAATCCCTAAATGTCCTGATAGAGTGCTAAAATTACTACGCTGACTATAGTCTGATTGGTCACACGATGACCAAACAACCTCATTAGGGTTGCTGTGCGACAGGAAAAAGATCAGTGTTTATCACTGCTACACGTATACTTAGACGTTGTCTTTGTTTTTGTTTTGTTGTACTATCTATCTGTTCGATTATGGTCTAGCGTCATCATTGTCTTATGTCAATTGGTTTCCGTTAAATATTTCATCGACAAGCTGGAATAAAAGTTTTTTTCCAAATCAATAAGTTTTAATCAGATATTTGGGTGCTTATATAGATGAGGGAACATATCGAAAACGCAATTCCAAATAAAAACTATTGTTTATACTTACTATTTGGCAAAAATACGTGTGTTCACCAAAACTGAGAAAAAAAATATCGAGTAGAATTTTAACAAAAATTTCTAATCAGTTTTATCGTATTTTGCTGATGGCCATTCATTTATTACTTGTTAATATGACAAGCTGAGTTATGTCCACCTGATGTACGTGTTTTTCGCTCGAATCAATGGCGGATCCATAAAATACGATTAGACTGATTTTGATTTTTAATTAAAATTCTACTATAATTTTTGGTGTATATACCTATTTTTGTCTGATATTTAAAGTATATCAAAGAGTATTCCAATTTATTTTAAACTGATTTTCACCTGTGTAACTGCGTTTTTCATATGTGCCCTCATCTATACAAGCACCGATATTTGAACGTTTGTCCACTGACAAAGAACATTAACTATCGATGTTTGTCTTCCTAACTTGAAAGATACCAGTGACAGTAATCCAAAATGGCAACTCTAAGAGATAACTCAACCGCATAGAAAGTACTAATGACACACAACAATCTTAGTCGTCAGCTCAAGAGAAGACCTGGACGCAAGTTCATTTTCCATCTTAGCTAGTCCTAAACGTACAAAGATGGCATTCGTAGGTCTATAGTTTCCGGTAAATTCTACTGAAAATGACTCTTACGACAAGACAAAAGGTTGAGAATGGTCTTTTCACCGATAAGATCCAGACGACTTTTAAACCTGACGGCTGGGTAAATAGTTGGATGTGCTTCAAAGATTAGTGTAGCCTTTGTCTGAGGCGCTAAGAGGATGGAACTATGATATCTGTATGCATCGCTAGAGGATAGACTTGTTTGTCCTATAAGAGTACCCCGACATCTAATTGTCCTATTACAGGGGGTTTAACGTGTGGGTTGTGATCCCCATGGGGTGGGAGGTCACGCATTTCTACTGGGGGGGGGGGGTCACAATAACTGAGGAGTTGGTGTATATTATTAGACTTAGGTCTAAGAAAACTTGTTGGGTATGTGAGATAATTTTATAATTAATTCTAATTCTAAGTTTACTTAGAGTATTTTGTCTCCTTTGCAGAGTGCAGGACCCTTTTTTGCATAAGGAAAGTTCACTTTCGCAGGGAAAATGTTTTATTTTTCTATGGAGTACTTGAGACTATAGTATACGATAGTGTTGAAATCAAATCTTTACTATAGAATGATCTGCAACACGCAGCATCAGCCATCTCACTGACACTGTTTATAGGGTATGAAAGAACCACTAAATAAGGTTTTCTTCAACAGATGGTTTGATTTAAAAAAAAAAAAAAATTATATTTTTTTACTGCATATAATCAGCTATGCTTGAATCGACTATTTTTAAAAGGTGTCGTCAGGTCATTTCGGTTGCTCATAAGTAGTCGCAGTACGCAAAAGATTGAACACCACTTCCCTATTAGATTCAACTTACTTATAGACTTTTAGCTTATGTCTAAATTTTTCCTAGTCCAAATCTCAATTACCACTTGAGATTCTCTCCAGCACAAAATGAAAGGAAAGTGATATTTCGATCAATTTACATTTTGAACATTGAATTTATCTCCGTGAGTTGATCAACCCAAGTAGACATGCTTATATCTGGTCAACAGGGAACCAAGTTCAAGTCGTTAATTTTCCACATATTCAAGTAGTCTATCTTTATTACCGAATCCAAATCCAAGCTGAAATACATGCACATGCATCCATAATAATGCACATGAGAAGCATTATTGCACTAACGCTTTAATCAATATTGTATATTCTACGCCGGTAATATTGAATTATCCCACGTAATGGCTGCTATTCAGAATCTTAAGTCGCCATTAAGTAGACTATTTCTCTTCTACCAAACGGTCATAAACAATGTTTTAAGTTTAATTTAGACATTTTCAAACCGAAATAAATGATTACACACTAACAAAAATTTAGATTAAAAAACACAAAACAATTTTTTTTAAATCCAAATTATTTGACGGTTTTCAGTAAAAATTCCATATTAAATTTAAAAAAAAAATCTCATGCTTAAATTAAACTTAAAACGTTGTTGATAACCGTTTTATACAATGGAGGCTATTGTTGGCGGCTTACGAACGGTTATGAATTTGGAATAGCCGCAATTAGGTGGGATAATTCAATTTTACATCTACGCCACTGTCATTGCAGATTTAGAATTATTATACCGAGGTGATTAGAAAAATATACAAGTAATTTTGGCCATGTCTTACTATAACGCTAGGATTTGCATAAATAATTTCTTCAATTAAAAAAACTAAACATACGTTCTGATCATCTGTATAATAATGGTCTTGTTCTTAGTTAAACAACCGCTATCACCCATATAAGAATCATGGACTCGCCTAAATGCAGTAATTTAATATCATCTGATGTTACTAATTAGCGCACTAACATTTTACTTAAAATACAAAAAAGAAAATATTCCTGAAACAAAATCCTAAATTTTTAATTGGAAAGATAAAACAAAAAAAAACAAAACTGTTTTTCACATTTTTACACGCCCGATCTTGTTACATTAATGCATTCCCTCAGTTCAACAATAACCGGCCGGTTGATGGTTTCGCAAATTCCACGGATCATTTACTTTTCCATGGTCATGAGGAAAGACGTCACGATTACTCACTTTAGATCACCGACTATTTTACTTAATCTTACGGTTTCAAAAATGCCTAGCGCTCCATAACACGACTCGCTTGGCAAAGCCACGTTTGCATCTACCCCCTTCCATTATACTCGATTAAAACTCAAAATGCTTCTCAAATAGTCACTAATATAAACAGAGCATGACGATCGAACACTACAGAACTTTCAAAAATTATGTAGTGGTTTAGCGGCTTCGTCCTGCAAGGTCAATTGCGAATGTACTAACTGTAAGATATAGTAGCACTGAAACTTGAGTCGGGCTTTGTTTCTAGAACAATAGCCATCTCAAATACCTTTGATAGGTGTTGCACAAAGGGTCGGTTCACAAACTTTCTAGCTATTGAATATCGGCAATGTCTTCCCAACCATCGAATCCTTTCTGCTAAGTATATAAAAGTAGTGGTTGATGGGCACAAGCACGTAGTATCAATACAGGCATGCTTCAGGATCTATTGTGGGCTCGACCCTCAATGATCTCCCAAATCATTACAATCATTTTTTTACATCAATGCAGACGACACAATTGTCTGTGGCAACACCACGAATATTGGTCATGTGTTTCATTGTGTTGCCTTGATGGGCTTGTTTTTTGGGTTGCTTCTGTATATGTGTTGCTTTCCAAGTATGCTTCCACAATCTTCATTGCTTCTGGGTATGATATATTTCTTTTATGTTTTACCTCCGTAATTTTTTTTCGTTTTGGTAAATTTTACAAGTTTTGGAGTAGGCTGGGTGGTTTTCATTACAGTTTGGACATTTTTCGTCGTTCTGGCATTCATCTTCTGTATGGATGGGACACCTTTCACTACATTTCCCACATTTTCATTCCTCTACATACATCCTGGTGGTGCCCATTTTTATGGAATTTGTGGCATCTTAGGGTGTTGGGATGTATTGCTCTACTTTTTCAATGAGGTAGCCAATTTTTAGTTATTTTGGGATTGTAGAGGTGTCAAAAGTCAATATATATGTATTAGTTTGACCATTTCTTTTTTGGTTATGCGTTTGTTGTCAATTACGCCTTGTTTTTTTAAAGCCGTTCTTATTTCATCTGTCGTCGCCAAAGATAATTCTTAGTTTCTTATAACTCCCTTAGGTGTTTAGTTTTCCATGTGGAAAAACTTTGCATTTATAATTATAGAAATTATGCATTTTCAATAAGTTTTGTGCATTTTATTGCTATTTACTTCAACAAGATTTCCATTTCTACGTTTTTAATAGACTTTGGGTTGCTCTTACCCGTGAAAACTTTGTTCAATTAAAAATGGCGATAATTCGCTCATTTTTTTTCTTTCTAGAAGTTCTATTACTAGAAATTTTGGGTAATTTGTGGGAGAGCTGTTTTTTTTTAAGGTTGTATATTTTTTCGTCCTCCGACTTGAGATGTCGGAGACATCGGAGTGGTATCTTTTTAGGGTTTTGGGAAAAAAAGGATCCATGTGTTTTTTGTTTTTATCTTCATCACCCTTGCTCCACACCCGCCTCGGAGCCCTTTGTGGGAAGTGCCAGGGGGAGAACCCATTCGCCCTGGCACCACAGAGATACAGGGAGGATATACTTGATTTTGGTGAAACAATGAGCACCTGTCTTCCTTTTATTTTGCTTTTTGGGCTTTTAAGAAAAATATCTGGGATGTTGCAGCCAGGTCAATGTTTTATTCGCCAGAACCAATTGACCCTCAGCCACCGCTTTCCACCATATTTTGGGGGTATTTATTAGGTGTTGTTAGTGGGGGTTGGAATAGGAATGTTAATTGTAGTGAGTAGATTGGTGTGGGTTTTATATGGTGGGGTTTGACGTAACCAGCCGATTGATTGGATCGGGCCTCTCCAACCACCCGTCTAGCCCAGGTAAGGGCCAAAGTGAAGTGTTGCAGTGTACATATCCACTACTTTCCCGGGTTATGAACTGCTCAGTCACCAGGATCCTGTCCTTAAGCATCACGGGTTGCAACTCACGGCAAACTGGTAGCCCCGTTAGGGGGTATAAAAAGAGATAGAGTGAGAGAAAAGAGGTGAATTGTTGTTTTTGTTTTTTGCTTTGCAAAATGATTTGAGTTTTGCAAAGAGAAGGGAGAAAAACAAAAACTTCAATGTTAGGTGCATTTTCGGTCAGGAAGCCTATATCTTCAGACAGCCTGATCTGGTTGTTCCAGTAAAATGGAGTAAAGTCTAAATCTTACCTCATCCACATCGAATTAGACACCAACCAACATATTTGCTGATCGGGCGATCAGGTTTCCTAAACAAGTGTGAAAAGTGATAACGTACGTATGAACATAAAATTCCTTAACGTAGGTAACAAATTCTTTTAAATTATTAATCGTATAATTCCCACAAAATGTCATCGCAATTCAGGTCGTTTATCATTTTCGATTAAATTATCTTTCATTCTTCTCTAGAAAAGTAGAAACGTAACGATTAGAGGCAGGGATGTAAAAATAGTCTGAAAAACGGCATTTTCAACATAAGGTTAAATAAAGCAGAACAATGGAAAATTCCATTTAAAGTTTAAAATTTGAGTTAGAGCTACGTCTCAGGATATGATGTCACTGACAGGAAGTACGAAATGTGACGTGACAAAAGTCATTTCTCTTAGGTTAGTGAAAAGAAAGGAGGCTAGGTATAAAACATGTTTTTTTTCACAACATATCAACCATCAATGGGTTATTTTATGCCAAATCAAATTGTCGGATAAAATCTTATAGTTGTGATAATTATTCATTTAAAAGAAATAATTAAGATAGTATAATTTTATTAGAGTCTTATTTCTTTAATAAAGTCAAAGATGTGTTTTTATAACCGGCTTATCATTTCAGAGTTACTTAATGCCGAATCCAGGTATTCTAATAATTTTGTTCAGTTTTTTATTATTTTCAAATATTTATTCATGAAGTTTGTTCTATTATTCATTTAAGATGAGATTTACATAGTAATAGTTGCATGTTATTTCTGCGACATATTCTATTTATTTAATAGATGGGAACCTAATAGGTACTACTACTACTACTACAGGTCAGAACGGACCTGGGAGGAGTTGTAGCGAATAGCGTGGCTTCAGACCCCAATAGCTTAGTCTCAGGATATGATTTCACTAAAAGGAAGTCAAGAAATGGCAAAGGGAGGGAAAGTCCTTTCACTTTGGTTGGTGAACAGAAAAGATTCGGAGATCCGCCCCCCCCCTCGGAAGAAACGCACAATATGAATATACAATTGTACAGTGTTGTAAAGGAATAAAACATTGCAAAGCAATTAGGCTGGAATTTTTAATTTAAAAATATATTTTTTTAGTTGTTATTCATTAAATTTACTTGGGAAGAGAGGAAAACGGCTGCTGCTATCATTACACCCAGAGAATAAAAGTGAACAACTGTTTAAAACACCATGACAATGACATCACCACTCTTAGATACATCATTATCCACTGAGCAACTACTTACGTGTCAACCAGAGAACAGTCGTTTCTGTCGACGACCAAAGTGGAGGATTGTAGAAATTCTTCATGTTATACTAATTTATCTAATCTGCCTATTAGCTGTCATCTTATACACATTAAATGCATTTACATCAATTTTTGTACGAACGAGTCACTGCTTATACAGGTCTAAGGCAACTCAAGAATAATGGTTTATGAGTTTATGTTGTGGACGCTGACCTTGAAGATTGAAGTTGATGGTTTAAACTGGGGAAAATTTGATTATTTAAGGACGGCTCGACAAAGATGTTTAACAATTGCACTTAAACGACCATTCAGTCAGCTGGGACGCAGCTCTGTGGTATTGTGTTCCACAACCGAGGCGTTCTTGAAAATTCATTTCTCATGGAAGTATCTGAATTCTAATCAATAAAGTCTATCTCCTGATGAAGAAAATAAGATTTCAAGCTTTCCATTTGATGTAATAGAAAAAATGTTTTTTTGAATCGCACCTACATATGGATAAACATTCTAAAGTGTTTATTTTCGGTAAGTGATAATATTAAAAATATTAATTATTTAAATAAAATGTCAATCTACTTATATATATATATATATATATATATATAATATATATATATATATATATAAAGATGAGTGGTCTCAGCAACAATAACAAGTGCAGGTTCTGCCACACAGAAGTGGAGTGTGAGCCACCTGACATCCAGTTGTAAGGTTCTGATGGGGGATAACTATTATACAATGAGACACAGCGAAGTGTGTAAATATCTTCCCTGGACTATATGTAACAAGCCGCGCGTGTGTGGTCCCCCTCTGTATGTGACTCGATGTGGCGAGTGTAAAATGCAATAAATTTGGGCAATTTGGGGCATTTTTGACCCCCTCTGACCCCTTTGGGGCGCGAAGCAGAATTTTTCTGAGGTCAATGATGCTCATTTTATATTCAGAACAATTGCCTCTACATTTTGGCCAGGTTTCAGAAAAAATTGAATGGATGGATCAAACGTTATGGGAGAAAAGGGTAATTTTTGCCATTTTGGGGTTTTTTTTTACCCCCTGGGGGCGCGAACCAGATTTTTTTTCCAATGTCAGCGATACTTATTGTCTATTAGGAACAACTGCCTCCACATTTTGGCCAAGTTTCAGAGAAATTGAATGGATGGAAAAAAAATCATGAGGCAAAAAATGTCATTGTTTGCCATTTCGGGGCCTTTTTACCCCCTGGGGGGTGCTAACCAGATTTTTATTTTAAAAATCGGAGAATTTCACTTTCTAACCTGACCAAAGTTACAACTTCATGCAAAGTTTGAGAAATTCAATAGATGGTTGCGGAAAAAAATCCGGACGGACGGACATGCCTCAAAACAGAAGTCCCCTTATTTTATAAATCGGGGAACCAAAAAGTTGAATATCCAGTGTAGCAGCAATTCCCGGAGCATATACCAGAAAGAACAGTCGGAAATAATTTATACACCATCCACTATAAAGATGCAATCCCTACAGCTACATATCTAGAAAACGGAGCTGTTAAACCTAACACCGTGATATGGGACAAAAGGGATAAAGTAGAAACCCTAGTTGAAGTCAGTGTTCCTAATGATGCTGGCTTAAACAGAGCTGAAAGGGAAAAGATCACAAAATACAAGGTCTTATGTACGACATGAAAAGAAACTGGAATCTTAGGAAAGACTTTCATCCCAGTAATTATAGGAGCAACAGGCTAATAGCAGATTTAAAAAGATATGTGGCGAATATACTCGGTGAACCAAGTGCAAGAGAGAGACACACAATTGCACTTAAAGGGGCGGTTAGAATCTTAAAAAGATCTCTCGGCTGGAGTGTCTGAAATATTCGGTAAATATCTGGCATCCGGCAGGATGCCCCATCCCTAGCAAAAGCAGAAATATATATATATATATATATATATATATATATATATGCTTTACAGTGGTTGTAGCTGTTTTACAAGATGAAACTAGATATTGGATACTTACCATGAAAATAACGATCGAGTACAGAAAGACTAGCAACTTCTATTCTGCGAGAAAACGACTAGCAGGAGAAGAGAACATCCCACTAGATTTCGAAGACGATTTATTACTCTGTCAAGGCTGAAAACAATGCTGTGAGCGGCACATTCCCAGATGTGGTAATTATACTCCTTATTAGCAGGCATAACCTCTTATAGAGGTTTGCGTAAAAAAATGATGTACTTTCTGGAGAGGGAGAATGATCTAACCAGATTTGTAAAGACAGGCGACTAGACCCGAGGGCAATACGCTGAATACATTGTTCTCAGAATGAATTGCTCTCACAAGGAAATGTTAGCGAGAGCTGCAACATTAATCTTAAACATTACTCTTCGAAAAATTTACTCCTTAGCATTGGTAATCTTTGTTCGACATGATTGACCCCAGCCACCGCATTCTAGTATTTATTTGGGGATAAAATAAAAAGTAGAAATAAGTTTGATTTTTTTCGATTTAAACCACAAATTCAAGATTGGTTCCATCCAACTAATGCCCCTTGAATTTATACTGCTTACAGCTCTTAACCGTTTCATTAAAATTGCCACAGGTGTAAAAAGTAAACTAAATCCGTGAGCAAATAATAGAGTTATTTGTTCTTTAATTGCTTCCATTATTCAAATAAAAGATTAACAGTTCTACGATTGCTACATCTATCACTGTTAAGCGACGGCACTACTAATTGAGCAACAATTACAACTTGTTGACGAGAGACTGATCTGTTTTCTGCGAAGGAAAAGATTACGAGACATCTGGTTGGCATCTCAGAACAATATTACAGACGGTTTGTTGAATAGGATTATGCTTAATATGACACCTGGACAATGTGATGAAACACTGAAAAGTGGAAGGTTTCTATCTCAGCTTCGAGTGATTTATTTCCGTAATATTCCGTTTGCTAATTGGTGTATAATTGCTTATACACCTGTGTCGTCGTCGTGAACCTAGGTTCTTGCTTTTCTGCGGAAAGAAAACTACTTAGGCGTCGATATTGATTTATATGAAAAAAAAAGGTTTGTTTAAAAAAAAAAAAAAAAAAAAGCACATCAGAACGAGGAATTATTTGTACGTGTGAGAAAGACAAACGGACGGATAGTTCGTCTCGTTACATCGTTACGTTGTGCATTGGGACAGCACCTCGGATACGGGTCTTTTCTGTCGAAATCTCGCCAGCTAAGAGATCGAAAATCTCCAACCAGAAGTCACATGGTTTCATAGACTCCAGTCTGGTGTCACCCCTGACCTTCACGGTTTTACTGAAACATTTCCACTCAAATAGTCCTCATAAGTTAACATATTGAGTAAACAGAGAATTCAAGCAAATAGTTGTTTAGCCATGGATGAGGTACGATAACATTCAATCGAAATCTTCGGTTTGAGAAGCTTCCGGCGGACGCTGGTACCCATCAATCTAAATACATCTGGTCTGTTAAAAAGGATTGTTGCAGTCAACATCGGTTACGCGAAATATGTGATCGACAAGGTGAGTAAACAATGACGAGTAGGTTTTTACGTTTGGAAGCTGGTGACGAATGCTGGCACCCGTATCGACTTCAAATAACACCCCATGCTATAAAGTTTTAGAAAATATAGGCTTATTAAGTAAAAACACGTAAAGCAAATGACATTTCATACATCACCTGGTTTGTTAAAATTAACAGAGAAAATATGATTTACTTCAGACAACGGAACCAACTATTATAGTATTTAGGCAGGATTTCGGGGCCTTATTTTATGATTGGATTAGCTTATTCCGCGTCAAAGAAGAAGTCAATCAAATGAATGCTTATCTGGTGATGAGGTATGAAATTACATCAACCAAGTAAATATCATTCAATCGAAATCTTCAGGTTGATAAACTGATGGCGAATGCTGACACCCACATTGATTCTAAATAAAAAGCCATACTATACCCATTCTTACATTCATTTCTTGTAAGTTCTTTTGAGAGAAACAGTAAAACAAATGATACCTCACCGAGTAAACTGAGTATTTTTCCAAGCTCAACCAGAGCATTTTCGGAGGTAATGATAATCGACTATGTGGTTAATTAGTAGTTGCAATTTTGTTGAGACGTCTAAGGATTTGTCTGGTAGAGACGAAGAGAATTTACATGTCTTTCTCCATTGTCACAATATATATAAGGCAAAAATCTGTGTGTATGTATGTAACGCTAAAACTTAAAAAAATACTCAGACACCACCAAAGTAGGTATTATTTTAACCGGCATAAGCCCGGGAAAAATATTGAAAAAAAAAAAATAAATAAAAAAGATTCATTTTTGGGGGGTCAAATAGTCATTTTCTCGTTTAATGTGATCACGATTTTTAATGTTATCTTGTGCACATGACGTCATAGTGATAGGTTTGGATATTATTTTATGCCATCGTCGCAGTGTCTTTTTTGCATTTCTCTTCGGACTATTACTCTCATCAAAGGGAGGGAATAAGAAAGTGATTTTAGTTTAGCTCTGGAGGCCTCCTTGATTTTATATTTATAGAAACAAGTATTTGGCGTTGTCCGGGAATAAGACAATACAATGTTAAGAAACGTTCTATTGTCATTATTATTCTTCAAAGAGACAAGTAAAGCAACGCATATCTTGGCCAGTACTAAATAGTGACGATTTAGGATACCCAGGTGCTGTAAAATCGAGGTTAAGCAACGCGTATCCTGACAAGTACTAAGTGGATCACTATTTGGGAAGACCAGGTGCGGTACACCATAACTTCTGCTTCACCACCGCCATCACCACTTCCCCTTCTATTTCACCACCGATGTGTCAAAGTATCCGGGCCCCCATGTGGATCGGGTACCCTGGTGACGCGCTAGTATGCATCTTAGTGGTGATGCTACACCGACTGAGGGCCCTGCGACGAGACGAAGTGGAAATATAAAACTAGTATATATTTGACATAGAAATGAACTTATTCGGACGACGGAAAGGGGCGCCAGCTAGTCTCGCGGAATCGTGTAAGATATTTAAAATCAATTACCACCAGAGGCGAGGAGACAGTTGCCAAATGGGAGGTGAGATTTGAGAATGCCATATCGCAAATTTAGTTCTAAAATATAAATAAAGCGATATTATTGTTTGAGTGAATGGCGCGTTTTAGAACCACGATTCGGTGACGGTTGTTTTGAAGATGTCACGACCTGGAAAACACGAATCCACTTGACGGAGATTTATTTGAGTGTCATCGTTAATTACAAGCCGGGCATAGAGCACCTCCAGCTGTGTCAGAATGAGAAAGGCCATGGTTGTCGCGTTTGTTTTGGGCGATAACGGTGGGGGTAGGAGAAAATTCATTTATTTTAAGAAAAATAGAGTGAGGCGCCCAACAGGAAAGGAAGACAGGCAGGAAGTAAGATGGCGGAGAAGGGGGTGTACGGCCATAGACATCTTCAATAAAAGAATGTTTTTTTCGCACGAGCAGAGTTGGACTAACGCCCGGGAGAGTTGAACTGACGCCAGGGCGTGCGCCAAAGTGGCGTGCGCCGAGGAACCAACCCGGACGAAAATTCTAGCCACCACCTTCGCCCGTTGAGTTTATGACTTAGACAACCACTTGTGTAAAGAATTCGCACACAGAACTAGCGAAAAACAACCTTTGCTAAAGACATTTACGAGCACGGTAGACATTAATCCTACCATTCACAAATGTAAAATCAATTTTTATTTTATTAATAATTACTCTTCTATACAAAAACCCAGACTGAGTTAAACATTGTTCTTTTCCTTTTGTTCTGCTTTGAATGAGCCTTCGCTCCAACAGAGCCAACCGGTTGTTCGCCCAGTGATCGCTCGCTGCTATAAACAGTTTAACCGTTGGAGTGTTTGTAGGTGGACGAGACGACCAGATCGGCGACGTCATCATCATCGTCGCCATCCCAGCCTAAAGAAACTTTGATCTAATTTTTATTGCCACGACGATCTGCACGGCTAAGGGGTCATACCACCACTTTTCTTTCTACTTCCCCATCAATCCCCGCCACCACAACCACTATCTGTCACTACCACCATCACCATTTACCACTGCCAACACCACTCCTTTTACCACTATTTATCTTTCTACTTCATTCACGCCATCACTTATCCTTCCCTACATCTACTTCACCATCGCCACAACCACCTCTTCACCACCACCACCACCAACAATCTTCCTTTTTCACCACCACCAGAAACGCCACCAGGAATTCTGCCTTACTACCTCCTCCACCGCCACTTCTCCACAACAGTCACTTCTCCTTTAGCACTGCCACCACCGTAATCCTTCCCGGTCCTCAGGTTCGGGAAGGAGTCAGCGCCTGAGTGTCGGGTAGGAGTCAGAGCCTGAGTGTCGGTATGGTATGGGAACGGAGTCGGATGGTATTGGAACGAGGTACAGTCGGGTGGTATGGGAAGGAGGTGGAGTATGATTCTATAGGTATAAATCTGAGTCGGAAGGAGTCAAAGTCGATAAGCATGGGAAGGAGTCAAAAGTCGATAAGCATGGGAAGGAGTCAAAAGTCGATAAGCATGGGAAGGAGTCAAAAGTCGATAAGCATGGGAAGGAGTCAAAGTCGATAAGCATGGGAAGGAGTCAAAGTCGATAAGCATGGGAAGGAGTCAAAGTCGATAAGCATGGGAAGGAGTCAAAGTCGATAAGCATGGGAAGGAGTCAAAGTCGATAAGCATGGGAAGGAGTCAAAGTCGATAAGCATGGGAAGGAGTCAAAGTCGGATGGCATGGGAAGGAGTCCAAGTCGGATGGCATGGGAAGGAGTCCAAGTCGGATGGCATGGGAAGGAGTCCAAGTCGGATGGCATGGGAAGGAGTCCAAGTCGGATGGCATGGGAAGGAGTCCAAGTCGGATGGCATGGGAAGGAGTTCAAGTCGGATGGCATGGGAAGGAGTTCAAGTCGGATGGCATGGGAAGGAGTTCAAGTCGGATGGCATGGGAAGGAGTTCAAGTCGGGTGTGCATGGGAAGGAGTCCAAGTCGGGTGTGCATGGGAAGGAGTCCAAGTCGGATGGCATGGGAAGGAGTCCAAGTCGGATGGCATGGGAAGGAGTCCAAGTCGGATGGCATGGGAAGGAGTCCAAGTCGGGTGTGCATGGGAAGGAGTCCAAGTCGGGTGTGCATGGGAAGGAGTCCAAGTCGGATGGCATGGGAAGGAGTCCAAGTCGGATGGCATGGGAATGCGTTCGGATTGTATGGGAATGCGTTCGGATTGGATGATATGGGAAGGAATAAAATCCGCCAGATGGTATGGGAAGGAGCCCCGGTCGGATGGTAAAGGATGGAATCTGATATGGTAAGTACTCGGAATGTATTGTATGGGAAGCGTCGGGTGATATTGGAATATGTTAGCGTTGCATGACATGGAAGAAATCGGAGTTGTATGGGAAGGAGTCAGAGGGTATGGGAAGGGTTAAAAAATAAATAATTTCCCAGGAACATTTGTTCTTTTCGGCATTGTCCTGGATAAAAAAAAAGTTCGAAGGTTACAGTGTTACTTTCGGTAACTGGTATATATTACATCTCTTCGGGCTATTGTCTTTATCTAAATAATTTATCTTCATATTAATGTGAAATTGAGGAGTGGGCACAAACAATTACGAATTTACCGGGTAAATTTGTTCTAAGCGTTGTTCGGGATCAAAAATTGTAAGATTTCAGGACTACTTTTTGTTAAGGGTATATAGCAAATTGTTTCGGACTATCGACTTCATCAACATCACTATCTTAATATCGTTAAATGGAGTGGGGTAGCAAGAAATTAGGAATTGATCCGGACCATTGTTCTACTCGGCGTTGTCTACTATGTTGAAATTGAGGGGGGGGGGGTCAAAAATTAAACATTGACCATTAAAATAAGAGAACAGAATGAGCTTGGCAAAAGAGAAAGAGTCGGTTGCGGAGAGGGCAAGAAAGAAATAAGAGAAAGAAAGATTTTGTTATAAAGTTTTAAACACTAATTAATTTATTCGATTTTTTTATCGCCCTGGGAAACACCGGGTAGCTCTGCTAGTATATAAAACAGTAACATCCATGTTGTGCATTTTTGGTCAGGAAGCCATTATTTTCAGACAGGCTGATGTCGTAGTACCAGTCAGAATCTTCGAACAGAACAGAACAAATCATTTTGGATAGAAAAACCAGCAAATATGGCCAAACGAATATTTTATTGATATGACGACGGCGTATCGAAGTCTGAAAGTTAAAAATTATATAAACTTCATCGTTCGAGAAGGGGGGGGAAGGTAGATTTTAGTTAATGAAATTCAAATATGAAAGTAGCTATTAATTGACATTTGCTATCCGAAGTCGAACTATAATATTACTTTTATTATACTATCTTTCAATGCTCAATGAAGTTTATATTATTTCAAACTAATATTCTATATTTTAATGATTGATTCACGAGATCGTCGACTATCCGTTCTGTTGCCATGAGATCATCTTTCCAGCCATTATCCCTACTTGTGGGAGTAGTGTAGTATCTGTTATATGGTCATTATACCATCCTACCAAGAATTATCTTCTCGTTTGGGAAGAGAGTATAGTATTTTTTCTTTTATGATGAGAATACTCACAGGCATTACATCCCTCTCTCCAAATGAAAGAGGTTGAGTAAGTCAAGAAATGATCACAATCGGCTGTTTATTTGAGAACTCGCTTATATAGTATACACTAGCACAAATTATTATCTTTAAGAACACTCAAGCATTTCAATTTAGTATACGCTATGCATAACACTGACAATACTGTAAATGACTATGCAAATATCATTACATAGAAGAGATGCCTAATTGTTATTACGCACAGTCATGTTTATAACGTGTACATGTTTTTAATATTCACACACCCATTTTACGAGCAGGAAACCCCGACGTTGCTCGGGATTGAATGAAGACCACTATGTTCTTTTATACTATGTCCATAACACCATATTAATTAATCGCGTTTTTCATTCGAACTTTTCATTTGTACCTACAATTTGTAAGGTTAAGACAAAAAAAACTACCGGACGTTCCTTTAATATTCCGTCATTTCTATTCTCTAGTAATTAAACAATCAGACAAGATCTTGCCTAAGTTGCTTGTCTACCCGTAACTTTTATAAATACACATCGAATTGTTAAAAAAAAAAAAAAAAAAATGTAAATATATCTATTGAATTATTCTTTTCTAAGCGTTCCATCCGGACAAATACAGAGCGAAACACGTGTCAGGGGATTACTATCTATGAATAAATAAACAACAACAAACTATGTAATGCGGACTTTAATCCCTTTACTTACGAAATGCCGCCTCACATTTAGGGACGTGTACATATATATATATATATATTTGGATGTATAGATATAATGTAAACGTCTCTAAATGTGGAGGCGTATTGCGTATGCAGGGGAGGCAATTCGCATGCGTAAGTGAGGAAACTCCCATTGCGCAGGACAACAAATATTACCAGTAGTACAATTATTACTAAAAACAGTAACAGAAACTATAATGTAATATATATATATATTTCTTGGTTAGGTGACTACATTATAATAAAAACACAAGACTAACGACATTAGTTAAGGCTTTATTCACTTACAGAAAATACAACGGTGGAAACATGTCCGAGTGAAACAGTTTACCAGATGTAGTACGAGAGGGATGTAGATAGTTCAATGATTTAGCCGGTGAAGACAGTAAACATTCAATCGAATTCGTCGGTTTCAAACGCTGGTGGCGAATAATGGCGTCCATATGGATTTCTAAATAAAGCTCATAATATACACTCATTCATTTCTTTAAAGAAGACAGCCAAACGAATAATTGTCTCAATTGATGAGGTATAAAACATGAGTATATAGTCATCGAAATCTTCTGAAAAAAAATCCAACTGTTTTAGAATCTAGTCACGATTCCCCACGTCTACACAGAAATGAGCTAATCCCTGCGATTTGCTTATTCGATGTAAATGGAGAAGTCAAGCAAATGAATGTTTATCCGGTAACGAGTTATAAATTAACATCATCCAAGTAAACACCATTTACTCGAAATCTTCCGGTTGAGTAGCTAGTGGCGAATGCTGGCGCCAATACTGACTTCTAAATAAAGCTCCATTATATAATATCCAGGAACGAATTGTTTTATTTCGAGCAGAAATAAGTCAGGCATCCGATAATTTACCCGATGCTGAGGTATAGAATAACATCAGAGTAAATATTCTATCGAAATCTACGTACAAAAGACCCAACTATTTTAGACGACAAAAAGACAATACAGAATTCCCGGCTCTAAGAAAGTTCCTATTTCTATGAAGGTATGTTTGCGTTCACTGTACACGCCATGATAGTCCGCTCGTTATGTCGGTTCAAAGTCGTTGTTCAATTCCGACATCAGTCGCAGTGTCAGCTATATGGCCTCAGTCAGTGCTGCAACCGAAAAATTATCCCTCCAAATAAAACTGCAACTCCCGTTTAAAACAAGTAAACTGTTTTTCTTTTGAAGGTTACAATAATGCTCGGTTTCTTATGAATAACAATCTTGCAAATGAGAAATCTTAGCCCGACCAAATCAAAACACAAGTCTAATAGTTTAAAGACCAAGAGCCGATCTCTGAGACGCACACACACATCGAACTCACTGTCAGAGCCCAGAAATCTAATTGACCGCGAGACACCGAGGGCCAACTCTGACAGTCGTCCTACGCTAAAATATATGTAGATCTCTCTCAGACAATCCCAGCGATACCACTTGAAATAATGACTAGCCAACATCAACTTGAGAACGATTATCTGCTGCCAATCCACGAACATAAAAAACTGTCCAGGGGGGGGGGCGTCCCGTATCTGGACAGTAATTAAATTTGGAAGACCCTGGTTGAGTCATAACCCCAGCAGGGAAACACGTATATTAAAAAGCATTATTTTTTCTGGTGGACAAATAGAATTCTTAGTAGCCAAACTCCAGATTAGACATATTTCCTGTGTGGTATGACTTAGAATTCCTCGTTCGCAGCAATTCTGTTATTCGCATGCTTTACAACTGTTCAACCCGCTAAACATACTGCCTAGTACACGCTTATATTTCATGTGATAAGCAAATCGAGTAAAAAAAAAAAAAAAAAAAAAAAAAAAAAAGACGTCAAACAAGCCAGACTTAACAAAACAAATTAAAAAATAACAATCATAAATAATTTCCTTTGACTTAGGCATGAAACCTTAAAAAAATATCTGATGAAGCTAATATTCGTTTCTAAGGGAAACGAAATACTGGCTTCTGTCGAGTAAGAAGTAAATGAATTAATGTTTACCCGTGATGCTCTATAAAATAATATCAACCGGATAGACGACATTCAAACGAAATCTTCTGATTGAGAAACTGGTGACGAATGCTGGGCGCCAATATTGACTTACAAATAAAAGCCTATATACGTCGGGGGAGGAGGGCTATTAGTTGTCTTTGGTGTAGTAAGAAGTCAAGCGAATGGACGTTTTCGCGTGATGAGGTACAAAATAACATCAACCGAGGAAACGTCATTCAATCGAAATCTTTAGGCAAACAGAGCCAACCATTTTGGATGACACAAGGCAGCAAATATTAGAGTTTTATCCTGCACCATTTATTGACATGGTGTGAGCCGATAGAAAGGCATAAAGTGAAAGATTTGTAGACATTCATCGTTCCACATGATGCTGAGAGAGATTCAATCGAACGGAACAAGTTGAGAGCTTAATGTCTCGAATATTGAACATTCAAGGTTTGAATTAATTAAATACCAATTTCAAAGTAGCTGATCTATTAATAGAAATTTGATATTCGTCTGAAGCCGACACTATACTATTACTTCTATTGATTGTAATATCATTTATGCTCAATTCAGTTTACTAGGTTATTCCAAAATAATATACTATCTTATAATTCTTGATTAATGACTAATCTAGTTTTGTTGGTATTAGATCACCCCCCGGGCATTACCCGTTCATTTGGGGGTGTGGGTAGCATTTGCTTTCTATAATACCATCCGTACATGCATTAGCCCTACTTTTCTGTGTAGGGTCATATCAGTTCTGTGGCCATAACATCCTTCTATGGATTAATTTCATCTTTCTTTTATTGTGTAGCATTTGTACTGCTGTGGTAAGACATTACTATGAGATAACCTCATCCATTAAAGGGTGGATAGCATACGTCACAATAGACTTTATTCGCTGACTCAGTATTTACATTATATATACTTGCAAAAATATGCGACCGGAGAGAACATACTGCTAGTATACATTATTTGTTATACAGACTCATAAGACTCCTGATAGCAAGTTATGAGAACATAACAGGCAAAAGACGCCGCTCTTCGGTTTTACATTTTTATAAGCTCAGCCGTAGCATCTTCGAATGTAGTTAGATTAAGGACGTACTTGTATATCGAGGAAGCTATGTAGTTAATTAGTTTTAATTCCGTTGAATCATTTTATTTTACTACGAAATAGTCACTTATGAAGGCCAGGTGCTACTGAAGGATAAAAGTCAAGGTGATGGATGATTATCAGTACGAAGTTCAAATATTTGTGAGGACGGTTCGAGATAGGAATCTGTTGAAATTGGTGTAAATTACAATCAAGTTGCGGGAAAGCAGTCCCGTTGCAGTTTGTTCCACAGACGGGAAGCCCTTGCGAAGCTTTTTTCCTGGAAATATCACCTGACGCTAGGCACCCATGGAGAAAGGAAACCATTCTGTTTTATACGAAAAGGAGATTTACAAAAGTATTTCTCCAGTGTATTAATTCTTTGTCGACAGTATAAGTGGTAAGATCAAACGAGAAAAAATAAGGTTTTAATCTATCCAAGATTACAATATACTTAAATAATTCATGGCTACCTGAATAAAATGTAATAAAAACAAAGCTAAGGACCTTATTTAAGGCTTTATTCGCTAGAAAGAAAATACGAGAAATATATCAGAGCGGAACAGTCAACTAGATGTAGTTGAAAGGAGAGTTAGATTGATTTAACCGGTTAGAAGAAAACGAGTAAACATTCAATCAAAATATTCGGCTTGAGAAGCTGGTGGTGAATGCTGGCGCCCATATTTATTTTGTTAATGGAAATTGCTCCAGACAAGCTATAAAAAAGTAAATTCGTATTAATCAGAAGGGTACAAATTTGTTGACCGGTTTGATTCTGTTGTCGCTATTCTTGCAGGAGGGACCATGTAATGGTTACCAATATCCTTAAGTTAAAGTGGTTATGGAATCGACTGGATTCGAACTTGGCACACCCAGGTCGTTATCCAATTACCCACCGTCACTTCCCTAGACAAGGCATGGTATGAAGCCTCTTGAGGAGCTAGCAAGAACAAATGACTATCGTAAAGACAGAAGATGACTATTGACCTTAGTCTTGAAAAGACCATAGTTAAGGTAGGAGGAAAACGGTCAACAGCAAGAGAATTCCACAAGCTTGCGGTTCTTGGAAAGAAGCTACTGGAATAGGAAGCTGTATTACAATGAGGTATCCAAACAGCAAATTGATGGAGACCACTAGACCAACAAGCTGGAACATAAACGGGAAATAGATTACATAATTCTAAAAGAAAACATGCCGTAATAGTATTTATAGAAAAGACAGACTAGCAACATCACGTGTGAGAGTGCAGAGAAAAATAAAAGAGTAAGGCCAATCAAATTAGATACATTTCTGCACCTCATCAAGAACCCTCAAATGGGACAGATATTCACCAGCCCCGAAACACACCATGCACTACACTGTCATGTTGATTTATTGTAAGTTCTGTTGAGTAGAAAGAAGTCTAACGAATGATAGTTTACCCGGTAAAAGATATCAACCAAGAAAATATTCAATCGAAATCTTTTCTAAAACAGATCCAAATATTTTAGACAGGTGGAATTGTACGGTCCTCTCGGAAAGTAGCTAAATTGTGTGATTAGCTTATTGTGTCAAATGAGAAGTCAAGCAAATGAATGTTCATCCGGTGATGACGTATAAAATATCAACCAAGTAAACATTCAATCGGAATCTTCGGAAAATCGAGCTAACTATCTTTCGATTTGAAAAAAAGAAATTGAAGTCTTGTATATCACTTATACATTACATATAAGTAATATATATATTAATGACAGTAATTACCACGAAAACGTTATACCACGATTATCGAACTTAATTTGAAGTACATTTTACGAATTTAGTAAACATTTTTGCGTTTCTTGAGGAGGGTATCCATATAGACTCGAATGTTTTCGATTGCGATTTATTGAACTAGATGAAAGCCCACAAATAAAGACAGACGACATTAAAGCATTCAAAGGAAACACCAGGTTAAGCTTGGTAAAAGAAAAAAGCCAAAAGTTGAAAAGGTGTTTTTCATAAATAGTTATCCAGAAATTTGGAGTCATGACTACGAACAGATGTCGAATTAAAGTCAGATTTTTATCGAAATACACTTAAAAAAATAAATATAAAGCGCTGTTATTTGGCAGACGACTTTTCTTTTTTAATTAGAAGGACCACGTTCCGACTTTTACGCAAGTTTTTGGATACTCATTTTCTTTTGGAATCGATTTGTCTTTACTAAAATGATTTAAGATTAAGGTTATAAAAAAAAAAAAAAAAAAAAAAGTTATGTTTTGGAATTTGAGATGTGGATTGATATTTAGATTATTCGTACTACTACTCTCATCTTGGATGTTCTTCACGGAGCGTTTCGGCCGATTTAACCAACGCATCTTGTAGAACTCTGAATTCTGTAGGACTTACATTGATTAAATGAAGGTTTCCATTCAAAATTCCGTACAGATTAGAGTTCGACAAGATGCACCTGAAGAAGGTCCGAGATTACATCGGCCGAAACGTGAGATAACATTCCAGATTAGAATAGTAGTCAGAATAATCCAAATTAAAAAATGTTTAATTTAATGTCAGTACTAATTGACTGTTCAGCGACAGTTCAACCATTTACAGTCCGTAAATCTCAATCGGAAGCATTCGGGCCAATATTAGGTCCCCAGCTATAGTACCGACATTTTGCATTTGAAGAGATCGAAGTATATTGGGTGGGATTATTTGATTTTTTAGGCCACTATTATTTGGGAATGTTTTACAATAGCCCTACAACTCGCGAGTCGGGTTAAGTAAAAGTTGTAGAACGTGGTCAAAAAAATGAATATGCAACAAATAAATGCGACGTACGTCGAGACCGTAGATTTTCCTAGTTTTCTATGTTTACGTATGGTAAATGGGTTTCTATTGGACATGAAAAAATTTTTTTTAATGTCTTATTTAAAAAAAAAAAAAAAAAAAAAAATGGCGTCACTAGTTTTGACTATCGGTGTCACGTGTTTTTTTTTTACCGAGACTCATAATCAAAGCGGTGTTTTTTTTTTGGGGGGGGGGGGGGAGGGGGTTTGCATTTTTAAAATTTAATTTTATGAAACGAACATTTTCACGATCATTTTGATCACCGAATGAGCGCGCATGTCGTTACGTCATTGGGGGTGGGGACATTTCCCCGTATTTCTTGTTACTGCAAAGACGTGGGCAAATGACGCAAGCTCAGATTATACATCGTGCCTTCAGCGAATTGACCCTCATATCTATAGGGTTAGGGCTGGGTTAGAAATTTTTTAAAGAAACAGGAAAAAAAACATTACGGTGTGACGAATGAAAATATGTAAATAAAAGCACACTGACATGTAAATCATAAGAAAATTATTTCATTCCTTTTGCTTAAAATGTTTTGTTTTGTTCTTCTGCTTGGCTGAAAAATGCAAAAATTGCGTATTGACTATGAGTCCCAGTAAAAAAACCGAAACGAGAACGTGGCTGCAGTCTCGTTCTCGTTTCGGTTTTTTCTATCGAGAAGCGGCCATTACTTTTTTTTTTTTTTTCACTTCACGTACGCTAAAACTATCAATTTATAGTTAATAGCACTTAACGGATTATAATCATTAATAACTGTCACAACTTGGAAATTCAGTTTTATCGGTTACGGTAACTTTTATTTGTTTTTCAGCGTTTTCGTTGTAGGGCTATTCTTAAAGATACCCTATTATTTTAATACAACCAACATTGAAACCATTTACATTTTTAGTCGGGACACAGTCTAATAAAGTCAGCGAATATCTAGTCTAAAATACTTTAGAGTTAAGATTTTGTAACAAAGGTGATTCAAGCAAAAACTGCGATTCCGATATTACAATTATAATAATCGGGGTTTCGCACTGGTTATTTCATTTGTAAAATTTCGAACTTTGCGGGAGGGGAGGGGGATCGCGATTAGTGTTTGCAAGTAAGACATGGACAATGCAAGACATTTTCGTAACTATGCTAAGAGTTTTAAAGGGTAAAAGTGACAAGGCAAATACTAATTGATATCGTCCGTTGAAAAGGAATCCTGCAATCAAAATCCGTTACGCAAAATTTAAGACCTGGACAAGAAACAATACAAATTTAGTTTCTGAATTTTTTAGATGAGGATTAACAATGTATATCATTTAGGCTTTTATTCATCTTGAGCGTTATTCTCGCAACGTTTCGGCCGATATAACCTCTGAACTACTCTAGGTGTATCTTGTCGAACTCGCAAGAACCTGTGGCGTAACGGATAAAGTACTAAGTAAAATTCAGTGCTCGGTGCAGTCTTCTGAAGGTTCAATCCTCAGTGAGGGCGATACTAAGAATTGCGAATTACTATATACTTCTACCCGGTCTGACTGACGGAACGAGCGCATGCTACCCCAGGGTTCAATTCGAAATTCCGTGCAGATTCGAGTTCGACAGTATACACCTGAAGAAGAAGGAGGTTACATCGGTAGAAACGCTGTGAGAATAACGCTCAAGATGTAAACAATAGACCAAATGATACACGTATCCAATCCTTATCTATAAAAAAAAAAAAAAAAATTCCCTTTTATTTGACGACGGCAGAGAAATTCCTGTAGCTGACTCGTGCCTCGCATTGTCCGTATTCTCTCTGCCGTTTTGAGAGCTAGCTTCAAGAAATGTTTCCAAATGTCTAAGGCTGGTAATACTTCGCAAATTTTCTGCATCAGAGTGAAACTAAAAATTCCGCTCCAAATCGAAGTAGTCCGAGGAAAAAAAAAAAAAAAAAAAAAAAAAAAAAAAAAAAGTGTCCGGTTGTTAATTTACGATTTAAAAAACGTCAGTGGACACTTTCTATTTCACCACCGATTATGATACAGAAGTGCGAATTTACTTACAAATGAACAGTTTTGTTAAATTGAAATAAAAATTGAAGGATTGAAAGCAATCCTTCAGAAATTAAAATACAGTTGTAGAGACAGAATGTTAAACAAAGGCCTCCGTCCTCAGACTAATAATGGGTTTCTAAATAACGTTATTATATAGAAACCAATTATTAACATTCGGAAGGGGAAGGCTTGGTTAGTATTCTGTACCTTCACCAAAATACTCACATAGAAAAGTCAAATACATACTAAATCTTTAACCTTTGAATTGCAAAATTCGGCCGAAAAGGTTTCCTTTGCCTGAAAGTACAAAACAAAAAAAAAAAAGACAGCTTAGCCGAAACATTGAGCGAGAATGTTGATTCTTCGAGAATAAAAAGCCAATAATTTATAGCGAGAGGCCAAGCTAGGGGAGTCGATTTGAGAGCAGAGGCTGAACCATTTGTAAACAGGGGTGTGGGGGCTACGCAATTCATGAAATTTAACAATGATCGCTGAGGGCGTTCAAAATTGAAGAAACACTTTTCGTAATTAGAGTTTAGTTATCTCGTTAACCAGCAATGTAGACAAATATAGAAGCATAATAGTTTCTTTTATTTTTGTGGCGAGTGAGATGGCGTACGGGTAAGATTGGTGACTACTGTACAGGCGGTTATGTTTCGAATCGCAACCTGAAATGCTCACCATGTCTAGCCACACAAAGGAGCCGTGATACGATGAAAGTGCTGTATATTTTTATTTACATTTTTTTATTTTTTTATTTATTTATATATTATTATTTTTTTATTTATATATTGATTTTATTTATATATCGAATTTTTATTTATATATTGATTTTTTAATTTTTAATTTTATTTATTTTTATATATTGATTTTTCGATTTTTTATTTATATATTGATTTTTTATTTATATATTGATTTTTTATTTATATATTGATATTTTAATTATATATTGATTTTTTATTTTTTTTATTTATATATTGATTTTTGATTGATTATTGATTTTTTATTTATATATTTATTTATATTTATATTTTTACTTTAATTTGATATTTATTAATTGAAACAATCGTGAATTATATATACATATATATATTTAATATAATAATAAATAGTTACCTCCCCTTTTTAGATAATTTAATTAATTAGAGTTGCGTACCTTTAATTATGTTCTACATATAAAAATAATATTTTATTTACTCTTAATTAATTTTTTTATTATTATAAATTTTATTTTATTTTATTTTATTTTTCCCTTCTTTCTTTCTTTCTTTCTCTCTTTTCTTTCTTTCTTTCTTTCTCTCTTTTCTTTCTTTCTTCCTTCTTTTCTTTCCCGTTCTTCACTTCTAAATATAGAATCTCTTACTTAACGGCTATTTTTCTGATCTAAGCGTCTCGCCGGCCCTCCATTTCAAATTATGTGTGCATAGCGTTTCATAACGGTTATAAATGTTTTTTGAAGAAATTCCATCATTTACTATTTCAGGCTATGCTGAAGAAGACGGAATCGGGGATTTAAACACATTTCTTGTCAGAAACCACTGGTCCATGTCTGATTAAAATCTGTATTTAAAAATAAAAATATTACGCTCTTAATTTAATTTAATTGAGCACTCTACTGGTATTTCCCTTTTATTCTTTTTTGAGTATACCTTTATACTTTATATATATATATTTTCTTTTTTCTTTATTTTTCTTTATTTTTCTTTATTTTTCTTCATTTTTCTTTATTTTTCTTCATTTTTCATTTTTCTTTATTTTTCTTTATTTTTCTTCATTATTCTTTTTCATCTTTCTTTATCCCCCCCTTTTATTATTAGTACCTAAATTTTTTTATGATTAGTACCATTACGACTTCATAAATTTATAAATGGTGTGACTACAATTTATTTAATTAAAAGGTTTATTTTTAATGATTTATTATTTAATATTTTTAGAAATATTTTATTACATTAGCATATTATTTCAATATAAATTTTAATTTTATAATTTATATATTTTTTAACTTAATATAATTTTATTTTTATTTTTATTTTTAACATTATCTCCATTTACTTTCGATAAGATATATAGCGTCTCTATTAGTTAAATTTGAATACTTTCCATAACGGGCCACGTAATTCCACGCACGTGACAATTTAAACATGCTAGGTTCCCATTTGTCCAACTGTTAACGTTATTCCCATTTAATTTCTTGCTTTTTCGATGTACAGCGTTGCTGTTGTTTTGATCTGAAACTTTTCCATAACTGACTACGAATATTCCACGCACGTGACAATTTTAAATCTGAAAGTGTTCCATCTTTCCAACGGACAATATTTTGAAATTCCTGGCGGTTGTTCTCACTCATTAAGCTATACGACTCCGCTGATGAAGGTCCGATTTTCTCGGATCTGAAACCTTCGTCCGGATGTTGTTGTAACACTTTATTTAATATTAATAAATATCATGCTCTTATTAATTATTTAGTTAATTTTACTTTTGCATTAATAATTGAGCACTCTGCTGGGAAACTCTCCCAATTAAGAAATACGGTATATATATATATATATATATATATATATATATATATATATATATATATATATATATATATATATATATATATATTTTTAATATTTTTTGGTATTTTTTAGTATTTTTATTATACTTCATTTATTATTATTTTCATTATTTCACTTCAATTATTAATGGTATCTACTATTATTATTATTATTATTATTATTATTATTATTATTATTATTATTATTATTATTATTATTATTATTATTACTACTACTACTACTATTCCTGTTACATTTAACGAATATACTTATTTATTCAAATTAACTCCAGACAAATTATAAAGACAATATAAAGACCCGGAACCGCGACACATTTTATCACCGCCCTAACCAATATAACAATCAGCCCAGTTTGCACGCACGCATACTACAGTTCACTTGGAAAATGACATTTATAAACTCGACGGTTTTTTGACACCTAATTCGTGCATGTCTACTACCCCCCTCCTTCCCTCCCGACCTAAATCAACAGACGCCCTCTCTCTCTCTCCTTCTTCTTCTTCTTTTTCTTTTTTCCTCTATGTGTCTCTCCCCTCATCATTATTTGTTCCTCTTTCCACCATATATTCTTATTTTTTTATTTATTTATTTATTTATTTATTTGCCCTGTCTGTTTCAGATTCTAGACCTTAGATTTTTAGATTTTTTAATTTTTAATTTTTAATTTTTAATTTTAATTTTAATTTTTTAACGGCTTTAATTTTTGAAATGTTAAATTTCTTTCCTTCTTCTTCTCTGTCTCTACCCCTCCACTTCATTCTCTCCAAATATGATCTGAGGTTAAGATCGGATTCTAACTCTGCCTGATGAGATCTCAGTTTATAGTAACTGTTGATCGATAACATCGACATGCCAGTGTCGCAGATTTTGTACATGTCTGTGTAAATAAAACTATCATATATATATATATATATATATATATATATATATATATATATATATATATATATATATATATATATATATATATATATATATATATGTAGAGGGGTTAATCTTCTAAATTAATGAACGGATCATTATTTTGAAATATATATTCTAGGACACAGGGGGAGTAATATGGGCACAATATTTTTCTTTGTAAATATTAACATTTAGGGGTGTATCAAGGTAGGCGCGAGAGGTCTCTATCCCTTAATAGACTTCAAAAATGGCCTATGCTGGAAATATCATTTCTTTGATCAATCATAACTCAAAAATCAATAAACCAAATTAGTTAACACTTTGCACAACATTTTTATTTGATAGGTTCTATAAGTGTGTAGAATTTCAGCATCATTAGTCAAGGCAACCCAGAGATCCAGAAAGTTCAATTATGAAATCATGTTATTTGTGTGTACGTACGTACGTACGTACGTACGTATGTGCCAGCCTGTATCTCATCAACTATTTGATGGATTCAGCTGATTTTGGGCAGAGATAGAGGTTCTAGGATCTAGTTGATGGCATTTTAATTTCAGTTTACCATATATCTTAGTTTTCCAGAAAATTCCAAAAGAACTTATGAGAAGGCATTGTATTGAGGCATAGCCTTTACAAAAGTAGTGACATTCCATGAAAAAGGCTAGTGTACTGAAATCATATGCCCTTAATAGGGTTAAGATGAAAATTCATATACACTAAATGTACAAAAGGAAGGCAATTCCCAAATTTTTACACTTTTATTGTCATTAAGGGTATGACTACATATCAACCAAACCATTTCATTATCACATCACTACAGTATAACTCTCTATGCATGAGTGGATGAAGTGTGTGAGGTGCGCTGAAGAAAAATTCCTACCAGTAAAATACATAGCCCTGTTGTGTTCGCATACCCTTAATGACAATAAAAGTGTAAACGTTTGAGAATTTCCTTGCTTTTGTACATTTAGTGTATATGAATTTTCATCTTAACCCTATTAAGGGCATATGATTTCAGTATACTGGCATTTTTCATGGAATATATATAAAGTTTATATTTTTTATTGTTTTTTATTTTTCATGAATCGATCATTATTAATTTTGGTATATATATTATCGGCAACCCGGTGACTTACATGAGAACTTTATTGTTTTGTAAACTTTACTATTTAGGAAGTGCCCCCCCCCAAACCTGTTCTCCCCCCCCATCCCCCCAAAAATGAAAAATAAGTTATTGACAACACTTGATAGAGAAATGAATTGCTCTACGTCAAATTTTGAGTTATATTTAGTAATACATTTTTAAAAGGGTAAGAGCGCGCGTGAGCGTCAATAACAATATGTATGTGAAGGGTGAGTAATACTTGAATAATAATTGGTAACATCTTAAACTATTAAACGTTACTCACCCTGTTGCCTAGAATAGATATTCCATAACTCATGGAATATGTATTCTAGGCAACAGAGTGAGTAACGCGTACGCACATTATTTAATCTTTTGTAGACTTTACCATTTAGGAAGAGTGCACCGATGCCGTACCATACCACCAAAGGAAAACAAAAAATTACAATTCAAAGCTAATATTATGTTTATTGTTATACCTGGGTATTCTACTATTCAGTCCTTAAATAATTAACTGATCATTATGAATTTCGGAAGATAGCTACCAGTCGTAATGTGGGATATGTTTTGTTTCGTTTATGTTGATGCAAAGAGGGTGTAAGCCCTGCCTGAAAATTTAAATTCCTTTGAACATCAATTAATAAATATTCCCCAAATTTGAATTTCTTCAAGTATTATAAAGGGATTTTAAGAGCATAATATGGGCACTACCCCCTATTTTAAATATTTCAGATTTGCATGAAATTTGACCCATAGTCATTAGATACGAATTTAGCAACATTCTCTGAATTTCAATTACTTCTTAAAAACCTTATGTTTTAGCATTGAATTTTAGACATTTTCTCGAATCAAAATCAACAGTAGATTTTGATTAAAATTGGAATAAGGATTCTAGACATAAGGTTTAGTAGCTTGTATCTTAATCTTAACCTTCTAAAGGGTGTATCTACGCATGACACACGTTTTAATAGGTTTTAAGCCATTTTAGAATTACCTCCCATTCACCGAATAAGATTAATTTAAAAGCAAACATTTGCGAAGCGATAGCGAGCTGGTAAAGCTAGCTAGTATATATATATATATATATATATATATATATATATAATTTGTTGTTTCAGAAAAAATCTATTTTTACTTCAACAGCATCCTATTATTTTTATTACAATTATATTGACTACGATCGTTTCAGAAATATAAATAGTTCAATAATAATTGAAAACGAGATTACAATGCACAAAAAGTTCAGGATACTTAATTCAATCTTCGGTCAGTTTCTTAAACTGGGTTCATCTTCTTCTGAGTCGGTTATAACAAAATGTATGGGGGTCATTCAGTAGTCTTTAGTTCGTTTGTAAATTATGTAGGTAAGGATGACTGTTTGACAGAGATAAAAGTTCAAAAAATTTGTTTTGGATTAAAAACTAACAACATCGCTTGGTAATGAATAGATAAATGTAAACATTTTGGTAATTTCGATGCAATTTTTCTTTTATTTATCTTTCAAGTATAAATGAAATGAATAGAAAGCTTAGCATCAATTCGACGCCGATGATGAGTTTGTTCTTTTTTTAAACAATAGCGTCGCGAAAGAAAGGGCAAGTGGAGGAGAGAAAGTGATAGAGAGATAGTGGGGGAAAGAGAGGAAGTGATAGAGAGATAGTGGGGGAAAGAGAGGAAGTGATAGAGAGATAGTGGGGGAAAGAGAGGAAGTGATAGAGAGATAGTAGGGGAAAGAGAGGAAGTGATAGAGGGATAGTGGGGGAAAGAGAGGAAGTGATAGAGAAAATGAAAAAGGAGATAGAGTGGTGGAATGAGAGGGAGTGAGGTGGGGAGATAAGGCAGTCAACTACTCTATCTCTCTATGAACTCTTATGCGCCGGTATATAGTTTTTCTAGTAAATTTAATTTAAATGGCTTTGTTAAAACAGACGGCACGACAACCTTCTTTGAGCAAATGTTTTCGTTATTTATATTGTTTTAATTAAATAACTTTAATTAATTACTGATAATATCGACGAAACTATTGCATACATATGGGCGAAATAAAACAATAACATTAGACATG
The DNA here is from genome assembly GCA_963556195.1 of Sepiola atlantica. Taxonomy (NCBI): domain Eukaryota; kingdom Metazoa; phylum Mollusca; class Cephalopoda; order Sepiida; family Sepiolidae; genus Sepiola; species Sepiola atlantica. The sequence continues at coordinate 39,975,213 of OY744532.1, read as the reverse complement.
AATAACATGACACATTAATTATAGACTGTTTAAAAATAGTTATGCTAATTAGAGAAGTATATGAATGTCTATGGTTCTTTCGCCAGTACTATATATAGCGTATTTCAAAACATTGTCTTGTATTGTTGATTTAAACAACAGTAACCCGGGTTGATGGTAACATCGGAGTGATAAATGAAAAAAACTTTCGCATTTATTCATATATATATATATATATACAATACTAATTATGTGTATATGTTTTTATATTTATATGCACAGGATTCACTCTTAAGCTAATTAACCAATCATAATGGAATTTGGAATACAGCTGCATTGTCATCACGTTTATAATTATAATTGAACTATTTATATTTCTGAAACGATCGTAGCCAATATAATTGCAATAAAAAAGTAATATGATCGAACTTAAACTTGATTTCTTTCTAAAGCAACAAACACACACACTCACATACACACACACACACGCACATATATATATATATATATATATATATATATATATATAAAGTTTAGTATGTTTATATGTTTATATATTCATATGTTTTGCATTCACTCCTTAACTAATTAATCGATTATTATGAATTTTCGAACACAGCTCCTACGCGCGAGACTGGGTAATGTGAGCTATATTTAGTTTTAGTTTATGCAAAGGGGGCAAAAAAGAGGTGGAAGCCCTCGTGAAAATTCAGAAACCTCTGACTTTTTCTGAAATTTCAACTGTAAGTATGAGACATCAATTCAGAAATATCGCTTCAGTTACTTTGGCGTATTTTAAAGTGTTTTAGGAGGTATTATATGGGTACAAACCACAATGCTGTGCCCTCACATGTGTGGCTGAAAAAATTACACTAAAGTACTTCCTCAAGGCATCTTCAAAGCTAAATGATTATACAGCACACCAAACTTGAGACGTCACTGGAAAATGTATCTTCAGTTGTAAAAAATGGTATCTCGCGTAGCTGTAATATACTCTCTTTGTTTGTTTGTTTTGCTTTACGGCATATCAACCTTTTTCATGTAATTTAATGCCGAATTAATTTGTATTCTTTAAAATTCTTTGAAAAACGTTATTCTTTAAGAACATTCTTTAAATATTTTAACGTCATATCAACCTTTTTCAGTTTATTTTATGCCAAATCAAGTTGGATTTATATGTCTTTATATATTTATATTGTTTTGCATAGATCAACAGCTTTTAAAAGTTCTTTATTGAATCTACTTTATTTTAAAACAGTTTCTTTATTGTATCAGCTCTGTAGAATGTTTCTCTGATAGGGGTCAAATCAATGCATTCAGTAAGAACAGAGGATCCGAGCCATGATGGTGAAAGAGAGAAGCTGTAAACATAACAAGCCCCTTCTCATTTCACCACGTGCTCCAATTCGGATGGGAAAAAGTATGAAAAAACGTAATCATCAATACGCTTCGTAATGCTACAATAGACGGTTGCGTCGTCTGCATAGATGTCAACAAATGATCTCAAAATATGAGTTGGATCATTTATGAAGATCAGAAAGAAGGTTTAGCTCACAATGGATCCTTGAGTCAAGCCAACATTGGTACTAGTTATATTTCATAGACTTATCTGAGATAACATATTTGATAGTTGAGAGAACATTTTCAGATATTACATAACAAACAAAGGTCTTTGATATATCAACAGTTACCGCCCTAGAAACGAGTTTCCCGTCGATAGAATAATTGATTCTGTGCGATATCACAGTCAGCACGTCAGCTGTTTATTTTGCGTGAAGAAATTCATATTAACATATATTTATAATAAAGTATTAAAATATATTTTAGTTTATTAAGTTACATGGAGGCATCCGCTTTTCAACCCCGCAGGGGATTGTCAGGCTAAGTGCCTGTGTAGCTTTCCATAAATATATTTTCAGGCTTTACTACTGAACTATACTCAAGTATTGAGCACTGTCGAAGGAAATACTAAAAGTCTATGTACAATGTATCATATCACTTTATAATATCATAGTGTCTACATGAAATAATATATATATATATATATATATATATATATATATATGTGTGTGTGTGTGTGTATTATTAAGTTAAAGTAAAAATAAACACATGTAAAATTACATACTTTAACATTTTAATAATTTCAAGTAGTATAACAAAGAATAGTGTTTTAACTTTCACTTAACTATAATGATGCTCTACCCTTAATATTGAGCATATTTTTATCGTATTAGGAATTACTATAAAATGATTATTGTATAATATTTGAGAAAATTACACATATATATATATATATATATATAAAATATTTGTTGTTGTTTATTATCTATGTACGTATACGTTTCGTCCCTTTTCAATCGGGACTCATCAGCATAGAGATATGACTATTCACTACCGGTCGTACGATTCGAAACCCTGGATAACAAGTATTTTTCAACTTGCATCCAACGCCTTAAACCGCGCGCCCACCAGTTGAATAGCCGATAAACAATGATAATTTAACACATATAAAAGCGGCTTGATGTCGAAGCACTCTACTTCTATTAAAGAAGGAGTGATGCATATAAAGCAAGTGACGTCATGCTGTGTTAGTACTACCATTAAGAGGGCTCTACTTGTTTTACGAGGAGCGACAAATATATATATATATAAACAATAGATAATTAGATTCCAGTTACCATGTTTTTTATTCATTTTTAAATAGATTCAATCTTAACGGTCCGTTTCATAATCACCGAGACAAACAAAATACAGAGTTATATATCTTGGATTTTTAATTAATGTGACTCATCAAAAGGAAAGGCCAAAATCGTGTCCAAAATATCAGAAAAATAAAAATAATAAAACTCACATTATTAAAGCATTGATTAGGAAATAAGTTACTGTTTACTTTCATAACTCGTCGCCATATTTTAATACTGACAGAGCTAGTAAAATACGTATATTTTTCCTAAATATATCAATTCTAAAATAGTCACTAAAATCTAATTTTCTATTGTGCATTTTACATGCTCTGGAGTTAAAAAATACATATCTATTGAAAGTCTGAGAACCCCCACATTGGACATAATGTGGGTTAATCTCTGATTATCTGCCCTAATGGTAGGTTTTCGTGCTTCTACTTTGCTGTTTTCCATCTTTCTGTTATTTTGCTTAGAACCAGGATGCTTTTTTAAATTATTAAATAAAGGTCTCTGTTGAGCAGCCCGTAAAAACTAAAGACTATATTTTTGTTTACGGGTTGTGAAACGTTTGTAAGATGGAAAAAATATAAACATTCGCCAAGATAAAAAAAAAATACATATAAATAAAAATTATGATTGTGGACTGACTTTTTTCTTGGTTATTGGAATGAAACCAATGAATCAATGAATGAACCAATGAATCAATGAATCAATGAATCAATATATATATATATATATATATATATATATATATATATATATATATATATATATATATATATATTGATATATATTGGATTATATTTTAGATATAATGTTGTGAAAAGGGACCGACAGGTCCGAGAAGAACATTAGAGGGCGAAATTGATTTTTATCGCTTCTTATGAATTTATTTTTCACGGTTCCGGTTGAGTGATTGATTGATTGATTTGTTCTACGGGATATCAACCATTTTGGATTATTTAATGCCGACTCCATTCATTTTGGTAAAAAGTTGTATTTGTGGTTCTTAACATTTTGAAATATTTAATAGATTCTATTTTGTATATAAAGGATTTGTAGAGTAATTTCTTTAGCATTTGTATATTTTGTAAATAAATAGTCCGCAGTCGATAAAATAGACGATCTCGATTGTGTTTAGTGGACTTATATATATATTAGATGTTTTAGTATAAGCCCACTGTCTTTAAAAGGGAGAGCATAAGTTCTACCCTGACGTCATTAAACAATTCTTTCATGATTCGCACCTTTCATGGTTCCCACACCGTTTCTGGTACAACCACTGTGTACACACAGTTTCCGTTTTCTTCCCCCCCCCCCTTTTTCTTATATCCCCACCTAGATTTACACTTACTGTCTGGATACAAAAGAAATGTAGCGTTTTTGTGTTATTTCGAATTCATCACAACTTTCAAAGGTTACAGGAGGCCGTCCTCTAAGGAATTACCATCTACTTTCAAAAAAAAGATAGGAGTTCATTATCTGTCGAATCTGACTTTTATCGGTCCCTTACACCATTCATTGACTTTTGTCAGTACCGTTACGTATATTGCACTCACCATATCCGTCTTTTTTTATATTCGCATTGGAATTAAGGTTATTGTTAGAATACAAAAAATACACCGTTTTTACATCATTCCAAATTTATCACAACGTTCAAAGGTAACGGGAAGTCATCTTATCAGGCATTACAACCTTCTTTCGGATGAGAGATAGGGGTTTTGTCTGCCATCTGGGACACTCTCACAAGTGAGGGAGTTCTGATGAGATTGACCAGGAAATTTTCGAGGGAAATTAACTTTTATCGCACGCACCAGTTTCATCTATTTTCTTTGTTTTTTACATTGACAACCAGACTTAGTGTTAAGACATAAAGAAACGTGGTGCTTTTGTGTTATTTAGAATTCATCACAGCTGGTAATATAACGATAGGCCATCCTCCTAGGCATTACCACCTCATATTTTGACGAAGATGGATTTATTGCCTGTTGCCTGATGTATACCTCTCTGTGAGGGAGTGTTGAATTCGAGAATCTTCCTCAGCCACGTTGAGTCTGTAACAACATCTCAGAAAGAAACCAGATTGCGGCTGTGGACCAGAGGGCAAGAAAATGCACCCTATTTCTTACTGACATGGTAATCCCTTTTTTCTGAAGCCATCTATTTTGTCTCAGAAGTATTCCGTGTCCTTTGCAGGACATTCAGCCGCCTAAGAACTGGAATAGGGCTATTCAAAGTTTACTCAAACCAAATTACAAAGGACTGTACCAAAGCAAAACAGGCAATAACATCTATTTGCCTCAAAATCGAATCAATAATCAAAGAAACCAACATTCCACTAAATAAATATGCATGACACCATCGAACCAACAATACCACACTTAGATTTGGAAATTAATAAACTGAATAACGCTACCACACCTCCTCTCATTTTGCAAGAAAAACTAAATAAAATCCTAGATCATTATTTCAAATATAGCACTATATTTAGAGACAGATGTAAGGAAAAGAACACTACAGGATGTGCAGCTGTATATGAAAACCAAACTATCCAACAACATCATCCTGAAGAAACATCTGCTTTCATTGCAGAATCCAATGCCATATATTTAGCACTTAATATTATCTCTCAAGGTACGACTCCTTATCATGATTAACAACATTGAAAAATAGAAATCTGGATAACCCACTGATTAATCAAACTATTATGTAAAATAACGTAATTGCTGGACAGCAAAGAGATTATATTTTCTTGGATCCCAACTCACATAGGAATCCAAGGAAATGCTAAGGCTGACACAGCAGCCCAAAACTGCCCCAAAAGAGCCCCTCAACAACAAATTTAAATTTCCATACATCGACATCAAGACAAACATCCATGCATATATCCGTAAGAAATTGAAGCCTAGATAGAGCAGTAATACATTCAATAAATTGTTGACAATACAACCTGATCTAGGAGATTGAGGGACGGCTGTAGAAAGTCACCAAGGGAGGAAGTCGTTCTCTCTTGTCTCCGTATTGGCCACATAAAAGCGACACATTCATTTCTGCTTGAGTAGAAGGGGCTATTATAGTGTGTGGTTTGTTAAGTGCCATACATAATGAAACACTTTATGTTAGAATGTGTTCATTTTGCTCCCATGGGACGAAAACACTAGAATGTTGGTACTATAAAAGAACTATTTAAACACATCACAGTGGAAATAATATTGTCCTTTCTGAAAAATCTAATATCTATAAGTTCAATAAACCAAACTATAATATAGGAAAAATAATCAATTACTGATTGTTTACTCAAGAAATATGCACTTATAAAAGAAATTCATCCAAATCTGTTAAACATTTAAAAATATTATGAACCTCAAGCATAAAATCATTTTACCAATATAAATTGAGTCGGCATTAAATGACCCAAAAGGGGTGATATGCCGTAAAATAAAACAAAACAAACAAACCTGACCCATACTGGCCAACTTGAAAGATCTTGCCTAGTACCATGCGAATGCAAATGACTGCGTACAAAAATGTGAAACTGTGGTATGACCACATGCTTCAAAGACATGCAAAGAAGAAGAATAAGGTACCTCAGACAAGGCGAACCGTAAGTTATTAAAACATCCTGGTCCCCAACATAGTGAACCCAGGCAATTTAAGAACATTATTATTGGGGATACAGACAGGGTTTCCACGGATTACGGGCAAGAAACCAGCGCGCGGCTTACAATTATGATGATTTATACGTTTGTGTAGCAACACATTTCTCCATCTTTTTCTCTCTCTTTCTCTCTTTCATTTTCTTATTTCCTTCTCTCTCTCCCCCCACCCTCTCTCTCTCTTTCTCTCTCTCGATGTTGTTGGAATCAGCATGGGCAACCGATGTTGTTTTTAGGTATCGACTTTCGATTGGACAACAACTACAACTAGTAGTTTTTCAGCCAACCAGAGAAGCGAGAATATTCACGCCTAAAATTCGCGCGTACTATAAACACCAAAACACACAGCTTGTTTCCTCTTTGTTCCGGTAGTGTTTTTTTTTCAGACAACATACGTGCGCACGTTACAATCCAGCATGAACACATTTGAGACAAAAAGACTCTCGGCAAGTAGCATACATATGACGAGAGGCTTCCTCGAACTACAGCGTCAGAATATACACACTAATATTCAAACTTTCTCGCACACAAGTTCATGCACATACTTCTCACTGGGAAAATAGACACACAAATACACAAACACACATCTAAACGCCTATTCACATAAATAAACATGGCGCCAGCCGAAATGAATACGCCTAGTTAATCCGCCCGCCTTGAAGACAAAACATATTTCACTTGGAACGTTCTACAACTTTCTTAACCTTCCTATTGTACGAACTATTAACCTTTCTTTGCCACAAAAGTTGTCTATATTAAATTAATATATGTTCGTCTATTTTAAATCTAATGTAAAACATATCGGATAGATGATTTAAGACCTAATATACGTCACAAAAACAAAGCAAAAAAGGCTCTTTAACGAAACTGTTAATTCTGACTTCGTGATATGCGACAAGAGGGGGGGGTAGCAATCTTAGTTAAAGTCAGTCCCTAATGATGCTCGCTTTAACAGAGCTGAGAGGGAGAAGATAACTAAATACCAAGGTATTATGTACGACATCAAAGGAAACTGGAATCTCATAAAGATCTCCATCATTCTGGTAATCACAGGAGCTAAAACTATCTGGCGGATATACCCGGTGAACAAAGTGCAAGAAAGATCGTAACAATTGCGCTTCTTTAAGTTAGAATCCTAAAAAGGTTTCTCGGTTGGAGTCTCTAACATAGCGGGTGAATGTTTGCCTTCCCTCAAAAGATAAAAACATTAAAAAAGAGAGAAACAAACACACACCCACACTCTGTCTGTCTGTCTGTCTGTCTGTCTGTCTGTCTCTCTCTCTCTCTCTCTCACCTGAATACTTATTGTTTAATTTTTAACGCAAATCCACATTCTGCCTGTAAGCGGCATCAGAATTCTGAAACATTTTCACAACGATGCCACACCTAGCTTGCTTGGCGTCATTTTTAGAATATTTCTGTTTAAAAATTTACTTTCTAGCGACATCAGCTTAATAAAATAAATTTTCAATTTGAGAATTCATCGCAGTCGTTCGTGCTGTGACGTCACACATTTTGGACATGCACATTTTGTCTTTAAGGCTCGCTTATCTATCTAATAACATTTGAGTTAATCAACGTTTGTTTTCCTAAGGCTTTTTTCCCTATATATTTTAATCACACAAAATACATGTTAAAAAAATTCTTTGTTTTCGGGATTGGGTTATTATGTTTAAAAAAAACGACATTCATTTTAATTTGTTCTAATTAGCCGTAATTTGCAAGTTATTCACCAAGTCACCAATCTCTTACTACCTTTCTATCTATACCTTTTAAAAAATGTTATACAGTCTCTATCAGTTTCGCTTCCGTAACCCTCTCTGTGTTTATTAAGAGTTAAAGATGATAACACTAACTATAAACCAACAGATTGGAATAGTCCACTACAAACATTAAGTATTACAGTATTAATACTATGCTACCCATAGCTGGAGAAAAAAAGAGAGATAAAAAGAGGGGTGAAACCCAGATTGGTAAACACTGTATATAAAAAGAGAGGGACTCAAACAACTTTAAGTGAACGAGTGTAAGAGTGATAGATATACACTTAGTAAGAGATAGGTCACTTGGTGTATTAATTGCAAATTACGTCTAATTATAAGAATTCAAATGGATATGCTATATATCTAATACGTTATATCCAGCATCTTGGGAGAGTTCAAAGACTAGCTACTTGAATGGTGCAGGGTCTATGGGATCTGCCCTACGGAAGGCGACTCAAGAAGCTTCACTTTGTCCCACTTTAGCGCTGACGATTACGCGGTGATCTCATTTTGGTCTACAATCTCATCAATGATCATTACGATCTACCCCGGGACCTTCTATTCACTGCTGCACCAAAAAGAGGTCTATGTGTACATCACTAGAAACTGTTTTGCCCATTTAAAATCTATTTATAATTTCAACACACTAGTTGATCACTTAGGTTACATAATTCAACTCAATCCTACCCCATAATCCTTATACTAGAACTCAATTGTTGCAAGAAAACTAACGCTGTTCCCAATCCTAACTTCAGTTATACATTAAGTATCTTATTTAGTCATGCATTTAATATTTTAACTAACTGGCAATTATTTAAGGTCTTTAAACATTAAACTCTGAAATACTAGTTTTTGTTCGAATTATTACATATTAAGCACGTAAATTCCAGACTTCCAATGGTCTGAACCCTAATTTCCCAATTTTAACCTTTTTAAACTTTCGGAATTATATATAAGTTTGTATATTACTTACTGACCTGAAGCACTTTTGTTTTTAGCTTACGATAACCCCACCCCAACTCGCATTGGTTTATTGCTTACTAGCAATGAGCAGTAATCAAACAAACCCTTCCCCTTCTCTTCTCCCAGAATCAGCCATAGTTCATTTAACTAATCCTATACACCCACCACCTTTATCTCTATCCCTTCCCCCACTTCTTTACTTGGCCTCGTGTCCAACTAGAGCTCTCTCGCTTTTCTTAGACTCGATCGAAGTCACTACTTAAATTCCCGACTGCCTGCGTTTAATATACACATTTCAAACTCAAATTCTGAAAAACTACTTTTATTCTCGGTCCACGGAAGTATTTTAAAATGGCACTAATTCTCAAAATTACATCCAAATAAGTGCGTTCCATTTACGATTGAACTAAACATCTTTCTATTTGGATTTACTTCATTTTGAACATTTTCAACGCTGCCTTCACGAAACCCTTTTTTTTCATCTTTAAATCTCCATTCACCGGACACCTTATAAACGGACATTCACCAACTGGACAGACTCCGTATTTCTTTACACGCATACTCTTACTCTCCATTACTTTATATATTTTTTTAATTTTGAATTTTGGCTTTTCCACTGCTAACTTATCCATCTATGTAATTCCTCTGATGATAAGATTTTAATCTTTGAAAAGCCTTGGCTCAAGGAAAGGAAACACGTTTTTATCACGTACCCCCACCTTGCATTGAACAATCAAAGTTGAAATTAATTTGTCATTTGCACAGCTTTATCTCTCTTCCTACATTTATCTTCATGATTGCTCTATCTTCTATATTGAGCTTAAACCATTTCACTATAGGTTCTATCCTCTAAAAGTATACTTTTAATTTCATATTTTATTGGATATTATGCATATATATATATATATATATATATATATATATATATATATATATATGTATATTATATATATATATATATATATATATATGTAAATTATATATATATATATATATATATATATATATATATATATATATATATATATATATATATATTTGGCGTTTATAGATTTAAATCCCCCCTAATTTTCATTCGAATTCACGCCGGTCGAGGAGAAAAGCCACCCGACTGTGAATCAGTGGCGACTTGTAAAACTGGGTTCTTGCCCACCGACTGACGAAAATTAGCATCCCCTACACTGAACATTGTGTAAGCATAAAACATCGATGTCTGTGGGTAAAAATAATTAATATTTACTTCAAATATATATATATATATATATATATATAAATATATATGATATATATATATATGATATATATATATATATGTAATATATAATACATATTACTCATAGATATGTAATATATATATATATATATATGTGTATCGAGGCAGCATTTTTTCTTTAAGACACGTATTATTAAAAATAACCGACAATTTTTGTCTGGCTATTTTAGTGTTGATCCCTTCAATTTTCCGGATTAAAATCTTAATCTCGGAAGGAAATTGGCTGATGAAACTGCCATAGTGTAAATGTTGGTCCAGAGTACTTTCTGACCCGTCTGGGTCCATCGTCAGTGGAATAGTGACAAACAGGTAAAGACCTGGAGTGAGATTTATAATTAATTATGGCGGGAAAATTTAACTATGTTTGTTAGATATTATAAGCATTTAAGTATATTAGTGCTAGTGTTAAAATTAATCTTGTTAATAGCAGGTTTTTTAGTTTTAATGAGTAAAGCTTCTAGTATGTGGAGTTTTTGAGTATTAGTATTATGTTCTATGATTTTAGTATTGTCTACGAGAAGTTTTCGGATTTGAGAGCGGGGACAGGAATGTTCATTAGTAAGGTGTCTAGCTATAGCACTATTATCGGATAGATGCATGGTCAACCTCCTGGACAGAGTCGTGGTGGTCGAGCCAATATATACGTGTTCTTGTTGGTTGTCGGAGACACAGTCTCCCAAAGGACATTTAAATTCGTATACTAGGCCCGTCCTATCCAAGACTCTAATCGAGGGTGAAGAATTATTTGTAATAATAAGATTAGTAGTTTTAGTTTTATTGTAGTAAATAATTAGTTTAACTTTTTTATTTGGGTCGGTGGGAAGTACGTTTTTATTAATAATATTTTTTACCAATGTTCCGGTTGAACAAACTATTAACATAATAATCAATAATATTTACAATAATCCTAATAACCGCCCACTTAAAATTAACCCTAACACTTTACGAAAAATCTTATTGGCTTGTACGACTGAAGTCCCTTTCTACGATCATCGCGGCCATATATACATACAAAAAGATGGTGTCGCTATGGGGTCTGCGCTAGGTCCAACATTCGCAAACTTTGACATGTCCAACTTGGAAACTAAAGTGTTTAACATTATTAATAAACCACTAATATATTTAAGATACGTAGATGACATTCTAATACTAACAAATAATATAAACGAGATTAATATATTAAAAGACACTTTCAAAAATAATTCCGTTTTAGACTTCACCTACGAACTCAACATCGATAAAAAAACTCCCTTTCTTAGACGTCTTAATAGACACAAATCATAATGAATTTGTAACATCTACATATAAAAAACCTACTAACAAAAACCCCTGTACTCTTAACTTCGCTAGTGAATGCCCCTTTAAATATAAAATAGCCATTATTAAAAACCTACTAACGCGAGCTAAATTAATCTCTTCCTCCCCTATTCTCTTTCAAAATGAACTTAAAAATATAAAACAAACCCTTGTAAATAATGGTTTCCCTAATTATATTATAGACCAACAAATTAAACTATTTAAAAATAATGCTAGTAACAGTAATAATAATAACAAGAACAATGAATCCATTTCTCCACTCAACAAGACTATCAAACTATTTTACCGTAACCAATTTCACCACAACTATAAAACAGATGAACAGGTCTTAAAAAATATTATTAATAAAAACGTACTTCCCACCGACCCAAATAAAAAAGTTAAACTAATTATTTACTACAATAAAACTAAAACTACTAATCTTATTATTACAAATAATTCTTCACCCTCGATTAGAGTCTTGGATAGGACGGGCCTAGTATACGAATTTAAATGTCCTTTGGGAGACTGTGTCTCCGACAACCAACAAGAACACGTATATATTGGCTCGACCACCACGACTCTGTCCAGGAGGTTGACCATGCATCTATCCGATAATAGTGCTATAGCTAGACACCTTACTAATGAACATTCCTGTCCCCGCTCTCAAATCCGAAAACTTCTCGTAGACAATACTAAAATCATAGAACATAATACTAATACTCAAAAACTCCACATACTAGAAGCTTTACTCATTAAAACTAAAAAACCTGCTATTAACAAGATTAATTTTAACACTAGCACTAATATACTTAAATGCTTATAATACCTAACAAACATAGTTAAATTTTCCCGCCATAATTAATTATAAATCTCACTCCAGGTCTTTACCTGTTTGTCACTATTCCACTGACGATGGACCCAGACGGGTCAGAAAGTACTCTGGACCAACATTTACACTATGGCAGTTTCATCAGCCAATTTCCTTCCGAGATTAAGATTTTAATCCGGAAAATTGAAGGGATCAACACTAAAATAGCCAGACAAAAATTGTCGGTTATTTTTAATAATATATATATATATATATATGACATATAGATATATAATATATATATATATATAATATATATACATGTGATATATAATATATATGACATATAGATATGTAATATAATATATATATATATATGACATATAGATATGTAATACAATATATATATATATATATATATATATATATATATATATATATGACATAAATATGTAATATATATATATATATATATATATGACATATAGATATGTAATATATATATATATATATATATATGTATATATATATGACATATAGATATGTCATATAATATATATATCTCTATATATATATATATATATACTAGCAAATATATGCTCCCTCTGGTCGCATGTTGCTAGTCTGGGATGATATCATGATTAACGAACTACATACACTGACTCCAACAGGAGGAGGTAATAACGAACATATACCACACCAATCCTCAAAGGAGGAGGTAATGTCTGGTAGGATGGTATCATGACAACAGAACAGATACAATACCTCTTCCAAAATAGAGGAGGTAATACCTGGGAAAATATCACCATAAAAGCAAAAGGTAATTTCTGTGAGTATAGTATCATAGCAACAGAAAAGATACTACACTACCACCTGCCCCCACTTCAAAAAAAGGGATGGTCGTCCCTGGGAATATGGTATCATGACAAAAGAACAGATACTACATTAAGCCTCCTTCACAGTAGGATGTAAGACCTGGGAGGATTACCTTCATCCCCTTAAAAAAGGAGGATGTAATTCCTAGGAAGACAGTCCTGTGACAACAGAACCGATTCTACACTAACGTATTTCCATTAAAAGATAATATAATAATAGATTAAATCAGTTTTATTGGGGGGGGGGGGAGGTCATAAAAACATTTTTTAAATATTTCTTGTCTCTTTTCCCTTAGATTTCACTTCCCATTTTAATCCAGAAGTAAATAAAGGTATTTATGAAAACATGTTTTTAACAATTTGGAAATATTTTAAGTAGGAGTAAATGTGGTATTGTGGTGATTAAGATGATTCTAGTTAAGAGTAAGATAGACATTTTTATAACTTTTGACCAAGGATTATCAACGACCTTCATTTCCCCCATACATTTGATGGCATTGTGCCTAATTTTTTCGTTAATTACATTTTTATATTTTGTGCAAATAATAAATTAAAGTGTAGCATCTTATTTATTCTTTTACTATCGATGAAACTATTGCTTCAATCAATAAAAAAAAAAACAATAACAATAATACGAAGTCGTTAACAGGAGAGAGAGAGAGAGAGAGAGAGAGAGAGAGAGAGAGAGAGAGAGAGAGAGAGAGAGGGGGGGGAGAGTAGATTATTTTCTTAAGTAAAATTTATCTAACGTTTTTTTTTTGTTTTTTTTTTACTTTACGCGGATATTTCTTCATTGCGTAAGATGTAACCCGCGTTTTTTTTGTTTTTTGTTTTGTTTTTTTGTAAGTTTCACCTCGATTAGTTGTTTCGGTTTACAGTGAGATTAACCTCGCGTGTGACAACAGTAAATAATTAATTCTCATCGATAAACCTAAATGACTATTCCCCCGGGCAATACCGGGTAGCCCAGCTAGTTTAAAATAATACACTTTTCAAACACGAAACGTTAACATTTTGGTAATTTCAAAACATATTTAAATGTGAGTGAAAGAAAAGACAAATCGAGTCGGTCGTTTTAAAGAAAGAGCGACCGACTCGAGTTTTCTGAAACATTTGACGGCGTTAAAATAAGGTTGAACACAAATACAAACTATTTATCAAGAAAAGAAAACAAAATTGAAAACAGGGCATTTGTTATGTGAAAATTAAAAAATCATTGAATTAAAAAACAATGACAAATAATAGTTAATTAATGAATTAACTTTAACCAAATTAATATGGAAATTAGTTAACCTTACAAATCTGATATCACACCTATATAAACGGCATATAATTATTAAACACGTTGAATTAATTGGGAATAAACCGTTTCGACACTACCGTTCTATCGAGAAATGGGCCAAACAAACATATATATATAATCCGGTATGTTTGTTAGCTCGTTTAACATGTACATTCTTATAGTTTTCTAAAAACAAACAAAAGAAGATACTTTTACGAAACGATGGATAATAATATGTCTAACCCTTTTTCTACTGATTGAACTTAGCGTAGCCGCGCTAACAGACATACCGAATTTGTTCTTGCAGACTAAGAAGTCCACATAACATTGGACGATGAAACGAAAAAAGAAAAACACTAAGCATAATTTGGAAGCAAAATTCTAATTTTCGAAAGCTTAGTTATAGTTTTCTCAAAAAATAATACTTTTACAGAAAAATTGGTTTATAATATGTCTAACCATTTTTAGTGTATCTGTATGATAGAGAATTAAAAAAATTTGGGGGGACGGTCAAAAATTTTTTATTTTTATTTTCTTAACTAAAAATATTCCTATGTATAGGGGAGGGTAGATCAAAAATTTAAGAGGGGGTCAAAAAATTTTTTTTTCTTTATTTTTTAAACTAGAAATAATTCTATTTATGGGGAAGGGGAATTAAAAAATCGGGGTGGGGTCGAAATTTTTTTTTTCTTTATTATCATCTAAAAATATTCTTGGTCATAAACAAAGAATATCAACGTCTAACCACCCACGAAATATGACTGAGGCTCCATCGGTTTACACGTCAGCGTTCATATATGTATATAATATGTATATATATATATATATATATATATATATATATATATATATATATATATATATATATATATATATATTATTTTGAAAATAATGTTTATTTATAAATATATATTTAAAACTCTCGTAAGATAGAGCACTTTCAGTAAAATTGACAACAAGCATTCATACCGCGTAATGCATAACTCCAGGCTACGACTAATGAGTCTTTCCTCTAGATAGCCGCCGTATATTCTATTTAGATGTTAATTCACTTCCCATTCTTAGGCAATGCGTGGTTGAGCATTGGTACGCGCCCTAACTACTGAATCAAACAGGACTTTAGTATCGGGGTTCTAACCGTGTGACTGGCCTGCTTGTCTACTCCCAAGCTGATGATATATATATATATATATATATATATATATATATTCTAGCAGATAACGCGATGCTCTTTGGGTAAATAAATGGAGCTTTCATAATTTGACAATGTTCATCAGCATTGTGATTTTGTTTACTCCCAGCAGCAGTAGTTAGAAGCGACGACTGTCGTCTAGATGGTCGAGTTTCGATCCGAGCTTTAAGCAGTTACTTTTTTAACCGCACTGAAGATCTGTGATATAGTGAATCAGTCTGTATGTGCATGACTAGAAACAAACACACACACACACACACACAAGCACACACACACACACACATACGCACATATATATATATATATATAATATTATTTCATGTATCCAAATAAAATGTTATAAGGAGATATCATTTTTATGTATCAATTTTCAGTATTTATTTCAACAGTGCTCGATACGTGAGTAGAGCTACGTAGTAAGTTATGAAATTATATTTATGGCAATTAAGCTATACAGAGGCTAATGCGTTTCACCCCCGGAGTGAATTGTGAAGCTAAAATGCATGAGGTTAGTTTTGCCGGTTTTTTTATAGACACGTCTAGCTAGTTAGCGAATCCGATTCTTTGTTGTTCTCTTAGTCAATCTTTGCGCTTATCTAAAACAATGGTTCGGTTGATTTTACTTCCTATTTCCTATTCTATTGTTCTGTTTTCACTAGGATGACTAATCCTAGTTTCTTTGTTGTTCTCTTGGCCAATCGTTGGGCTTCACACACAAAGGTTCGGTTTACTTTACTTCATATTTCTTATTCATTTGTTTAGTTTTTTATAGGATGACTCATCCCTGTTTCTTTGTTCTGACATTATAATTGGTGACATTATTTAAACACGTGCTAAAAGCCGATGGTTGAATTCGATTGGGTGCTGATTTTTTAACTGGTCTCAATGCAGCACTAGAGGGTCACCAATACCCATTGCCAATCCAAGATGATGTCTTCACCATACTTAATGGTGGCACCTGCTTTGCAAAATTGGACCTTGCAGAAGCTTATCTACAAGTCAAAGTGGCAGAAACCCCGAGGGAGCTGCTTATTATAAACACACACCGTGGATTATTCCAATTCACTCGTTTACCTTTTAGGGTAAAAATAGCCCCTGAAATATTTCAGTAGATCATTGACACAATGTTCACTTGCGTGGAAGGTGCAGCTGCGTACTTAGATTACATCATTGTTGTTGGGCAATCCAACCAATAGTTGACAAAACGGATCAGCAAGGTCTTAACCCGCGTCCAATAATTTGGTTTTCAGGTCCTACCGGAAAAGTGCCATTTTTATTTACCTTCCATAACATACTTGGGATTTAGTTTTGATCGTCTAGGGCGTCGTCCAGATCTTGCTAATGTGGCAGCCATTCAACACATGCCACTCCCATCGGACGTTAGCAGTCTACGCACATTTCTGGGAATGGTGAGGTACTGCGATAGTTTCTTGCCTTCACTCCATCAAATCAAATGACCACTCAACAACAGAGGAGGTACTACATGCTTTCCCTCATTCATATCGAATTACACTAAATGGTGCTGTGAAGAATGGTCTGTCACCAGTAGAAGCACTCATGGGACGAAAACTCCGTACCACACTGGACGCTTTACGGCCCCAGCGACAAAGGCAACAACCAAGCCCTAACAAAACAAAAGCATTTTCAGTTGGCACACCAGTATTTGCTCGGAATTACAGACCTGCCAAGCCAGACTGAGTACTGGGCATCATCTGCAAAATAAATGGATAATTCTTGTATGATGTTCAAGTCGGAAGTCAATTCTGGGCACGGCAAAAAAAAAACGAGTTACATTCCAGATACACTGGATACACTTTAGTTTACAACAGAACAACTGTTCCGTTCGATCTATTAATGGACACATTCGAACTGCCATCTCCATCACCTCCCTTTCAGACAAATACAAATGGGAATTATGAAAGGCCTCACAGGAGTTGGCCAAAGCGCCGTCGCACTCGAGTAAAGCACCTCCAAGTTAACCCGAAGTGCACTCGGTACAGTTAAAGACTAAAACGGGGAGATGTTAGGGCAACCTACTAAAAAGAATAGTTACTTCCCTTGAACCAAAAGAAAGAGTCGTCTGCCATGAGAGTTGAAAAGTAAACAGAACGGCCATCACGATCAGATTAAGCATCTCGTGTTCAGCGGTTTCTACATTTCATTTAATCTGTGTTTTTGTTAAACAAAAATTGTTAAAGGTTTTACTTCGTCCTTTCTTTATTTTCGAGTTGTTATTAAACCGATAACAACGTGTAAACATCAGATGTAACACTATTTTAAATTTACTTTTGTGTGATTGAAGAAAAAAAGAAAAATGTACTGTCCTGTACAGGGATTGAACTCACAGCCTTCAGATTATCAGATCATTTGTGTTTTATCCATATCCCTATTGCCTTCTGATACCACTTCTTGTTTCATTCTCCTTTCATTTTCACTTGTTACATTATGCTTGGTAGTGATTGGACGAACAGAAAAATCCGAGACATATACGTAGTCATTATTAGGTAGCACACTAGCGGAGGTACCCGGCATTGTCCGGGGAATATCTAAGACAAGAACATATCAGTATACAGCGACATTTTGGAATAAATAATTGAATCGGATGATTCAGTAGTAAAAATGTGCTACAAATGTATTGGCGGACAGCTGAGTATCTGAACAACACACATCAAGGAGGACTCGGCTCATCTCTCAGGTTCAATCGCGATTGGTTAGTCATCTGCTCCGACCTTGCCCAGGACCGCAATGCATGCGCCGCCATGGTTCGGGATGTAGTACAGAAACTGAACATATCCTCTTCAGTATGATAGAGAACATTAGCGGAGGTACCTGATCCGAACAGCTAAACGCCGTTGCAATAAAGACCAACACTGTGTTCTCATCAAATAATCACAATGAAAGAAAAGACAGAGAAATGACAATTTCATTAGTTTTTATCATAACATTTAAATTTGATGACAATTGTGACACGAAGCAATCAATAATATATATATATATATATATATATATATATATATATATATATATAAACGGGGATGAAACGCGGACACCTCTTTGTAGTTTAATTTCCATAAATATATTTTCATACCTTACTATCTAGCTCTACTCACGTATTGAGCACTGTTGAAGTAAATACTGAAAATCGACACATAATATATTATATCTCATTATAGCATTATATGTGTATACATGAATATATATATATATATATATACACACACATACACACACACACACACATATATATATGTGTGTGTGTATGTGTGTATATATATATATATATATATATATATATATATATATATATATATATATATGTACGAAGCAATTCTAACAAAAGATATAGGCGTCAACTAATATCTTATAATTAGTTAAAACATCCGGAAAAAACTGAAGCTCAATATACTGGATAGAGCATTAATATTATAATATAGAATGAGTTGAAAACTCATGAGCTAAGGACTTTAAGATACTTTGCTTGAACTTTGAATTCTAATAAAATTTGATTGCCACCTTATTTTATTACTTCATTTTATATTATAATATATATATATATATATATAAAGTTCATTTTCTTTCAGAAACAATCGTACACTTAACCGGATATATCATAAATTTGTTTATTTGAAAACTATATATATATATATATATATATATATATATATATATATATATATATATATATTATTAAAATAATTATTCATAGCCCCTTCTAAGCTTACCCCTTTAAAGAGTTATAAAAGTAGCCACATTTATTTGCGCGCTTGGAATTGAAGTTAAATGTTAGTCTTGTCTGGCTTGAATGGTTATCTGGCTACACTGATGATTCCACAAGGATAGAACGTATACGTATGTAAATGATATTTAAATATTTCTTATTAAAAGAATTATATATATATATATATATATATTATTATTAAAATAATTATTCATAGCCCCTTCGAAGTTGGGCTCTTTAATGAGTAATAAAAGTAGCCTCATTGATTAGCGCGCTTGGAATTGAAGTTAAATGTTAGTCTTGTTTGGCTTGATGGTCATTGCTACACTGATGATTCCGCAAGGATGAAACGTATACGTATGTAGGTGATATTTAAATATTTATTATTAAAATTATTATATATATATATATATATATATATATATATATATAATTAGCGGATAACTCTTATTTGTAGTTTTGAACAAATAAATCGTTGTAGCGGCTATGCGTACGCCAAAGCTTATTTCTGGTTAAGACTTTCAGTTTTGTATAAACTATACCTAAGAAATAAGAGAAGACAAAACTTATTATTAATCTGTAAATTATCTGTAATGTTTAGCGTCTATATACGTGTACAAAGGCAGCATCGGCAGGAATGTTGTATTTACTTATCGACTCTTGATTGGACAACATCAACGATCAGCAGTTTCTTTCAACCAATCAGATAATTCATGCGCTACTATACAAAGCCAACTCTAAGATTTCTCCCGTCTCTCTTCGGTTCTTCTCCTGGAGAGAACACGCGTTCGTACGTCACAATCCAGCTGGAGTCCCATTTGGGTCCGGAAAGGCTCTCAACAATATTGACCGGACTCTCTTTTCGTTCCAGTATTTTTGTCCCTACCCGACGCATGTGGGTACGTTCTTAGAAGATAATTCCGGTCCTCTGGCGAAGGGACTCGAACGACAAACAAGAGACTTTCATGGACTGCGCCATACAAAACCTGACAGAGCACATACACGCCGTTAAACGAACGCACATATACACAGTTTCATAGACGCACATACTCTCTCACCAAGAAAATGGGCACGCTAATACCCACATATGTCCATGCGTATTCATTTACACACACGTAAAAGCACACGGCGTTAGCCGAAAGCAACATGTGTACTCAATTTCTCCTCGAAGGAAAAACATCTATTTCAAATGCGACGAGACACATTCACGAACTAGTGTACTTTCCAGAGAATCACATCATGCCGCTCACCGAACGCACGCACACATAAATTCATGCATAAACTACCTCACTGGAAAATCAGACACACTAATATACACACACATTTCCTTGCCTATTAATTTAAGATGGCGTAAACGCACACGGTGCCAGCCGAAATGCACACGTTGTCTCAATTACTTCTTACAGACAAAATAACTCTTCTTTCACTCAGAAAGTTTCTTGAACTCTTTTAACTCTCATTTGTTATGAACTCTTTATTTTTCATTGTCTTAAAAAGTTGTCAATGTTTTGTATTAATAGACTTTGCCATTCTTCCTTTTGATATTGCCTTTCCCTCTACATACTAAATTCTAGCAAACAGTTGTCGTTGTGAAAATTGATAAATTCAGACACAGCTCTACGAGGGGCCTCCCTCGAAAGTATTAACCCTAATCCACACTTGCACTAAGAGGGTTCGAATGTTTTGAAGGATTCCGAAAGAGTTTTGCTTATTTTGTGTTTTGGTTATTCTACCGGGAGTTGACGGTGGCTAAGTGGTAAACCACCCGGACTGACAACATGGGTGTGCCAACTTACGATGTTGGCAACCTTCATGTGGTACTTCCCGTAAGAAAATAATTCTACCCAGAAAGATATCGGGTAAACCAATGCCAGCAATAGAATCATCTAATTCATACGAAATGAATGAATTATTCTACTACATCAGACTCGTCTCCCCCTTTCAACCGTCCGTCCCTGACATCTTGTCTTTATTAGGGGTGGGGCAGATTATCTTCTATATAAAACTCAATGTCTATGTGTGTGTGATATTTGTGTGTTCGTTATAGAACGAAAGGTTTGAGAATCTACATAAAATCTAAAAGTGTATTCTTATGTAAAATTTAATAAGGAATTCAATGGAAGTGTTCCCAAATCTCTTAGTTCACCTCTAAAGGAACTATGATAGAATAATCCCCTCTTAAAACTTGAAATATATCCTATTTTTATGAAATTTAAATATATGTAAAAAATGTTCTCAGGAAGAAAATGGAAGTTGTCCGGAATCTCTAATTGCTCTTTAAACCCAAGGTAGCTATGGGGGCCGAACCGCCTTTAAAACTTCAAATATATCCTATTTTGATGTATAAAGATATATAAAATTCTCAGAGGAAGAACGTTACTATTAATGTGCTTAATATCGACGTGCCCTCACTTCTAAGAGACCATGGGGACAGCACCCACTTAAAAGTTCATATACTGTACAATACAAATAAAAATTCAAGGCTGCTACAAGGAAAGCAGGATCCCTCAACTTTGCTAAAAATTTATCCCACCTGACAATATGCTATATCTCTACAAAGCGACCATCCGCCTATGCATGGAGTATTGTTGTCACATCTTGGCTGGTGCACCAGCCACTAGTTTCTCCCATTTAGACATGGTCCAAAAAAGAGTATCTAATCTAATAGGTTCCTCACTATCCACCAAGCTCCACCCCCTGTTCCATCGCTGCAATATAGCATCCTTGTGCTTGTTTTACGAGTACTTCAATAGAATGTGCTCCGATGAACTTGCTGCTTTAGTGTCCCCTCGACGTAAATACACTCGACCAACTCGACAATCAGCAAAATCCTATCCATTCACTGTGGAGGTCCCCAGATGACGGGTAGCCTTCTACTCCAATAGCATCTTTCCTCGAGCTGTCGGCCTTTGGAACTCCCTCCCTGCTCTCTCCTTCCCAAACCATATATATATATATATATATATATATATGTATATATATATATATATATATATATATATATATATATATATATATATATATATATATATATATATATCGTAAGCTATGAAAATATATTTATGGCAATTATGCTACACAGAGGTCCCGGGTTTCATCCCTGGGGGGATCTTCAGGCTAAAACGTGTAGCTTAATTGCCATAAATATATTTTCATAGCTTACTACCTAGCTCTACTTACGTATCGAGCACTGTTGAAGTAAATACTGAAAATTGATACATAGAAAATTATATCTCCTTATAAAATGTCATGTGGATACATGAAATAGTAATATATATATATATATATATATATATATATATATATGTTTCGTAGTATTCGAACTCCCCCTCCCCCCTGAGAAAAACTTTTAAATAAGTTAGATACAAAAAGAATTCATAGAGAAAATAATTGCTCTACATTAAATTTTAAATAACACATTTTGAAAAGGATCGGTGTACGTGCATGAGCGTCAATAATATATATGTGCTTGGCAAAATCCTAACCTTTTGAACTTCTCATTATGAAAAATGGAATGCGTATCTTGGGCAACAGGGTGAGGAACGTGAGGACATTATTGCTACATTTCGTGGCAAACTTGTAACCGCGCTTTTATTCGCATCGTATGACAGAAAGAGTTCCGATTTGGAATCCGAACAATGTGAAAGGCAGATGGCATTATGCATTCCAGAATTAAGTTGAAAACTTCCTCAAAAGAGAAGATGGATTTCAAATCGTAAACTGTTTCGGTCATTTCTTAGACTCATATGAGATTTTTTGTCGAAACGGATTCTGTAAGTACTGAAAATATTCCTAAAAGTACAAAAATAAAAAAACAAAACAAATTTTTTCTCTTGTTTCAAAAATGGTATCAATGACTTTTTTGAGTGAACACAACTTTTTAATAGTGCTTTTTAAAAATAGACGAGTTTTGTTTCCCTATCTTCACGTGTCGAAAGATTTAGCCGAGTCAAGCAAAATGTAAGTAATACTTTTACATAAACCTTTTAAAGTATCTGACATTTTTATTTTGTCGAGAAAATCCTTAAAAATATCTAAGTAAAATTATTTAAAGGGTTAACTTTGAAATAAATGGCTAAAACCTAAACCAATGTTTTACGCTGTCATTTTTTTGTCTTTGTGTATTCAAAATCAGTTATATTGACGAAGTTAGCTCCCCAAATGGCTGCCAGATTTTATCGACTATTATTAATCAGTTTTCTGATTTTTGAAATTTACAAAATAAAACATACCCTTCCTTAACCCTAACCCTAATCCAAAGTCAGGTTAGCAACGCACCCCTTTTATTATTTCTTAATAAAACAATATTTGCAAAATTTTAGTACTTACGTTATCAATTCCGAGTTTCACCGAAGACTTCCGAGACTGGCGAATGTTAACGAACTTTACCGAATAAACTGAATGTATTATGAGCATTATTTTGTTGCTTTTGTTTTGTTTTTTTTTCGAAGAAGTTATTTAACGATAAACTGATGTTATCGTGTACTTAAGTGCATTCTGTAATACTTCGGTACACATATACACTACGACCTGAACTGTTATGTTTTTATCCTAAACCTAAACATAACCAAACCTTTTTAGTACACGTATTTGAAAAGGTATTAAAAAATTCAAAATGAAAAGTTGCAAAATTAGAAAAGATATCCAAACAATTGCGTAAAAATCGGAACTTGATCTTTCTAATTGATTGAAAAATAGTCGTCTGCTAATGAACAACACCTTTTTTATTCATATATTTCAGTAAAAGTAGGAACTGGATTCGGCTTTCAATTCGTAATCAGAACTGCAAATCTCCGCATAGCAATTCCTAAAAAGCACCGGATGTTTTGTAGAAAAGGCCCGCCACCACCAAAAAATGCAGGTGTTTGTTAAATAAGTTTTATTACTTAAAACGAATGGAATCCATGTCATTGGGTATTTGCATAAAAAGATCGACCTTTTATATTTCAGCATCCACAGAAACCGTAACAAATAACGCCCCTCCATTCCGCGATGCGTTCTACGGTGGTGTTTATTGCGCATTTTGTACAATCTAAGCAAGAATGACGAAGATGGGTCATGAACTTGTAAGCCTACAGCGCATGGCTGACGGGACTTCTTTAACATCCATTTTTACATTAATGGTGGGGTTCTTTTACAACTACCCTTTATTATTTCATTTTATTTTTATAAAATTAACCATGAAAACCTAAAGTCTGGAGATATAGTATGATGTAGTTGTGTGTCCCGATTATACAGAACAAATGTAATTCCTGAATTATTTTGCATTGACTTTGAAAGAGCTTGTTCGGTGATGCTTTTGATGTGCATCAGTTTTTCTGGACATTCGACTTTTGAATTTTGAATTCTTTTAGAGGTTTTGGCCCGTGTCACCTCCATTTCGTTTTCTTGGCCTTTTGGCTAAGATCAAAGTGTAGTATCTGTTCCGATGGATACTGCACGCCTATCCTGTGCAGTTCTAGGAGGTCCACCCTCCCAGGCTTTGCCTCCCCTCTTTGGGGAGGAGTAAGTTTATTGCTTACTGTTTGAGGCGCCCCTACCGGGGAATGCCGACGGGGCTGCCCAGGCAATTTTTAAATGGCCAGAGTGCTCACCTCTCGAGCGCTGGCTTTTCAAACCCCACTTTCTCGACCCGATCTTGGGTCACATCTTACTTGTGGGAGTAGGATAAAACTGGCCTTGTGCCTAACTCCTGGGGAGGAGTAAATAAAACCTCCATTTCGCCATTGACGTTCCTGATACTTTTCAGGGTAGTTTTCTAAAGGCTTCTTTGCATGAATTTTCGTCTTCATATTGTATGGTTTTCATCTGGCAACTGATTCTGAAGAAGGATTATCCATGTGACAACTTGAATGTGTTCAAGTATGCGCTGAAAATTTCCAAAACCGCGTGTAAGGTTTCTTTGCCCCGAAATTGCCATGAAATCACGATGTAATATAACTTTGATCTCTCATTTTATTCATGGGTTTATTGCAATTTTTGTGAGAACATCTTAAAGGTTTGAATATTGAGCTTCATACTGTTTTGGAAATTGATTCTTTTAAGAATGTGTGTACAGGGTACTCTTTTTAAATAATGGTCGGATTATTATCAATTTTGGAATATATATTCTCGTCAACACATAAGTACCTTGGACACATTATGTTTTTGTAAACTTTACCATTTTTGAAGTGGGTGGGTATTGTGCGCAAATTTTGGCCTCGAATTTGTTTTACTTCGTCGAAAAAATGGCGTCGAATCTTTTATTTTAAAGTGATTTTGTCAAAAAATAGCGTCGATTTTTTTTCAGTGGTAAGAGTTATCAGTGAGTCTACAGAATTTGACCCACACAAACACAACTTTTGCCGAAGCAGATTTGCGTAAACAGTCCGGAACCACCGAAGCGTTTATCCAATAAGAATCCGAGAGAAAAAAAAATCACGCAGACGACAAATAAAGACAATTTCACAAAGAAGACGACCGGCTGACTGTTCCTCATTTATCCCAGCCATAAACTAACTCACACCTAACATAATTCTCAACTATGTATACATTGACTGTTTGTCGCCGTCGGAGAGCCTTGTGATTTTTTTGAGGACTAAAAATGTTAGTGAAAAAACTTTTTCATTTTTTCAAAAAATATATCCTCTATAAAGAAATATTGGGTTGTCAAAAAAGTTCGTTTGTTTATTCTGTTAGTTTATGGGGAACCCAAACATCAAGTTTAGAAACATAACCGAATTTATGTAATTCATTTTCCACGCTCGATTAGAAAATCTTGAGAATCTCTGCGATTTGTCTTGTTTTCAAACGTCAATCTTGTTCAACTACAGCTTTCACTTGGTCACGGTCTGTCAGTTTTGGCCGGTCAGAGCAAAGAGCATCTCTCACTGAAAATTTTCATTTTCGGAATCGAGCAAACAATTTGTGACACACCCGTTCTGTTACAGCATACACATGGCATATCTTTATGGTAGTTTCTGTAGCATTGTTTTCCTTTTCTGTAGTAAAAAAGCGTCAGATGTCAGTAGTGCTCTGCTTGATCTTCCATTTAAAGGCCTGAAATACAAGCAAAGTATACGAGTATAATTGTTGTTAGTTGAGGATAACAGGAAATAAGGTTCAATCGGGGTCAGCTAGTGTACTCGAATATCAGCTCTACCTTCCGTGTACCTAAAGCGGACCTGACGTCACATGGTTAAAAGGGGAGAGATGGAGAAGTAGGCAGTTGGTTGGATGTCTCGGAGAAAACCAGACGGCGATAAATGAAGGGGCAAAATTTCTGTTGCTTGGGATGCTCTTCCTCGCCGCTGGCAGAAGTGAAGGCAACGCCAACATCTTAATAAAAGGTCCTTTCTACAAATTGATGATTTCTTTATGCTGTTGTGAAACATTAATTGCAGGTGTCTCGGTCACAGAGGAGTGAGTGATCCGAAGCGAGATCTGACTATGCAGTTATGATTGTGATCTCCATTCGATAACAAGGTATGTTTATGAACCCGTGTATTTTCAGTGTGACTTGTGAGACATTCAGCCTTCCCTCTCGTACGGTATGTAATGTAACATGTATAGCTGTTTTATTCCTTTTTCAGCGCAGACCAATAAAAGGTATTTTCATTGAAACTTTGATGTCACCTGTTGATTAACTTTTGGAGTTAGATAAACTTTCTATTACATTCCACTATTCCTTTAATTATAATGAAGTAGGATCATCCTAATTATAAAATGGTGACCCCGACGTGATGCTAAAATGTGACCTTCTGATCGAATTTTTTTAAAAATTTGTATAAAGCAGAAATTTATTAGGAGCAGCAATGAAGTGTTTACTCGTTTGATTGGGTCTGTTAATGATTTTACATATGCAGCAGTTACATATTCGAATTATATTATGCACTACTTTCCTTTGGTATAAATGGACAAATGTACAACTGGAGTGATCTTCTCTAACCAATCATAGGCTCTGGCGTAGGAACACAAATCGCCAGACTGATCATACACCACCCATGCGATTTCGTTAACTCTCAGGAGAGTTGGAATAAGTATATCGTCCGAACCAGAAGCATTTCGTTTGTTTCTCCAAACCACAGACGATACAGTAAATCTACCTTTGTCGCATGCTGCATTTTCTAATGATTGACTGTTTAGCTGTTTATTTCCCTTTTTCAGCACAGACAAATAAAAAGGTATTTTTATTTGAAACTACGGTGTCGTCTGTTGAATAACTGTTTGAAGTCAGATACACTTTCTATTTCAGCCTGCGATTACTTTAATAATAATAGGGAAAAATTCACCACATTATAGATGTATCGGTAATTTGTACAATCACTTCTGTCATAAATCGAGTGGATGTTTTTCAGGAGGGACGTCAAGGGACCTGAGAATTATTTTGGCATTGAAACCCGTCGCAAATAAGTAGTTTTACTGTTACATTATTTAACTCTAATTCTAATCAAAAGAGGGCCATTTTTGTTCGTGCGACAATATTGGTCGGGCCTAAGAAGGTTAAAAACTAAAGTACTTGCTTGTAAAATCGAAAAACGAAAAAAAAAACTAGAAATATATAAAAGAATTACACTAAGCCAAAATTGGATAAGAGAAAAGTTATTTCCTTATTTCGTACTTTGGAAAAATAGGAAGCGCTAACGTTGGAAGATGTGAGAAATTTAATTAATCAAGAAGTTTGTTGTGTATACCAATAGTTCAAGGGAGCAGACAGACCTGTTGGGAAAGCAGATAACGAGACATCTGTGTTTGTAACGAAAAAACAAGGCAGATATTCATTGGCGAAGATTGGAATGAGAAAACAACTTATTGAAGATTAATTAACTGTCAAGAGAGATTGCTCCGTAAATCGAGAATGGCAAAATTGCAAAGAAGTGTCGAGTTAGTGTGTTTTTGAAATACATTAATTTAATATGAATATAAGCTCCGACGGGAGAAGGAAACTCCTACTCTTGAGGTAACAGTAAGAGATATAAATAGAGATAGAAGGAACTGGGGGTGGAGTCAACATCCGTTGACCATTCAGGAGTCAGGGAAGCAGGGAAATTAAAATTTGCAAAAGTTGCAAAAAACTGAGGTTTTTTAAAAGTAAAACTCCTGTTTATGAGATTTCGATACTTACCTGTAACAACGTTAGATAAATTCCGAAATGTGCATATTACCACGCCGAATTCAAATGTTCTCCCTTGCTCCCTATAAAGCACGTCAACATCTCCATTAAAATCACTTTTATACGAGACACTGATAGCACCTTAAACAACTTCAACTTAAAGAGGAGAGGAGGTGGGAAGTATACAGGTAAGTATCGAAATCTCATAAACAGGGGTTTTACTTTTTAAAACCTTCAGTTTATATCGATTTCTCTACTTACCTGTAACAAAGTTAGCAATGGAAATAGAATCTGTAGCAGAATAAAAGAGCGGTGGAAAGAGTAAGAATAAAGAACTCAATTTTCCGCACTTCCAGTTGGTTTTTAAATGGATGATCTGGCAAAATTTCCTTCGCCCCACGTCACATCTCTCAAGTAGAAGACCAATGAGCTGTCTGTGAGGCTCCATTAAACAAAGCCCAAGATGCAGCTAAACGCCTAGTATCATGTGCTTTAATCCTCTTCGAACTTGATTGATCTATAGACTCGTATGTCTGTCTAATGGTAGACACTATCCATCTAGATATAGTACTTATCGACGCCGGTTTATGATGGTTTTCCAGATAAGTAATAAAGAGAGAGTCCGCATCTTGCCGGAACTGACTTGTTCTTTTAATGTAAGTCTTTAAGTAACGACAAGGACATAGTAGAAGGTTTTTAGAGTTATCTGTAAACTTATTAAAGTCTGGAATAAACCAAGGCGACCAAACCTTATTCAGACGTAGATTTTTAGCCCAAAATCTCAAACTAGGTAACAGTCTAATGCCGGCATTCTCTTGTCTAAAGTTTGACTCATTGGTGGATAATGTGCTAAGCTCACTAACTCTAGCAGCTGATGCTAAGGCGACCAGAAAAACTGCATTCCATGATAAATATTCTAAATCTACCGAATCCAAAGGCTCGAAAAGAATGACTTGTAAGAACTTCCAAAACAAAAGGCAAGCCCCACTTAGGAAGAAGAGGCCTAACTGAAGGACTAGAATTAAAAATTCCTCTAACCATGTCCGACAAAAGCTTCTCTGTATTTATAGAACTCTTCTTCCACCCATTGTGTATTACAGCTAAAGCTGTTCTGTAACCAGCAATAGTAGCCGCTTTGTATCTCCTGATTTCATGCAAATAGACTAGGAAGTTTGCAACCTCCTTCATAGAGGCTGAATATGGATTGATATTCCGTTCAACACACCAGTCTCTATATATTTGCTGCCTTGCTTCATAAGTCTTCAGGTAGATCGCCTTTTACTTTCTTTGATGTACTCTCGAGCCTTTTCAGAAAGCGCTTTTTTAGTGAGAGTATGCTGGATATTTTCCATGCTACTAGTTTTAGGCTTGCTGGATCTGGATGTATCATCCTGGCGAAATTCTGCAATAGCATTTGTGACGTTACCGGTAACAAACTCGGAAAGTCTATTATAAGGTCTAGGAGAATGGGATACCAAAACTGGGGAGGAGCATGCGGGGCGATCAACAGTAGGACACCTATTTCCTCAGATAGGACCCGGTTAATTAATATCGGGGGAGGGAACGCATATGCATACATCCGTGACCAATCGATGCTTAGAGCATCTGAAGCATATGTCTGCTCCACTGGAAAGGGGGGAACTAACGCCTTCAATTCTCTGTTCACTGGTGTAACAAATAGGCCCACGTTTGGTTGATCGAACCTTTGAAATAATAAGCTCAGTATTTTTCTGTCCAAACTCAACTCCGTTACGCGAGCTCCTGTCAGTCCCCTTGAAAGACGTTCTGCCATAACATTCTTCTTCCCTGGAATGTGCGCAGCACAGAGGGAGATATTGTATTTCTCTTCCTATTGGAAAACTTCCCACGTCAGTTGGCAAAATGGAAGTGACCTTGTGCCTCCTTCCTTGTTGATGTAAGCCACTACCGTGGAATTGTCGCACCTGAGAAGGACTCTCATCCCACCGACTTGAAGTAGCAGCTGGACGAGCGCTAAATAGACAGCTGTCAACTCCAGATAATTTATGTGCTTCTTCCTATAGTCCTTGTCCCAAACTCCCGCCACTTGATGGGTGTCTAAGTGAGCACCCCAGCCTTTTCCTGAAGCGTCTATTCATGAAACCACTGGTTCCGCGTGGCGAAACAAAACTACTTTGAATTTCTTCCCTCTTTGTCCACATACTAGGTATTCCTTTAACGAACTGCAGACGTGAACTCTCTCTTATATGGTCTCTCTGTCGAAACCACTACGTCTGAAGATAACATTGTATCGGTCTCATACGAAAACGAGCTTGAGGAATTTGGTCGATGCATACCGTCATGAATCCCAACAGTCTTAGAAACCTGTGGGCTCTGCTGAAACTCGAGTCTAAGATTAAATTTACTTGCTGTAAAAGATTTTGGAATCTTTTCTTCTGACGGATAAATCTTCCCTACTTTTAACGTGAAGAGAGCGCCCAGGAAAACTATCTATTGTGCCGGCTACAGACAAGACTTTTGAATGTTTATTAACAATCCCAACCCTTGCAGGAGATCCTGTATTGTTTCTACTTGTTGGTGTGGAACGTGTCTGTCTTAGTTTCTGACCAGCCAATCGTCAAGATACATGAAAATATGTATTTGTCGACATCTTAGGAAACTACCCAGAGTCGCCATGATTTTTGTAAACATCCTGAGAGCCACTGCTAGTCCAAAAGGCATTGCCTTGAATTGTTAATGAGTCCCAAGAAACTGAAATCTCACAAACTGCTTGTCGTCTGGGTAAATTGGAACATGAAAGTAGGCATCTTTTAGGTCGAGTTTCACTGCCCAATCTCCTACCTTTAACGTTTGACGTATAGACCTGAACGCCTCCGTCTTGAAATGAGAAACTACCAAGTGAGAGTCCTTCTTTGGCACTAGAAAGAAGGTGCAGTAACATCCTTACTCTTCTTGGGCTTTCGGAACCAACTCTATTGCTTGTTTTTCTAACAAGCTTTTTATTTCTTCTGAATAATGTTGTTTTGGTAAAACGAACCTAACACTGTCCTTTTCACCCCTTCCTGTTTTGGAGCTGATGCAAACTGAAGCCTCAGTCCTTCTCGGACTACCTCTAAAATCCAACGGTCGATAGTAATCTTCTTCCACCCTCCCAAGAACCTCACCATCCGTCCCCCGACTGGTTTGGTCTGACCGTCTGATTGCTACTGCTGCCGGTGACGAAACCCCAAAGTTTTCTGAACTCAATCCTTTCTAGGACCTGCCTGATCTCTAGTCATGATCGAAGAACTCGGACCATTTCCTTGTTTGAAGTTAAAGTAAAGCTTCTGTTTCCCGCGGTCCTAAATCAGGGATCCTTCCTGCTTGGGCCTTCTAGGAACATCCCACTTTCTCTTGACTCCTCTTAGAGGGTTATTTATAACATGCTGAGTCTAACTCGCATTCCTCAAGTTCTCTCCACTATTCCGTAAAACTTCGAAAAAATTCCCTGAAAACAATTTAGGGCCTACTGTCGACATACTCAACAGCTTACTTTCTGTGGCTTTATTATTAAATGCTATGCCCATTAAATAAATGCTACGTCTCGCCGTGACAGAGCTAAGAATAATTCTGGCCGTTACATCAGCCATAGATTGGAATAATTGAGACATCACCTGCAAGGTACCTCTTTTATCAGCCACCGAACCCGAACCATCAATTATGACGAAATTAGGAAACCATATGACACTTGTCTAAGCAAAAGCACTGGAATCCGAATTCCGTAGGCACGTATTAGTAGTGTCCGCCGTCTTGCTAGAAAAAGAGTACTGAGCACCTGACCTACTACCAAACGCTCCCATAACCCCTTCTATATTTTCATCTAACCTAGGGTGCAAGCAAAATCTTTCAAAGTTGTCTTTAGCCACCACATATTTACTATCCTCCACGGCCTTGAAACACTTGATTCTACCCCTACTCTGCCACTCCGTATCCACCTCCTGTAAGGCCCTAATTAGCGAGCCTTCAAAAAGCATTTCCAGGAACACTTACTTCTCAGGGGTAAGCAAATGCTTTGCAACATAGGACTTATATTCTGTCCCAACCTCTTTCCAGTATTGGGAATATTCAATTCTGAAGCAACCTTTGAAATAAAAGTAGACCACTCTACAATTTGTTTCTTAGTCTCCGAAAATGCATCCAATTCTGAAGCAGAGAACAGACTATTACATTCTATTTCTTCGTCCGAAATGCCCCTTTTAGACGTAAGTCCACCCTTATTATGGTCTCCGCTGA
This sequence comes from Sepiola atlantica, assembly GCA_963556195.1. NCBI lineage: Eukaryota > Metazoa > Mollusca > Cephalopoda > Sepiida > Sepiolidae > Sepiola > Sepiola atlantica. The sequence goes on along the minus strand of OY744532.1, from coordinate 39,942,379 downwards.
ACATAAGTCTACTTCTTTCGTCAATAATTTCTTCCAATTAAACCCCTTCTCCATCTGGTAGGAATCTGACAGAGTAATAAGACTAAAAAACGAAGTTCCTTCTTAGGCCATATTTCTGTCGTTACTGGACTTCACTTTCTTGTCATAGGAATGACTGAATTTCTTGTCCGTTCGTTCTCCTTGGCTATAATTTTCAGAGGACGGAAAAGCCATATTAGGACTCTTTATGTCGTCATGGGAATGCCTACTGAGTCTCCCATCGCTCATAGTCGCATCCACTTTTTCAAAAAGTGCCAGTAATGGCGTTGAATCTTCGTTCCTGTTCATGACTTCTCTGAGGAATTAAAATGAACAAGCAAGCGAACAAACGACAATTCAACAAACAAAACATAAAAGGCGAAATATTCACTCACCCTATTCACTTGTTTTTCACGTGGTAATATTTCCGTAAGAAAGACAGCAAAATCACAAAATGACCGACCCACCTATACGTCTAGAATAAAAGTGATTTTAATGGAGAGGTTGGCGTGTTTTATAGGGAGCAAGGGAGAACATTTGAATTGATAATATGCAAATTTGGGAATTTTGCTAATGTTGTTACAGGTAAGTATAGAAATCGATATAAACAATGGAATCAATGCAGTTTTTACATGCATTAATTTTATTCTATGAGAAGATGAGCGGAGCCTCGCCCAGTCTCAAACCACCCGATTCATAATATACGGCGAAGCGCGACAGCTTTCGAGGGCCTATTTCTGCTCGCAACTGAAATTCACGTCGGGCAGAGACAAACGCCAGACTTGCGAACTTGCCAGATCAAACATAACACCAGAACTTGTCAATAATTGCCGTTCTGTAACCACGGAATTAAGATTATAACTTAACTAAAACTGTGAGTCCATTCCCTAACAAGCTAGTAAGATTAAATTGATAACCTCAAATGTAATATACGACTATGTTAATTTAATGTAAATATTTATATTCCGTGGTTTACATTAAGACGGGCAAATATTGGAAATCACCATTAACTTTCCATTTAAAACCACCAAATAGAAATGACTATTAGTGTTTCTATCTGTTTTTAATTTTATTTTACTTCAGGTAGTTCAAAGAGATCAAGGGACCCGCTCCCAATGCCGCAAAGACAAAGCTACTTTCCTTCAATAACTACAAGAAACCTCTTCAACCACCGATTGTCATGGCAAATAGCACCGTGCCTGAGAGTTCATCATTCAAACTCCTCGGCCTAACTTTCACAGATAACATGAATTGGAATAAATACATTGAAAACATTGCCAGCGCTGCTGCAAAGAAGGTGGGCTCCCTCTACCGTGCCAGTAAACTTCTCACGCCTGACATTATCCTATATCTCTACAAAGTCACCATCCGCCCATGCATGGAGTATTGTTGCCACATCTGGGCTGTTGCCCCGTCCGCTAGTCTCTCCCTCTTGGACAAGGTCCCAAAAAGAGTCGCCAACTTGATAGGTCCTACACTATCCACCAAGCTCCATCCCCTGTCCCATCGCCGCAGTCTTGCTTCCTTGTGCCTGTTTTACAAGTACTTCAATGGATTGTGCTCTGATGAGCTTGCTGCTCTGGTACCCCTACGACGTAAATTCACTAGACCAACCCGACAATCTGCCAAATCCCATCCATACACTGTGGAGGTCCCCAAATTCCGGAGAGCTTTCTACTCCAAAAGCTTCTTTCCTCGTGCTGCTGGACTTTGGAACTCCATCCCTGCTCCCTGTCCCACTGCTCACTGCTTTCCTGACGTTACTGACATGCAGAAATTTAAAACTAATGTAAACAGACATCTCGCTACGCAGCTCCTTAATTAGGTTGACCCCCCCCCAAAAAAAAGCCTTCACCCTTTTTTCTCAGTAGCCCTTACGTCTACAGTGGCGGCCTGCATTGTTTGTGGTGAACTTTGTTAAAAAAACAAAAACAAAAAAAAACACTTGATTTCGTTATAATTTAAATTTTTATCCGAGTGCCCTTTATAGGATAGACGTGGGTCTAAATAACGATCATACTCGAGGTATTTTGTTTGCTCACAGACGCAGATAATTCTATATTCTCCCGGATGATAAAATAGAATAGTAAATATTCTAATTTTTTAGTGGTGACTCCGACATCCCAAACACTTTGTTTATAACTGCTTAAATTATTCCCTCGCCATTATATCTTCGCATTTACCCCCTCTCTCTCTTACAAACATACCTTCTGGGATAATGTTCATTAAATTTCAATTAACAATGAAACTTTCTTACAAACTCCGACTTTACCTTAATGATATGAGTTCTTAATAATGATAAAAAAACGAATATTTTTATGATATAAAACTTCATTGATTCGAAGCAACATGTTGTTGTATACATAACTTTAAAGACCTTAATAGTAAACTATTTTCCTACGGCCACGCTGTTTTGCAACTATCACTAAACTTTGCTGTTGACGTAACTCAGTCGGACACTTAGATAAGTGGTCGGCTCTGTTGGCTACCTAAACACAAGAAAAACTCACCGTGAACAATAACAATGTCCAAAAGATTATGACAATTATGCTTTTACCATTTCCCCCCAAAATTACCCAAATGCAAGCATTTCTACAAAATGAAAAGTGTTTCGATTTTTTTTTCTGCAAAGACGAATTATGCTGCATTGCTGCTTAAATAAATTCTAAATAGATTAAAATCCACCCCGAAAACTGTTTTGGCGTTTATTAATATAGTTAAAAATAAATTTGTTTTAATATAGTTAGAAATAAATTTGTTTATTTAAATGTTGGTAGTAATAATACAACAAGAAACCACTGTTTTTTCCTGTTTTTTGTTCACACTCGTCGATGATACGTCCTTGACAATCGGTTCCACTAAGTTTAGGGCATTGTTGTTGGTGACCTTGTTTCTGTCGGACTGAGAAATCGTTCTGTTCTGCCCTAGGAGCCCCACCTTTCAGTTTTCTCTTCTCTGTGAGAAGAAGTTAGTTTATTGCTAATCGTCTGAGGCGCTCCCACCGAGGAATGCAGATGGATCTGCTAAGGCATTTTCTGTAGGCCAGAGTGCGCTGACTTTTCAATACCCACAAGACTTTTTGTCTAACCTCATAAACAGGTCAATAACAAGAATACTTTTCAGCATAGTGTGGAGTTTTTTTGGGTCGCTATTGTGAACAACTGACCGATGTTGTGTTGTGGACAAAAATCAGCTGTTCGTATCTCTGAAGTTATAGTTGAGATGTGGCAATCGCAGAAAGGCTGATCTCCTTTCTTCTTTTTGTGACTGAAGAATTAAAAGCAATGAAAAAGAACAACAAATAATCCCATTAGTTGCTCCGTGATTTGGATTTACTTCTTACAGTAATGTGCGGCAAGTACATGAAGATGAACTGCGTCTTCCTCTACCGTAGCGTGGAGGATGACCCGAAACTCACGTCTGATTAATGTCCAAGAAGAAGTAACTATCTCGCTTTTCTTCCACGTACTTTCAACCGTGACGTAATATCCTGTCACGTAGTCCTAGTTTTAAACTTTTAATTTCTAAATGAAATTTTCCATTCTCTGTTTAATTTAAACCGCATGCGGAAAAATTCTGATTTTAACCTTATTTCTACACACCTAAATCGAAATATTGCTACAACTATATTTTGTATATCCGATCTGTTTTACAAGCCGTGGTATTCTGAGTACCAAAGCACATCAGTACACAAGCTGGGCATTCTTTCTCGTGATTGTTTTAGTGTATTTATGTAGACTCCATGTGTAAAACGCAGAACTGGTCATCAACCATAATTTTACGTTAATGTCTATTTCAATATATATTATATATATATATATATATATATATATATATATATATATATATATATATATATATTATATATTATATATATTATATATATATATATATATATATATATATATATATATATATGTTTTTATAAGGAATGTATATTTACAATTTTATACTCTGTATAATATTCGAGCATTTCTAATTACCAGCTACATGAAGTTGTATTAGAAGATTCAGAGCATATATATTGTATTGATTAACTCATACGAACATGGAAAAAGCAATCCAAAATCATAATTTTCATTTGTTCTTTCAATTTATTATTTTCCTATTCCGGTGGATATGTATCATTTTAATTTTCATAGTACATAAGTAAAACAACAATTTTTCCATATTTAATTCTTACACGTGTTCTTGGCTGATTTTGACAAATTTACAATTTACGTATCAGGAGTCAATCTGTCAATCCTCAGAGAATATCAGAATATGTAGTAGAATTGTAGCAACAACTTACATCATCGCAAAACAGAAGAAAAAGCAAAGTAAATGAAGATTTTGACAAATACTTTCATATATATATATATATATATATATATATATATATATATATATATATATATTAGTATCATAGGGTTATAGGAGAAATAACACGAGTGCGCAATTACTTGTGCAAGAGCATATATATATATATATATATATATATATATATAGATATATATGATAAAGAATGGAAAATGTGTTCCGACTTAATAGAAATTGAAAAAGGAAAACCCACAAATATTATTTATGTATTCATCAACGCTTCGTCTTTATTTCAAGACTTCCTCAGGATGATTGTCTAAAAAAAAAACACAAGTAAAAAATGTTTGAAACAAATAAGTGGAGCGTGTGTGGGCTTTAAATTTGCGGCGGCTTATGAAAAAAAATCAGATACAAATAGGTGGTGGCAGTGGAAAATAGTGGTTGGAGTTATAAGATCATTAGGTAGTGAGATAGATATTAAATAATTGTGGAAGGAGTGGGGGCGAACGTTGGTAGAGGCTAGAATTTATTTAAAGTATGAGGAGGGAGGAGGAGACATGAGACATGTTTATTGAATCTTCTTAAATTAGCCTTGAGATGAGAAAAACGGGAGGGTTAAGATATCAGGGTCGTGTAATAGGACGGTGTCGAAGGAGATGGGGGCGATGTATTTAAAAAAATTAACAATTAGCGCGTGCATGGATAATTGTTGTCACATCTGAGCTGGTGCACAAACCACCAGCATTTCCTTCTTCGACAGGGTCCAAGACAAAATGTCTAACCTAATAGGTCCCGCACTGGCTGTGAAGCTCCAGCCCTGTTGCTTCGATGCAGTGTAGCATACTTGATTGACAAGTACTTCCACAAAATGTGCCCTGTTGAACTTACTGCACTTTTACCCCTCCCCCAAAGTAAATACCTTGACTCACCCGACTAATAGCAAAATCACACCCCTTCTCTGTATGGGTCCCTAGATTCCCGAAAATGTTCTACTCTAATAGTTTCTTATCTCGGACGGCTTGCCTTTGGAATTCCCCCCCGTTCCCTTGCCTTCCCGAGCATAACAAGAAATTACAATATAACGTGTTGCTCAACTCCCCACCCAGGTTTCCACTTATAGATCTCGTCTCTATCAATGTAACCCCTTATGCTTCAGTGGCAATATGCCTTTTTTGCCCCCTCCCCCCAAAAAAGAAAAAGAAAATATTTAAAAAAAAAAAAGTACTTTTATTAACCAAACAAGGCATGTTGCAACTGACTCGTAAGGGGGCTTCGGCGAGAGGAGCCATATTTATAGAGGGCAAACTGAGTGAGAGGTTGGACAGTTCAAGTTACATGTAAAATTATGTTGGTACGGTAGGGAAAACAGCAGGCAAGAAGAGAATTCCAAGGGCAAGTGGTCAAAGGAAAGAAGCTATAAGAGTAAAAAATCTTCCGGCATTCTAGGGACCTCTACAGGGAAGTGGTGGGATTTTGCTGCGAGTCAGGTGGGTCGGGGGTACAAGAGCAGCACGTTCATCGGAGCACATTCCGTAGAAGTTTTTATAAAACAAGTAGAGGGATGCAACACTACAGCGATGCGACTGAGGCTTGGTAGACAGTGCGGGACTAATTAGGTTAGAGATTATTCTATGCATCCTGTCTAAGAGGGTGAGTCTAGTTGTCTGTGCACCAGTGAAAATATGAAAACAATACTCCATGCATTAATATCTCAAGTAATTATATCAATTGATCTCGCGGCAATCATGCAGCATAGTTAACAACCATGAAATCGAAAACAAACAAAATATAAAACAAATAACTTTTACCAAACGCATTAAAATGTGATTATCTACCGACCTGTATAGTTTTAAAGTTGTGAAACTGTTTTAAAATGTTCATTACAATATAAGATATCTGTCTTTCGGATACAGTAAGAATTCCATATGAACGACCCATCAGTTCTTAAAGAAGAGTTAAAAAGAAAGACTTACCATAAGTCCGACTGGCAAACTTCCTCCCGGACTTAGGGTTAGTGTTAGGGTAAGCTTTTTTTACTATCTTTTAAACCTGAAATTAGCCGACATCTTTAACTGACTCGTCAAAGTAAATATACCATATTCAGAGATAATAAGTTTTACAATCAGTTTTCTCAGGTCGGCTGTTAACTATACTGCCTGATTGCCGATCTTTCTTCTTAAACTTAGGAATGCCCCGACCCCTGGCACTGGGACATGTTGTCACTTGTTTCATTTTTGTTGTTGTTATATTTGTCAGCAGTGCATACAGAATATCCTTGGAGACACTTGATAGTAATGTTTAACGGCGCGAGGCTTCGTCTGAAGGCCGGCAGTTAATTTTGTAAAACTGGGTATTTTTTTGCCACCCACACCGAGCCTCTCCCAATTTTTCCCGCCACCCCCAATATAATTCTTTTGTCCATAGATAAACGGGGAGTGGGTGGCGTACCACTCTGAACAGGTGCCCTAGAAAAGGTAGATCTCTTTCGTAAAAATCGGCCGTAGTCATGGTGACATGGAAATTCCAGTGACAAACTCTTTCTTTCTTTATCTTTCTCTCTCTCTCTCATTCTCTCTTTCTCTCTCTCTCTCTTTCACACTCTCTCTTTCTTTCTCTCACACTCTGTCTTTTACACTCTTTCTCTCTCTCGCTCTCTCTCTTCTCTCCTTTCTCTTTCAAACCCTCTCTTTGTCACACTCCCTCTTTCACACGCACACACTCACTCACTCACATTCTCTCTTTCTCTCTCACCTTTTCTCTTTCACGTACGCATTCCTTTCCTCTCTCTCGCACACACTCCCCCCCTCTCTCTGTCTTTCACGCTTTGTCTCTCACACATTCTGTTTCACACCCTTTTTTCCACCCTCTCTCTTTCATACACACACCCTCACTCACAGACTCTCTCTCTCTTTCTCTCGCGCTATCTCTCTCTCTCTCTCTCTTTCTCTCTCTCTCTCTCTTTCTTTCTCCTTATTTCTCTCTCTCTCTTTCTCACACACATATACTCTTTCTCTCTCTCACGCACGCACACCCTCTTTCTCTCTCCCATATAGGTGAATCAGATTTTATTAATATAAACAATTAATTAAATCAACTAGCGGGACCCCCGTAGACATTCCACGGTGCTTTCTACATCAATATATATACTTTATTCCTAAAAATAAAATTCCTGATCCTATTGAAATACTACATGTCTATAAGGGTCAATATTATTAAGAAAAAACTACTCTTTCTTCTTCCGTAAAAGTAATTGTCATTGTCAGCTAAGTATTTTTTCATAAATAAAATGACTGTCTTTTCTTTATTTAAAATTGTAGAAATTTAATTCATTTTAAAACAATACACATTTTCTGTTTTCTTACCGCAAAATAATTGTCAGCAAAATATTCAAATGTCACTTTTTGAAATGTATGTATCAAAAATTGGACTATTTAAGTCGATGGGACAACATAATTTGATTTTAGAACAATTCATTTTAAAATGGGTAAAACTTGACATTTTTAACTGAGCCACATTAGATTAACCAATGATCACCATCTTTACTGATTGGATTAACATTTAAATATGTGTGAAAGGTGATAATGTACGTACGAACATGAAATGCGTTAGCGTATTCTTATATAGAGTATTAATGTATACAATAATTGCGGAAGACTCGCATATTCTTGTAAAGAAGGGGGCGTTGTCCCTATCTTAGATTTCCGACACGAAATGAAATAACAAAACCTCTTTATAACAACGAAAAGGGTTTATTCAAAAAGGTTACCTATACCGTTTGGTATAGGTGGAAGAAAGTTGGACAATGTCCGAGAGAGGATAGAGGAAAGTAGGAAGTTATTAGAGCTGTCAGAGGTCTGTCAGCAACTATCTTCAGGCGAAGATAGTAGTTGCTGGCATGTCCAGTGGACAGGGGCAGGAGAGAGCTGCACCAGCCACTGTCTTTTTTTACCGATGTGTGTATATATATATATATATATATATATATACTTCTCATTTGCAAAGAGTGTTTTTCTTTTCTCCTTTTTTTTCCATCGTCCGATGGAAATGGACTTTTTGGTCAGAAAATCACGTTATGTCTGTAGGCGAGGTTTGAATAAGAAAGGGTATTTAGACATATTTTTTAAACTATTGTTTCGTAATAGTATTATATTTTTTTTTTTAAAAAACCATAACAATGGTGGTGTAAAATAAATAAAATTTATTTTAATCTTAGCGTCCGAGAATATACTTCTCATTTTCAAAGATGAGAAGTATATTCTCGAAAGCTAAGATTAAAATAAATTTTATTTATTTTACACAACCATTGTTATGTGTTTTTCAAAAAAAATATAATACTATTACGAAACTAAATACCCTTTCTTATATATATATATATATATATATATATATATATATATATATATATATATATATATATATATATATATATATATAGAGAGAGAGAGAGAGAGAGAGAGAGAGAGAGAGAGAAAGAAAGAAAGTAGTGTTTCCTCGATGCTTGCCAGGGTCTCTCTGCTGATCGTCTGTGATTCCCAAAGAGACTGAAGTAGTTCTTCAGCCGACAGAAGGAATGCGTGCACCCTGTAGGCTGATTGGTCAGTGTGTGACTAGCTCACTCAATGTGACATTTTTCGGAGGGAGAAAATAGGTCTATGTTTATGACCGCTACATTTTAACTTTCACATCGAGAAATGCGTTAATCCCCCCCCCCCCCACCATGTTGGAGATGACGAGGGGGCCATGCTTCGATTGTTTAAGCAATGCTTTTAATGCCTTAGTTTTACTTATTGTCTCTTTACCTAAAACATTTAAAGACTTTAGTTTATTTTATAGCTTTACTTCAAACGTTTTCTGCAATATATTGTTACGTTTAAAGTACTCGAAAATCGCTATGATATTCATTAAAATTGATTAGTAATCATTACTATTACCGACATAAATTATTTTAAAAGAAATACAGTTGGGAAATTAGTCAATAGCAATTTATTTTGGTTTTCCTACTCATTTGCGACCTATTTGCGTTAAAAGTGATTCTTTTGAAATGTATTTAATAGAAGTTATAAGCCTTGAAAGTTCGCGAAAGTACCGATTCTAAGCTAAACAGCCATTTTGTTTACGTTACTGACTACTTTACTCAGAATCGGTATACACGCGAACTTTAAGGGCTAGCTTCTATTACACATTTTTTCTTATAACGCAAATAGGTCACTAATGGGTAGGTAAACCAAAATAAATTGTTTTTGACTAATTTCCTAACTATATATCCTTTTAAATAATTTATGTCGGTAATAGTTATGATTAACAATTGATTTATTAAAGGAATACTGAACGTTTCGTTCGATATTTCTGTTTTTTTTGTTGTTTTTTGTAAAAAATGGTTTATTTACATAGACTAATTTCGCAGAGTAGGGGGGAGGGTGTATAATAAATAGAGGGGCAATATCCCATAATGGAATGAAAAGTCAATATCATAAAAACCTAACAAAGTCTATCCATACATAGTAATAATTATTTTTAATTGAAAACTTGTTAATGCAAAATAAAATCTGGGGAATGAATGAAAGTTTAAATCGTCCAAAGAACGTTCCGAGTGAAAGAAAGATGTTTTATCTGTAAGGAGAAATTGAGTACACATGTTAATTTCGGCTGGCACCGTGCCCGTTTATTTACATGTAAACAGGATAAAGATGTAGATGTATGTGTATATTAGCGTGTCTGTTTTGTTAGTGAGAGAGTGTATGTACGATCTGTGTATATGCGTTCGTTCAGTTGCGTGTGTGTGCTTCGCTGAGCGTTCATAAGTTCGTGTGTGTATCTCGTTACGTTTGCTGAGTGTCTTCGGCCTAAAGGGGCATAGGTCTAATGTGTCATATGCACGTGTGTTGTCTGTGGGAAACAGGAAAGAGCGCGAACAACGCTGCGTTGGGGTTTTTATACTACACGCGAGATTTGAAAGTGAATACCATTGTTTTTTTTTTGATTGAAACTACTGAATGGAGATTTTGTCCAATCGAGACTCGATATGTTAAACAACATTCAGTTCCACTGCTGCTTCGAACACTCACGTTTTTATTTTGCTCGTGTGGAAAACTCATCATTTTTCTCATACAATCTTCAGAGTTAAAAAATAATTGTAAAGATAATCTAGAAACTCAAAAGAAATGAACGATCCATTATTGCCTTGTTGAAGAATATGGTTTTTCCTATGAGACAGACGACGGCACCGATTTTCAAGCTAGGATCAAAGAGCAATCTAACAAGATCCAGCCTCTGTTCCATCGCTGTAATCTTGCATCTCTGTGATTGTTTTACAAGTACTTTAATGGAATGTGCTGCAACGAGTGTGCTGCACTAGTGCCCCCCCTCCTCCCTACGTGAATACACTGATCAACCCGCCAGTCAGCAAGATCTCACTCTTTCTCTGTAGAGGTCTTCAGATGCCGGAGGAATTTCTACTCTAATAGTGTTCTTACCTTGAACTGCTAACCTATGGTATTCCCTTCCTGCTTCCGGTTTCTCTGACCGTACAAACAGGCAGCAGTTTAAATGTAATGTGCACAAGCATCTCGCTGCACAACTCCCTACTTAGGATGCCCCTAATTCACAGTAGTCCCTTTACATTTCAGTTGCATTGTACCTTGTTTGTGTGAACTTAAGTAAAAAATAAAAAATAAAATAAAAAGAGCGCAGTGACACTTCTGAGGCGCGAAATCCTCCTAGACCAAGGTAATTTTTTAAAATCCAGTTTTCGTTTTGGGGGCGCCATACTCACTCCTGCTTCAAACAACCCACCAGTGTCGTGTAGAAGGGAGGACGACGGTGCGGTGGTCCTTAGCATCCAGATTTCAGGGGGACATACAATCATCTAAAAAGATCTCCCTTTCTTTTAATATTTCTCAGTACTATGGCATACTTGAGTCTTTGGGGCATACGATCAAAGAGATGGCCCCTCACCAGACCTCTGCCACGACTATCTTAATAATCCAGGCCAGTTCACTGAGTCGAGTTTTTCTGGTGACGTCATTGATAGTGGTTCTTACAAACCACTATCAATGCGGACCGGAAATGCCGAAGGTGCTGAGGCGCATGCATCTATCTTTATTCAGCAAGTCATCAGAGCGAACAGCTTTGTTAACTTGTTCCTGCTATTGTGACTTTATTCCCCTTTCCAAGAACACGGCTACCCTCCTAAGGATTATTCATTGACTTGGAAATGATTGTAAACCTGTTCCTTTTTTAAAACGTATTTGCTTTTTATAGAGGTAAAGCACGAAAGAAAATAAGAAAATTACAACATGGCCGCCACCAATTAAGGCATTGCATTAAAGTTCGATTTTAAAGTCTTCAAAAAATAAATTATGATTTTATTTCGAGATAAAAAAAACACAAGTTCAGAGTAATTAATAAATTTCATCTAAAATATGTGCGAAAATCAAACGAAATAAGAGATATATTAAAATAATATTTTGTAAATAAACTGTTTGTTTTGAAACAAAAAAAATCACATATTCAAAGAAACTGTTTGTTTTTACACATTTTAATTTCTTCAAAAAATTGTCCGTTTCGAAGAAAAAATACCCCCCACACAACAAACCTGTATTACAAATGTTTACTATGTTGTAAATAAACTGTTCGTTTTGCAAACTAAACAAAAACACACACATTTTTATTTATTTCAATAAATGTTCTATTAATTAATTATTTTTAATTATTTATTTTGAGTTACTTTACTGAACTCGTAATCTTTCACGTTTGATTTACTTTTCATGTTTGATTTACTTTTAAGTTTAAAAAACCCCAGGATTGTCTGCCTTATGCGCTTATTCGTAATACTCCATCAACCGTTTTTCTCAATTTTTTACTGACTTTTTTTTTTGTCTATTATGTCGCTAGAGAGTTACGTGTTTCTTGGAATTTTTTAAGTTCTTTTTCTGCGTACAATTAACTATCATGTCGCTAGAGAATTTCTGGTTAAGCATAATAGAAATACAAAAGTAAGTTAATTGCTAGAAATTGAAATTGCTACAGCATTCTGGATTAATGAGAGAATCAAGAAACATCATTTATTCTTTTCGGAAATGAGAGCAACTCTTACTAAATTATTCAGCTAAAACTAATGATAATGAAATGTTCATATAAAGAATAAAACTACCTAAGAATAGGGATTTGTCTTCTTTTTCTTGTATTTATAAACCAAGAGATATTTCCAGGTAACATTCGATGTAGACCAGGTTGTCATAACAATCAACTCGGGAGGTGACGGTGGTTAAGTGGATCACGATACGGACTGAAGACCTGGGTGTTCCAAGTTCGAATCCAGTCGGTACCACAGTACCACTTTCACTTAGAGATGTTGGCAACCTTCTCGTGGTCCTTCCCGTAAGTACCCGATATCTTTCCAGAAATATTTCTATCTAGAAAAAACATCGGGGAAACTAATGCCAACATCCGAATCATCAGAATCATCAGAATCACACGAAAAAAGAAGAACAATCAACTGAAACATTAAAAATAATCCGAAAAAATGAACTCATTTAAAGAATGAAAATTAAATCAGATAAATTATTTTTCAAAGAAAAAATGTTCATGTTTTAAAAATTCAAAAATTTATCACAACACCATTTTATTATTAAGTATTAATTTAATGTTTGCTGTCTCGCCTACGCAAATTACACGAAATAATACATTTGCACTAAGAGTTCTACTAAAGTAATATGTTAATTGTATTCCGTGATCGTTAATTAATAAGCACTGAGATTTCATTAAAATTGATTGATTTCCTGAATTTTGGTGAATTTTGAAGTGAAGGGAAGGGTCAAAATGCCCATAGTCTGACTGTTCGACATATCTTGTTTGCTACTTTAGAGTATGACGTCATTTTCCAGTGCACTGGCCTTGTTATTACGACGGCCGTGCGTCTGTACGCCACTACCCGCATTAAACACCGACGATGTGTCTAACTTTGCTTTCGTATGAAGGCGAGTAGATTGAAGCAGATGATATGGACACATGAAGGGAGACAATCTACCGTGCCTGTGTGATAAATCACGTATCGCGATGTCAGTATGGCTTCTCTACAAGACATCCTGGTGCTTATCCAGAAGTCGACTGACATGAAAAAAAAGAAAAGAAAAGAAAAACGGAAAAATCACGTAAATTGATCAAGTAGTTTTTTTTTTGTACAAAAGAAAATAAAATTTACTTGCTACAAGACGAGCGTCGAATCTATCATCTCCATGTTTGAAAAATAAGGGAGATAACTCCAAAAATTCTATCTCTTCCAAATCCTCCTTGTAAATTCTACGACGGATCCGTACAAATTCCCAATAATCGCTTAAAAATGATCTTCTTCTGTACCCCCCCCCCAAAAAAAAGGGGTTTGATCCATTTACGTGATTTTTTTATATTGTTTCCGTCACGGGTACGTAAATCATAAAGATATTTCTTTTTTTTTCTTCATATCAGTCGACTTTTGGATAATCACCGAAATCTTTTATGAAGAGCGGGACCCGTGGAAATTCCGTAGTTGCATATTGCTATCGTGCATTATATCGACGCTCAGAGCGTATTCTTTTTTGTTATTTAATTTTTATCTTGTGGAATAATTTGCTCTGTCACCGCTAGGTAAATCTGACTAAACTAGTCGATAAAAGTTGGCAGCCATATTGGGAGCAATAATAAACGGTTTCAACCCTTTGATGATATTAGATACGTGCAAAAATGGGCGCTCTTGTATAAGCAGTGACCGATCTGAGGGGGACAACTCTACCTTACCCAGCCGCCGCCATTCCGAACTCGCCCACACTTCGGCAAGGGAGACAACTTTCACACACATTTTTACAAACCCTTTATAACAATTAATGCGTTAGAAATAGCTTTTGAATGCGTTCAGAGTAATTTTTAAACAATTAATAAAAAAAACATGTTACGGGTTTTAAATGCACTTTTAATCACTTTTATTTACATGCTGCAAATTGTATACACTTTATAACAATAAAAAAAATGTTACGATTTTGAAATGCGTTCAAAATAACATTTAAATGCGTTAAAAATAACTTTTAAACAATTAATTTAAAAAAAATGTTACGGTTTTAAATGCGTTCAAAATAACTTTTAAACACTTTTATTTACATGCCACAAATTGTATACACTTTATAACAATTAATAAAAAAAAAATGTTACAGGTTTTAAATTAATTGTTTGAAGGTTGTTTTGAGCGCATTTAGGAGTTGTTTTGGGCGCATTTCAGAATCGTAGCGTGTTTTTTATTAATTGTTGTAGGGTTTGTAAACTTTGTGTCAAAGTTGTCTCCCTTGTAGAGTTCGGAATGGCGGCGGCTGGGTAAATTAGAGTTGTCCCCCTCAGATCGGTCACTGCTTATACAAGAGCGCCTAAACTTTGATTGTTTTTGAAAGATAGAAGCCTAAACTTAATCTCTAAAAGGAAAAAAAAACTGCATATTTACGTGTGAAAAAGAAATTTACGCCGGTCTATCGGTTGTCCGTCCTGTGCAGTTCTAGGGCGTGCAACCTCCCAGGCTTTGCCTTCTCACCCTTTGAGAAGGGGTTAGTTTATTGCTAATCGCCTGAGGCGCCCCTACCGGGGAATGTGGATGGGACTGCCCAGGTAATTTTTAAATAGCCAGAGTGCTCAAATTCTCGAGCGCTGATTTTTTCCCGCTTTCCCGACCTTGTGTCACATCTTACCTTGTGGGAGGAAGATAAATAACGTTATCACGACGGCTATAAAAACTCAAAAATTTAGTGAATTTTGAACTTTGAAAAAATTACTTGTAAAAATCCCTTGAAAGATAAATATAAGTTTTTGGGAACTATTTCAAAGATAATGATTAAATTAAAGTCATAAGATACTGAATTAAAAAAAACAAACCACGTTTTACTAAAAATTAGCAAAATTATCCCCCCAAAAGTCATAGATTAGTAAAATCCGGCATCAGTTAATCGGTAAAGGACTTTGTTTACCGATTGACTATCGCTATGCAAAATATATGGAAGACAAAAATGTCATAATTTATCATTTTTAACTTTATATATAAAAATGGTTTTGTAATAGTTTATAGAAGTTGAAAAATTATCCATTAATTTCTTTATTCTTTTTAAGGTTATAAAGAAATTTAAGTACCCTTATTTGATTGTAATAAAAAAATTATGCTTATTTAATTAAAATATCTGTGAATGTACGCAATTAACATCTTGTTTATTTTATTTTTAACTAAAAAGGTTCATATTTAACTTGATATTAGTTTTTAATTTAGTAATACTCTGAAATTATTGATGACGTCTGTTTACCAATGTTTTCCCTTAGAATTTGAAATAAAACTTTTTTTAAATGTTCAAAATTATTTTTACGTTACGAATTGCGCCAATTTTATCAATTTTTTTTACATGATGATTACAAACTTAAGTTATTCGATTTATTCTTAACGTGTAATGATAAATTACATTGATTCTTTTTTTTAAACTGTATTTTTTATTTTAAGTGTAAAAAAGTAAATTAAAGTCAATTTATTCATTGAAAAAAAGTTAAAACAATTATTTATTAATAAATAGACTCTAATTTTGAAAGAAAATGTCATTTTTGAATTCTATTTATTTATTAACATTTTAAATATTTATTAATGAAAAAAGACAAAACAAATACAAATTTTTCTAAATAATTGACGATGAATTGTGAAATTAACGAAATTGTTGAATCTCTAAAAATAAAATTTTGAGGGCAGTGTAAAAGTGAGTGGTGTGGAGCTTAATCCCACCTGTTTATTACAGAACAGAGCCACCATACCAATCCAAGTGAATCGTTAGTAGAAATTATTCAATTTTTTAAATTCTTTTTTTCGTTATGTTCCTGGGTATCACATTTGTCAATATTTGGTTTATTTTCAAGATTATAAAAAAAATTATTTCGCTGATGATGCCACGTTTATGTATGAAAGGGAAATATAATTATGTCGCATTTTTTTTATTTTCCCAGAAACTCTAATCATTACAATCCCATGAAATATCCTTTTGCAATTATATTATTTTTTGGGTGAAAATATTGATTAAACACTGCTTAATTTAATAATGATATCGCTGAGTCAAAAAAATAATTTTTCTTCGAGTTATAGTGATTTTGTTAACACGATATTTAGGGGCCTTTATCGTAATATATAAAAAATATTAATTTTTTTTTTGAATTCTTAACAAAATTAATGCATTTTTAAAATTAATATATAAAAATACACCTTTAGTAAAGATGTATTTTGTTTTAAAAAAATAATACATTTTCACTAAGATTTAAAAAAAATGGTTTCATTATATTCTTTGATTGTTGATTAATAAATATTGAAGATTTCATTAAAATTGGTTGATTTCTTGAATTTTAGTGTTTTTTTAAGTGAAGGAAGGTCAAAATGTTTTTACATTTTGGGAATCGGCCATTGATTTTGCACGTACCTAATGATATAGTTAATTGTTTTTAATTAAATTCACTACTTTACAATTGTTTTGTTTTTTTTTTCGATTTTTATTTTATATAAGTAGCAGGAGAAATGCAGTGAATATGTGCGCAAAATGTAAAGAGTTTATTAATATCTTTAATCGAATTAGTGTTCAGCTACCTACCACTCAATGGCCGGATGTGACACAAGACCGATGCTTAATTAGGCTCAAGTGCACCGCAAGTCGGTAATGCATTTTACTTTCCTGGATCGTACCCATCGGCATTCACCGGTAGGAACGCCCTAAGCGATCAGCGATCGTCAATAAACCAATCCCGTCCCTATAACGAAGGAAGGTGAGGCGGGGGCGTATCCTGTAGCCACCCAGTAAGGACGGGGTAATGCCCGGAAGAATAAACCCTGAGCATCGCGCAGAACAAACAACTTAAATCGAAAAATGAGAATCGAATTATGAGTAGAACATGTGGAAGGGGAAATAACTCTAACTGCAAGTTATTTCCCTTAGATCGTTTATTCTGAGCCTAAAGACAAATTTTTGGTTATCTTAAAAATGTCAACTCAGATATGGCGTCCAAGTGTTACGTAACAGATTTCGACCTGTGTTAGGACCACAATAAAGCCCTTTTCTTTTAATTTTTGCCCGGTTCAGTTTTAGCGGATTTTTAATTTTAATATTTACTTTAGCTTCATCTCCACGGCTTGTGCCTTTCAAGGTTCGCATCTCACGTTAAGCCAAATAATAGAAATCGTGTATTTGAGATCATTAGAAGAGGCCCAAGTACATGTATCCAGCCGAACTGGCATATCAACCCTCACCTTTACACATACCCTTACATTTGTGATGTATTTCAATTCAGTTCATAAATAACAGTTTGATTTGATTATTTATAATAAAATTATACATCAGATAAAAAATACTACTGTAGAATTTGCATGGTTCTCGTTAATAGACTTCATCATGAAATGTGTCATATTTATAAGGAAACTGGTGAAGTGATTCTGGCAAATTACCTTGGGGCTGCTTCCCAGTTGACTACAACATGGTCGTTTTCAAGTTCAATGTTAACAAATTCTTGTTGAGCCGTCCTCTTAAATATTCACATTCTGCCCAGTCTCAATCATTGTTACTAATCCTCACATTCTTGTCTCACTGTCCTTCTGGCAAACTCATTGATCATTATCCTCGAGTTGCCTTTCGGTCTTGATAAGCAGTGACTCGTTAGTACATAAAACATGTCACAAACTCCCACAAGGGTTTTTGAGATAGACCCCCATAATTAGATATATTCTGAAACTACATTAATCGGAGTAGTTAGATAAGTAAGTTTTGGTTGTACAATAATATCGTGGGGTCTCCGTTCACGTTGGGTGTCTATACAATGGAAATATTTTAAGCACGACATTCATATACATCAGATGAAAGATACAACTGTGGAATTTGCATGGTTCTCTTAATAGACTTCATTATGAAATGTGTCATATTTATAAGTGATTCTGGCAAAAGAATGATTTGGTTGTTGTTTGCCGAACGTTGGAAAAAATGCTGAAATAAAGCAAAAGAAGAAAGCACAGAAGACAGCGATAAATGATAATATATGTATTGAAATTATGATACAAGAAATGTCTTCGCAAAACTAAGTGTGTTTGCAGCTTAATTAAAATACAAACTCTTTATAAAATGAGCCCATTTAACGTCTACGACAAGACAACTCCATGAATACGTCCGATTGAAATAAAGTCTGATTCAGAATGAGAAGGTTCCTCAATTATCTTAAACCTTTCAGCTTTGAGATGGCTGTCATTGAAACAACATTATCTTAACCAAATTAGTTTTATGACAATTCGATTCAATTAATAATTTAATGATATATGTATACGTAATAATCTAATTATTATGGTATTTTTTGGTTAAGATAATGTTGTTTCAATGACAGTCATCTTAAAGCTGAAAAGTTCAAGATAACCAGTTCCTCTCAAGTGTTGACTGGACAGCGGCCACATTCAAAAATAAAGACGAGCAAAGATTTTTCGCCTTCAGCCTGCCATAAGTAAGTGCCTAGTGATTGGTCAAGGATAATTGTTTTGCCCAATCAGATGCGGCTATTTTGAAATACAAGGGACGTAATCCATTGTTACAATGAACAAAAGGAGAATTATTTTAGTAAAAAAGGGAGGTAAGCATTTTTACCTATAGTGGCAGCGTGTCAGTGGGTACGAACGCAGACTGTGATGCCGATTTATCGATTTCCGTTGTGGGCTGCTGAATCACTTTCACTAATCAATTATATGAAAGAAAGTCGTATTAAAAAACAAAATTACTAATGAGTCACCACTTATCAAGGCTAAAGTCACTCGAGGATAAGGATTAATTAGATAGATTATCAGTTCAATTGTGAACAATATTATGAGAGGTTTATGTGTCAAGATTTTGATTGGATCACTCTGGATATTTGGCTGTTTCTCTCCGGTAACTATTTACTTGCATTCCCAAGAGGGCAAAGTTAGACACGTGGTCGATTTTTATGTGGGTTATCCAGCTCTTTAAAAAGGGGCACTCATAATGGGGGGAAAATAAAAATGATCCTAGTTAAGAACCACCCTCATTCGACCGAGGAAAGAACATAGACTACACTTCAATCTCAGCTGGTTAATTAAAACAAGTGACAATATTCCATCTTTCTGTTTCTATGCCCAGCTAAAACTACAGTAACATGCTTGGCTTTTTGGTTAGTATCAATGTGTAGTATCTGTTCTGATATTACACTCTATCTTTTCTGTAATCGATCAATGAAGAAGAAATCCTTTTAGACTGAGCAATTTTAATATTTGTCCCAATTCAGAGTGCTTCTATTTAGAGAGCTGGATTTTTTCTTCATTAACAACCAACCTTGTGTCTAACGTTGCCCTCGTGGAGAGGCAAATAAATAGGAATACCTACAGATATACCTACAAAATTATATATTCCGATTCAGTTTCACCCCGAGCTGGTTATGGTAAGGAAATAGTCTAATAGTCATTTGCTTTGGATCATCATGGACCAAATTAGTGCATAGGGAAGCGGTAAGGAAACATATTCTCTTCAAGCCTTACTAGTAAATGTTAAACAAAGAACACTGGAATAAGGTCAAACAGTCAGTCAGATTTTTCATTCTTCTTTTTACCTTTTCCTTTCTTATGATTCTATTGAACGAATTTCTAAAGAGAGAGAAGCAATTTAAGAGAGAAGTGTCTTCAGAACGTAACGTTACTAAAGAAGTTTAGAGATAGAAACTTTTTAAAAATCCTACTTATTTTCTGGTTATTCCTGATTATACTCTGCTTCTAAAGTAAATATTCTATGGGCATGATATAAGCAAATATATCACTTTTCTCTATTTTCATGATCTATTGTTTTTTTTACACATTTGTCTTCTCCCTCATTCTTTCTCGCTTTCATCCTCTCTCTCTCTCGTTCTCCCCCTTCTCTCTCTCTCTCTCTCTCTCTCTCTCTCTCTCTCTCTATATATATATATATATATATATATATATATATATATACAGTGTGACTAAAAAAAAACGGGCCCCGTGTACACTTTAAGTGATATCTCCTTTATTTATTCACTGATTGCCCTTATTTTACAGGACATGGCAGAATCAACGACCGTGAGTACACCAAGACCTCAGTGGGAGCTGGGATAAAGAATACACTGTGTTAAATTTTACTACAAGACAGGCTCGTTTAAGAAAACCCAGGACAGTTTCATGCATCAGTTCGGATGTGAAAAGGCTCCACCCAAAAGCAGAATTCAGAACTGGGTGGACCACTTCGTGAAGTATGGGACCGTGGAGAACTTCAACGCTGCCAGTGAGAACCGTCCAAGCCACTCAGCACGTTCCAAGAAGCGGACAGCCGAGCTGGTCGAAAGTGTGAGAGAGTCTCTCCAGGAGAGTCCGAAACGCTCTGTGCGTAAGCGAAGTCAGTCCCTCGGTATCTCCCGTGAGACTTGCAGGAGAGTGCTGGTGAACAATATCCGGGCTTACCCATACAGAATACAGACGCTGCAGACCCTTACAGCCTCAGACAAGACGCAGAGGAGTGCTATGACAGTCAAGATGCTCGATAAGATCGAGGAGACACCAGGTTTCCTTAACCGCCTTTGGACCTCAGATGAAGTCCACTTCCATCTTGACGGAAAGGCGAACTCCAAGACAAATGTCTTCTGGGGGTCCTCCAGACCCAATGAAGTAGCCACCAAGCCGCTGCACTCTCCTAATTGCACGGTGTGAGCTGCAATCTTGGTCAGAGGCATCATCGGACCAATCTTCATCGAAGAATCTGGCGCAGTAGTGACAGTCACCAAGGAGCGGTATGTGGAGGTCCTCACAACCTTCAAGAGTGAGCTCCAGACCCTCTACCCGTCGCTCATGAGCAAGTTCTGGTTCCAGCAAGACGGAGCAAGTTCTCACACCTCAAACGTGTCCTGAGATTGGCTGAAAGAGAACTTCGGAGGCCGAGTGATCAGTCTCAAGACTAATTTTGAGTGGCCACCTCATAGCCCGGACCTATACCCCCCAGATTATTTTCTTTGGGGCTATCTTAGGACAGAATGTACGCAAGGAAACCCAGAACCATCACGGAACTCAAGGAAGCCATCAGGGAGGAGATTAGAGCCATTCCCAATTCAGTCTGTAAGAACGTCATGGACAACTTCGTTCTACGCCTCAAGAAATGCACGGAGCTAAAAGGAGTCCATCTAGAACACATGCTGTAGAACGGAGAAAAAAAGGCCAAATACCCTAGTGTTTTGATATGATGTTGTGAATATAATAAACTAGTTATGCCCCAAAATTCATTTAATTCGGACGAAACACTAAGAAATGGGGCCTAATTAGATTTGGGGCCCGTTCTTTTTGGGGGTCACCCTGTATATATATATATATATATATATATATATATATATATATATATATATATATATATATATATATATATATATATATATAATTGATTTTCTCGATTAATTGAGCACTCTGTGGGATTTTCCTACCATCTTAAGAAAAAGGTATATATATATATATATATTTATATATATATATATATATATATATATATATATATATATATATATATATATATATATATATATATATATATATATATATATTGTTACCATTGAGATTGTATTATGCGGTTCCCTTACCGACCACTTTGAGAAAGGGAAAGCGTGCACGAGCGAGCCTGGCCCTCGCTTGCGTGCTGGGGGAGAGGGGGGGGGCGTACGCGACCGAATCTTGCCCACGACACAACTACTAAGAGACAGCGAAGGCGCACGTGAGCTACAATGACCACGTCGTGCTTGTCCCTTTCTTTCATTTTCATCCCTCGCGCAGCGGATACCGGAACTAGTCCGCAAAACTCTGTGCAGGAATTTAAAGGACTAATAATAAGAAATCAGTTAGAGAAACTATTTTGAAGCGTTCGCCTCGGTCGAGGAACCTCTCCACGAGAAAACTCGGACTTGCTTGCTAACCAGATTTGAAGACGGAATCATCCTTTTCTGTCTACTAACGTTGAATTTAATAAGGACAATTGGGATATCGACATATCCCTGAGCTAACTAAAGACACCTCTATAATCTCTCTCCATACAATTCACACATTGGCCGATGAACAGCCTTTCCATTTCATGTTGACACACATCGCATCACATTTCGTTTAAACTTTAATACGATTATCACCTATCATTCGGGACCAAATTTCTTAAATAAAAGGTTCTTCAGTTTTATATATCTTTGTTTGTGTTTCCTTCACCGTTCATTGCGTTTCGTGTTGGTGTGTATCAATTCCCGTCCGACAGACAACTCTTATAGCCAAGAAAAACATTGTTAGCTAGACTGACGGTGTTATGAAAAAGGTAAAAATTAAAAAACGTCTTTAGTCACGATATAGGTAGCGACAATATATATATATATATATATATATATATATATATATATATATTTATTTATTTATATATGTAATAGTTATCCACGGACACGTGTTTCGCCGTTACTGCAGCTCATCAGCGTGGCTGACTATGATTGGGTTCGAACCTTGGTCACTGGGGCTGTAACCGAGTACGCTAGGAGACCCGTATGAAATTACGTCACAATTTATCGTTTATAAAGTTACTTACACACACACCCACACACACGCATACACATCATATACATATATATATGTATATATATATGTATATATCTACATATATATATGTATATATATATATATATATATATATATATATGCGTGTGTATATATATGTGTGTGTGTGGATATACATATATGTATATATATATATATATATATATATATATATATATATATATATATATATGTGTGTGTTTGTGTGTATATATATATATGTGTGTGTGGATATATATATGTGTGTATATATGTGTGTGTATATATATATGTGTGTGTATATATATACACATATATGTGTATATAAATATATATATATGTATATATATATATATATATATATATTTATCTGTATATTTATATATATATATATATATATATATATATATATATATATATATATATATATATATATAGTGAATTTAGTATATTCCTGTTTTCCCCACAATCTTCTATACTTACCAGTCTTCTTCTTTATTCGTTCCTTTTCACGTAGTGTCGATCATCCGGGTGTAGTGCATTGCACATTGTTATTATATTCCTAGTATTTTTTGTCAAGATGCCTATTTCAAAATTGTTGTCCAGTTTACGAATGGGCCAGAATATCTTACAATCTCATGTGTTTTTTCTTTTAACTAGATTTCTACAATATAACTTTCTTGTTTGTCTCAACTATTCTTTTCTAATCTTCTATTTTATTGCTGTTGATTTGATGGCGTTTGCTTCCAAAATTCCAAAATATTCATAGGTATCATGTTCGCCAACTGCCCTTATCCCTTCTTGGTTAAGCATACCATGCTCTCCACTATTTCCAGCTTTTCCCTTTTCATCTCTAGCAGTTCACACATTTCCATTCATAATTCCACTGGATCAAAATTCTGGTCGTGTTCATCAGCTTTTCCAGTTTTTTTTGTTGCTTTTTGCAAATAACTTCAGGCCGTCCATATACATGAGGTGGTTTATTCTTTATTCTGTATTTGTAAATTTGTCTCTGGAATCACATTTCCCGATTATGTTGTTGAGTTGCATCATGGCTATGATAAACAGTAATGGTAATGAAGAGTCTCCTTCGGATATTATTATTATTTGCAATAACCTGATGATAACCTATGTGAGAATTCTCACACAGGTTATCATCAGTGATTGTTCACTGATAATAACCGAGGGTGTTCCCTGGAGTCTGAGTAAGAACAAGTCTCCTCATATTTCCAGTACTCTTAACTTATTCTGATAACTATTGAAAATGACTTTGTGTTATCACAACAGACGCTTACCATAGATTTCTCACTGGCAACGACCTTTGATCCTCTTTGAGATTTGGATGACAATAAGCCTCTCCAAAGTCCCAGTACTCTCGGTACTCTTCCAGCGGAGGTCTGGTTAGTGCTCTCTCTCATTGGTCTTTCAATCCTCCTTGACCCTTCACGACTATTCTGTGCGGTATCAGCCTAGCCTGGTGCTTTCACTTTGGGGGGTATTTTATGAAATTTCTTGCAGTTTCTGTTCCTTTGTTTTTGTGGTTGTGTTTTTTTTCTGTGTTTTTGTTTGTTTTCCCTATTGCAATTTCCATGTGACTGGTTAGTCTTCGTAGCTTATGTGGGTTGGTTTCCGCATTCACGGATTTTCCTTAAGATGTCAGCTGCTTTCATCATTGCCATCCGTTTTATGATATCAGTCTTTCCTTTGATTCCAATTTATTCCAGTCTTTTTTCAAGGTTTTTCGGGACTGTTCCTAGTGCTCCTACTATTATTGGTATTATGTGTAGACTTTCGAAATGTTGATTTATCATTATGTCCAATAATCTTACAGCTGTTTCACATTATTATTTTGTGCTGGTTAGATATATTTATATTACTGGAATTAATAGCTAGTTTATAACCTACTGACCTAGAGATTTGTTTGAAAATCGCGGGTGGATGGTTAGCCTTTATTAATATATAATGATATAACACCCAGGTTTTAAAACATTTTTATTCTTTTTTTCTTTTTTCTTTAAAATTCTACATGATATATTTATACACGCACACGCACACACTTATATATATATATATATATATATATATATATATATATATATATATATATATATATAATGATAACATTGAGGTAATCAACGCTTGTTTCATGAGGCTTTTTATGTATTTTAATCACACAAAATTAATATTAACGTTGAAATTGAATTATGTTTGAAACACGCCATTAAAATTGTTCTAATAGCCGTAATTAAGAATTTTATCACCAAGTCAACCATCTCTTACAAACTTTCTTTCTATTACTCTCATCCTCTCTCACTGTGTTGTTTAAAACCCTATTCTTATCTTATACATTTCCTATTACCCGCTCCCCCCCTCGTTGCCCCTCTTCTTGTCTTATTTGTCGAAGCTTATACA
This sequence comes from Sepiola atlantica, assembly GCA_963556195.1. NCBI lineage: Eukaryota > Metazoa > Mollusca > Cephalopoda > Sepiida > Sepiolidae > Sepiola > Sepiola atlantica. The sequence goes on along the minus strand of OY744532.1, from coordinate 39,917,049 downwards.
GAAAAGATAAAAAATAAAAAGAATGGAATAGTCCAGTATAAACAGAAGGGAATTCACAAGGAGTAGTAATATTATTTAACCAGAGAGAGAGAGAGAGAGAGAGAGAGAGAGAGAGAGAGCGAGAGAGAGAGAGAGAGACAGACAGACAGACAGACAGAGACAGGGGGTATAGCTAGAATGTAGAAACTAATTTTGGATTTTGCCTTTTTATATTTTTTATATTAAACTGGTTGTGCAAACACTTTTTTTCCCGCATTCAAACAATCTAACCCAAACTCATTGGAGGACTGAACGGGTCACATTGTTTCTAATATATATATATATATATATATATATATATATATATATATATATATATATATATATATATATTAGGGTAGGTCGATTTTACACTTTTTTTTAAATATTAAAAAAAGGCACGTTCCGAAAGTTGTATATAGACCTATTAAATACTCATGCAAAAAATTAGATCAAAAACTTCAGCGGTTTTTTGAGCGTTTGGTATCAAAGATCGTAGACAAGAATATACTGAAAATTCCTCGTTTTTGCAAGATTTGCTTGAATATTGGTGTGAAAACCAAATAATTTTAGCATTTAAAAGCAGGGAATGTCCTTTTATTTTATAAAAATGATATGAATTAAAGAAATCTTCAAATTGAAAATTTGCCCCCCCCCCCTCATTTTCAGTATCTGCTTTTGTAAACTACCTTTTAACGTTATGAATTAAACAGTAATATTTGAATACCTAAAAAAATGATTTTTTCTGTTATAAGTGAAAATATAACAAGCAAAGAAATAAGGAAAAACCTAACACTATTTTAATGAAGCTTAATATAGAGAGTCAAATTGCTCCATATAAGACCCCTTAGACAAAAATGCTGGTCTTAATTTCTGACTCAAAACTTTGGCTGTAATGTGTTGATGCCTTGCTTCAAAACCATATACAGTTTGTGAAGCTTCTGTTATTAACTTAACTGCCCGTTCCACACCCTGAGAATGTGAGGGCAAATCTGGCAAGTCAAGCTTGGTTCCATTCATCAACGATTCTCGAAGTTCAGATTCAGTAAAATCTTCCGTCATTGGTGGTTCAAAAATGCCGCATAATTTTAAATCTATTAATTGTGTCCAATGTGTGGCATTAAAATTAATAGGTAGTATTCTTTTTAATCTTTTTCTGGTTGACTCCTCACTCCTGAAAGAACAAATTAATTAATTGAATTATTAAAAAATTCCAATCTGTACTGCTTTAATAATTATGGTGAAATTAGATAAAATCTTTAAAAATCATTCTATAAATTGGAATAAATAATTGAGTCAGAGATATATGAATAAATATTACTTACCTAATGGCCAAAATTCTTTTTAAAGTTTCTTCTCTTACTTCAATCTCCTCAGATTTAACCATGGAATATAGAAAGTTTTCAGGCAGTAAACAAAATGTATTACCTTGTATATTTCTAAATGTGATATCTTGGATTTCCTGAGGCTGCTCCTTAATCCTCTGGGTCATATTAAAAATGTGCACTTACTGATTGTGGAATTTACTATTTCTTTTAATTTCAAACCAAAAAGTGGCATACACATTTACAATAAAATTTACTACATAGTGTAGTTTTGTTGTGTGCCTTTGTGGGTATGCACCACGAGTCCATAAACACATAAGCCTGATGGCCAAAGTTAACCATCTTGCTTGGTTTAAAGGACCAATTTTCCAGGAGGCATATCTAGAGTCAACCTTACCTCTAGAAATACCTACTGTGTATTCATAAAGGAGTCTTTGGTCAGAACTAAGATCATGTATTTCATCAATTTTGGAAAATGATATTTGGGGTAAATCATATCAATCATTTGAGCATAATTTCCCCAGAGGGCTACTGAATGTTGTAGGGCCCTTTGCGCAACCATCTATGTTTTTAAAAAGGGCTCTGAAAGGTAGTTCATTATGATGCAAAGAGCAACCAATTGTGTGAAGAGTTTTAAAAAGTTTTTTTCTAAAATTGCAACCATTCCACCATCGCAACTTGTGTTGGTATTAGTGTTGTCAACAAGTATAGCCTTGATACTGTTCTCACTGTGGAATTCATGCAAAACATCCACCACTTGATCTGCATGAACAGCACCTGTTGCACCACTATTCGGAAGAACTCTATGTGTCAGATATTTACTTTCACATGGTGTTTCTTTTGTAAAAGTTAAATGGTGTTCTGGTCCCTTAGTTTTTTTCATAATTCTCTGTCTATTTTCATCCACAATTTCCTTATACATCAATGTGTCCTTATCCATTCTCCCATCAACTCCAATACATATATTTTAGGTGGGGTAAAAACTCCTGGCTGAAATAGTTTTATTTATCTACCCCCAACAAGGTAAGATGTGACACAAGGTCAGGAAAGTGGGATTAGATAACCCTGCGCTATAGAGGTGAGCACTCTGGCCATTAAAAAAATGACTGGGCAGCCCCGTCGGCATTCCCCTGTAGGGGCGCCTCAGACAGTTAGCAATAAACTTACTCCTCCCCAAAGAGGAAAGGCAAAGCCTGGGAGGATGCACCTCCTAGAATTGCACAGGACGGACAAGCCCCAATAGACGGGCGTAAATCCAGACCCAAAGGCCCGGACGATACCGGTTTATTTGGTGGGGTAAAAACCCCTGGCTGAACTAGATTTTATTTATCTACCCCCAACAAGGTAAGATTGACAAAAGGTCAGGAAAGTGGGATGAGAAAGCCAGTGCTCGAGAGGTGAGCACTCTGGCCATTTAAAAATTGCCTGGGCAGCTTCGTCGGCATTCCCCGGTAGGGCCGCCTCAGACAGTAAGCAATAAACTTACTCCTCCCCAAAGAGGGAAGGCAAAACCTGGGAGATGCACCTCCTAGAACTGCACAGGACGGACAAGCCCCAATAGACGTGCGTAAATCCAGACCCAAAGGTCCGGACGATACCGGTTTATTTGGTGGGGTAAAACCCCCTGGCTGAACTAGTTTTTATTTATCTAACTCCCACAAGGTAAGGTGTGACAAAAGGTCGGGAAAGTGGGATTAGATAAGTCAGCGCTCGACAATTCAATATATATGTGTGATAATTAAACAGACAATCAACACGGGAAGTCAAATTCGCCCGATGAATTTTCAACCGGTGAATACCATAAAAAATATCCAATAAATAAAACGCCTATGTAAACAAATAATTATTTATATATAACATTAAATATCATAGTGTTTTATTCCTTTTTAATTTGAATATGTACATTTAATTTCTTAAGAAAAATAATAATAAACTTTAAAATATTTATTATTAAGTAATGTATTACTTTTTTTTGTTAAAACCCGGGTTTAATTTAAAGCGACACTTCTGCCGGTGAAATCTCGGCAGTGAGAAAAAATCTCGATTTATTTGATCTTAAAGTTGCAATGCTCAAATAAATACAAAATTTTGAAGAAACATATTTCTTGTGGTAACTTTTGACATTATTTGGCAACTTTCTTCGAGTGCGATAATTTACAGTTTCAAAATCGACCTCCCCTAATATATATATATATGCAAGCGTCATCAAAGACCACGGAGCTTTCTCTATCACGATTTTGTCAATTTCTCTACGCGGCGAGCGATTCTTGGGTTTTCGGGTGTTAATTGGTGGAGTATGGCACCTAACGTTGTGTCGTGGGCCATTCCTCTAGCGCTTTCGGTCTCTCGACCGTCTTCAGGGGGCTGTGTCTTTTTGTTAACAATAATAAATTGACAAGAAAAACCGTGAAGAGAGAAAACTCCATGGTCTTTAATGACGCTTGCATAAAAACTGACTTGCTGCTGAACTATATATATATATATATATTAAAGAATAAGGTAAAAAGAATTACCTTTTTTAAGCATATAAAGATGCGATATCATTTTTTTTTTTTTTTTTTTTTTTAAGAAGATAAATCGAAAACGATTTTTTTTTTTTTTCTTCTTTTTCCTTGTATAAACCTTCATTCTTTTATTGGTTTATAATGATACAAATAATTTCGCCAGTAGATAACCTGGCTTCTTCAGTGTGTCTATATCCCGATGTTAATGGATTTGGAGGTGTCCCGACTACTGTTGTGGTAAACGGGCTTAGCGGAAGTTGTTGTTTATCCGTTTTCAAATATGAAAGCGCGTATGCTCGCGAGACAGATATAAAGTTTAAAGTTCATATTTTTTTTTCATAATGAACTTTAAACTTTATATATATATATATATATATATATATATATATATATATATATATATATATAGTTCAGCAGCAAGTCAGTTTATATATATATATATATATATATATATATATATATATATATATATATATATATATATATATATATATATATACTAGCAGAGCTACCCAGTGTTGCCCAGGTTAGAGTGTGGGATAGCATCATATGCAACATCATGGTAAGGAGTTTACTTTAACTGCAACCTTTATGCTGTCAGCTAGATATCTTATTCACCGAGCTATTCAGATATATGTTGATACTCTTAAACTAACGCTAATAAATAGATTAATTTCATTGTGTAACATGTTTGAAAATTGTCATTAGCTTCTTTAAGGGGCAGCCAGAGACGAAAAATACTTCCATTATGTTCACATGCAAATTGTGCATGTGAATACAATTATATTGAAAGTACACTTCCTAGTATGTCTTCGTTTTAAGGACAGACATTCACAGACAGAGAGGTGTTCTCCTTTATACACACACACACACACACACACACACACACACACACACATATATATATATATATATATATATATATATATATATATATATATATATATATATATATATATTTGAATATATATTTATATTTGCCCAGGCAATATATATATATATATATATATTTGAATATATATATATCATTTGAATCAAAGGGTAAACAGTTTTCAATGGGGGGGGGGGTTCTGAATAGTAATATGTTGTAATATAAGTCGCAAGACTACACATCTAAAACAAGAATAGGTATAAGACTCTTAAGATATATACTAGAATTGTTTGTAAAGACCTGTGGCGTAGGGATACACCCACACTGAGAATTGAACCTTCAACCTACTCAGTTTGGGTGATACTAAGAATACAATTCTTCTTCTACACTGGGGTGGCTGACGGCTCGAGAACAAGCTACCTTCGTGGATTAAACAAAGGTTCCGTTCGGAATTCCGTACCGATTCTAGAGTTCGATAGAAAGATTCTTGAGTTCGAACAGATACACCTGAAGAAGGTCGGAGGTTACATCCGCCGAACTGCTGTTAAATGACATCGAAGATATGAGCAGTAGTTCGAATAATCCAAATAATATAAATTATCGCTCGAGTTGATTCTAGTCATAGTGGAAATAGATGTTTGAAAAAAGAATACCGTAATATGGGGTGTCTTTGGCCACCCGGGGTGACTTTGAGCCAGAGCCTAAAAAATGTTTAGAAATACTATAAAAAGAAATTTCAATCTGGGGTGAGTTCAATCGACGCAACTAATTATGAAACTTTTTTTTTTCTGAAATGTGTGAAATGTGTGAAATGTGCGTATCTTCAACTTCTGTATTTTACTTTCGTAGCTTTCAGATATGATGGAAATTACCGAAAACCAACGGTGCAGGGGATTTTATGTGAAAGAAAAATTCATTCAATTATGAAAAAAGGTTTTTTATGCTTTATTCATGAAATCATTGCAATAGAAAATGGATTCATTTTGTTAAAAAATATATGGATATTTTCACAATAGAAAAAAAATTCAGGGAATCCGAAGAAAAATATTGGTTATATATAATGAGTTGGAATACAAAACGCGATAAATCCAAGTTATTTAAATTGAGACATTAAACAACAAAAGGACAAATGTATCAAACTTCTTGGCTTTTTCGCCAAGATCAAAGTGTGGTATCTGTTCCGATGGATACTGCACCCCATAGACTGGTATTGTCTTGGCCTTCGGGGCTTGATTTACGCCGTTCTATGGGTCTGTCCTGAGCAGTTCTAGGAGGTCCACCCTCCCAGGCTTTGCCTCCCCTCTTTTGGATGGAGTAAGTTTATTGCTTACTGTCTGAGGCACCCCTACCGGGGAATGCCGACGGGGCTGCCCAGGCAATTTTTTTTAAGTTCTCCAAAGTACTCTTCCTCTAGAGTGCTGAAACTCCCACTTTCCAACCTTGTGTCACATTCTGTTCCGTGGGAAGTAGATAAATAGGAACTCTGGACTCCGACTAAAAGTTTATTCTAATTGAAAAAAACATTATGAAACCATGATTTTTGGGTGTGGTCGAGTGTTGAAGTGCAACACGTTTTGTAGTGATAATTTCGTAATTTTCAAAATGGCGTTTATCGCGTTTTGCATTCGAACTCTTTATATATATATATCATTTTAGTTGAGAAGACTACGTAAATTAAGGGTAGTCACCGTCAAAAACAAAACAACTGTTATAGTGGAAATAGATGTTTGAAAAAGAATACCGTCATATGGGGTGACTTTGGGCCAGAGCCTAAAAAATGTTTAGAAATATTTAAAAAAAAAATCAAACTGGGTTGAGTTATACATGTAGTTATAAATGTGTGACCTTTCTTCGTAGTTTATGTCCATAGATATGTTCTTACATTGAGTTAAAGTAAAATAAATGCTTAGTTACAAGTTTCTAGTGAAGCAAAGTTCAACTTATTTTATTCTGTGTGGCCACAGACGATACCCCAATGCAAGTATTACTTTAGATACAATAGAGCTGGTATAGTGTGGCCAAAGTCACACCATGGCAGGGTGACTTTGGACATCCTAATTATGGCTTCTCTTTCCTCATATTGTAATAATCTGGTTCCAAATTCCACCTAAACTGATAGTTAATCAAGGTCCCCTAGAATATAACAAAAAAATAATGAAAACTTACCATATATTTACTGGAATTTTACAAATATATTTCAAAAGTTGACCAAAGTCACCCCATATTACGGTACTCAAAGTATTTAGAAGTCCAAATGTTGTTGTTAAGAAGCTGATTATTCGACGGTGGTCAATTGAGTTCTTGTATTCTGTGCGCCTAGAAGTCCGAGGGTAAAAGTATCCAATTCAAAGGATCCAGGATGAAGTTTATCAGTCAGAGTTCGATGTATAGCAGAGTATGCATTGCCAAACTTTCCAGCTCCCTGGCAGATCAGTGTTTTGATGGGTCACAAATATGGATTTAAAAACCGATATTTTCGGGCCGGTGCCGAGTAAGTGTATTGCTTGTACGCAATGGTGAAAATGGCTATTTTTTCTGCTTTGAACTTCTGATGTTTTAATAAATATTATATTTATATTATTTTGCATCTTCATCTTTCATCTCTTGAATTATATATATATATATATATATATATATATATATAGTAAGCTATGAAAATATATTTATGGCAATTAAGCTACACAGAGGCTCCCGTGTTTCATCCTCGGGGGAACCTCTGTGTAGCTTAATTGCCATAAATATATTTTCATAGCTTACTACCTAGCTCTACTTACGTATCGAGCACTGTTGAAGTAAATACTGAAAATTGATACATAAACATTATATATCCTTATAAAATGTTATTTATGTAGATATATGAAATAGTTATATATATATATATATATATATATATATATATATATATATATATATATATATATATATATATATTCTTTTGAATAATTAAACATAATATATATTGTAAACATTGGAAGGTATATCCGACAATCTCTCACACTGCCTTTTTGTTGACCTTATGCGACTGAAAATACCCACCCAAGAAAAGAGAACCATCAAAGGCACCTTATTCAGGGTATTCAAAAAGGCATCATCTATTTTCAAATTTTAGCATCATCAAAACTGTATTTCTGATAATAACAATGTTATATTGCATTTCTGCATCATTTTTATTACGCTATCTTGTATAACGCCATCTTTTTTAGCCTTTCCTGTGCGTTGGATTAGTCGAAATGGACCGGTTACAATGGTCTGCACACTCACCGGACTTGGCGCTTTCTGATTTTTTCTCGTGGGTTTTCTTAAAAACTGAAGTTTTGTGGAGAAAACTACAAAAGATTGATCAAGCAAAGTTATTTATTGAAGAAGAAAGTTTGAGAATAACTTAAGAAATGTCGGAAACTGTGATGCAATCATTTAAGAATCGTTTGTAGAAATGTGTGGCAAGTAGGGGACATTCGGTTGAATGACATTCATTGTTAATATATATTGTTCAGTTGTGTGTAAGTTTTGTGATAATCAGAAACAGTTTTATTTTATTAAAATTAATTATTACTCAACACTTTTATAAGTTATGCCACGGGTCGGAGATGAGAATAGTAGTTCGAATAGTCAGAATAATACAAATTATCGACTCTCATCCCAAATATTCCGAGACGTTATCTTCTATGTTGGAGATTATCTCCCTTGTCTGTGAACTCTTTGGTGTATGTATAACTATAAATAGTAAGTTTGTATAGAGATGGCGTAACGTATTTGAAGACAGCTTTTAAAGTGCATAAAAGGGTCTTTTAGAAGAAGACCATAATGTATTTTACAGAAAAAATGTTTCTGGGGATTATATAATACTAGACCCCCCGGACCTGGACAGTTGGTCTATATATATATATATATATATATATATATATATATATATATATATGTGTGTGTAAGTAAATTTCGCGTACAACAAAATCGTAGGATAAATTTCAGAGAAAACATTTTTTTAATCAATGAAACGGGCGAGTGGAAAAAAAAAAGCAAATTGCTAAAATTTTCCTTAAGGCCTTATCGTCTGACCCTCTAAGAGGAAACGTCAGAATGATAAATTAAAAACTAAGAAAATCGAATGAGATATGAGGGGAAAAAATTGTTTCAGTATATATATATATATATATATATATACTAGCGGGACCCTGTGGAAATTCCACAGTGTTTTCTACATCAATCTGTATAATTTACTGTTAATAATATTATCCGGTGGCTAGAAATATGCACATATTTTACTCACAAAAATTTTGCGTGACGGAATGGAAGTATATATATTAATTTATATTACTCGGTTGCCGGGCCAAAAGCTGTCTCTTCACTAAATCTTCTTAAATAGGAGTGTCAGATCGTGACACACAAAATAAATAACACACACTCTATCGTATTAATATAATAATAATAATAAGAAGAAGAAGAAGAAGAAGAAGAAGAAGAAGAAGAAGAAAAAGAAGAAATTTTAAATATTAAAAAATAAAATAAATAAATAAATAAATAAATAAATAAATACCGTAAGCCTGAAACCGGCCCATTTGGTAAGCGTTTCCGCTAATGAAACGGGATACCAGAGTTCTATCCTCGGTTGAGTCATAGCAAAGACTAAAACAAACATTGCTAAAACTCTCAGTATTATAAGGTCAGGATCAAGGACAATGAAGCAGTCCTGGGAAAAGAGTGGCGCCCTCCCCTACATCTTGGGTTAGCCGATAATGTAAAGAGATCCTCTACTGTAATCGGGCAATTTAGCCTTTTATAAAGTCTGAAATTAGCGACCACCTCACCTAAAATAAGCGAACGCCATTTTTGTTTGACGAATTTGACAATATAACTAAATAAATATTTGAAATAAAAAAAATTAATTTCTCAGATGTTAACCATACAATATCATTGCCCTTGTCTTATTTTTACGTCTCTATTTGGTACTTTGTTACATGGGGACCCGGGCTAACTTTGACCCTGACCCTAACTTTAACCCTAACCCCCAATGACCCTGAACTTTATAGGTAACCCTACCCCCCTCCCTAACCCTAACGACGGGGTCAAAGTTAGCGCGGGTCCCAATCTAACGAAGCACCATCTATTTGTTAGTAAGTTACGCTTGTTTTATTATGAGCCCCCCCCCCCCGGATAAGAGTGAAATATTTTGAAAAAATTAATAATTTGCATTCCAATAACGCGTGTACGATGGACACTCTACTAAAAAGGGTTGATATACCGTAAAAACTGGTAGGCTTCCGATAGTAAACGAAATTATACTTGTTACTTTTTTTTTCGATTAGATTTTCTTTTTTATTTTGCTTTGAATCACGACTTTCCTCACTTTCGTTTTTGTTAAATATTTTTTTTTTTTACTTTTTGCGATTTATTTATTTGTTTTTATTGCGTTTTCACTTTTCAATTACGTTTATTCTCTCTCTCTCTCTCTTTCTTTATCTTCTCCCTCTATCTCTCTCTTACGAACACAAACTTTCTCTTTCTTTCGTACGCGCTCTCTGTGTTTCCCTGAAAAAAAAAAGGAATTCCACAGTGTTTTCTACATCAATTTGTATAATTTACTGTTAATAAAATTATCCGGTGGCTAGAAATATGCACATATCTTACTCACCAAAATTTTGCGTGACGGGATGGAAGTATATATATTTATTATATTACTCGGTTGTCGGGGTAAAAGCTGTCTCTTCAGCAATCACTATCGGTCGCGACTCCCCTCCCCCGTTGTCAGGGGCAAAAGTAAATACTAAATCTTATTAAATGAGAGTGTCAGATCGTGACACAAAATAAGAAACTTAACTTCTCAGATGTTAACTATACAATATCATTGTCATTGTCTTATTTTTTACGTCTCTATTTGGTAGTTTGTTACATTGGGACCTGGGCTAACTTTGGCCCTAACCCTAATTTTAACCCTAACCCCCAATGACCCTGAACTTTATAGCTAACCCTAACCCCTCACTGACCCTAACCCTAACGACGGGGTCAAAGTTAGCGCGGGTCCTAATGTAACAAATCACCTTCTATTTGTTAGTAAGAGACTTTTTGCGATTTATTTATTTGTTTTTATTGCGTTTTCACTCTTTCTCTATCTCTTACGAACACACACTCTCTCTTTCTTTCGACCACGCTCTCGGTGTTTCACTGAGAAAAAAAAACAAAACAAACAAACATTGCTTATTGTCCGTTCAAAACATTTAAAAAATAAATACTGGTTCCTTACCATCCAAAAATAATAAATAAATGTTTTAACACTTTAAGAAGTGGTGCAAATAAAAAATAAATACTTAGTTCAAACTATCATTGAAAAAAAAAACATTGCTTAACGTCCGTTCAAAAACAACAACAAAAAATAATAGACATGCCCTAAAAACGTCAAAATAAAAAACAAAAAATAGTTTTAAGTTTTAAGCAACACAAAAAAGTACTTTTTGACCGGGTGATTAAAAAAAATGTATTATTTCTTCCCCTTCCGCTCGAAATGTAGAAGAAAAAATATTAGCGGCTGGTTGGGATCGAACTATAAACCAGTCGGGCCAAAGACAAAAATACTACGTCGCTTACCGTTGCGCTAAAGGGAAATAATTAAAATACGATGCAGAAATTAGGCTAATTAAATGTTATTAATAATCTAGGTGCGGCACGCATGCGCAGAGCGTTTGCCGGAAGCATGACACACGTACGTACACCTTAGCGTATTAATATATAGATTGTTGTTGTTGTTGTTTTGTTTGTTTGTTTTTGTTTTTTAAAAGGGTTTGAAACTGCGACAGACTTTACGAAGTGCTCCCGTTGAATGTTTTTAGTCGTCAAGAAAACAAAAAAACTATTTGATGAAATTAAATGAAATTGTTTATATTAAAAGCGATATAAAAATTTCCAGAATGAAAAATTGCATGCGTTCGTTAATCATAAGAGATTAACGGAATCGGATTAACAGATTTAAGACGATGCTATTTACGCATGCGCAACCGGATGTTGAAAACCGGAAAGCTGAAAGCTGATTGCAAACATACAAGACCCATAGACTTTTAGTAGTATATAGATTATATATGTAATATATGGAGTTTCTGAAATAGTGTGTAAATCTCTGGCATCCCCAAGAAAATCAAAAGATATAAAATTGAAAAATAAAGGTGAAATAGACTTTAATAAATAAAATTACAAAACAATATATTCATTCTATGGATGCCAGAGATTTACACACTATTTCAGAGACTCCATATATTACATATAGAATATTATATATACATGAAATATTATACATATATATTATATATATAAAATATTATATATATTATATATATATATTATATATTAAATATTAGATATAAAGTATTATATACAATATATATAATATTTATATTATATATATATTTTATATATAATATATATAATGTATTATACATAATATATATATATATATATATATATATATATATATATATATATATATATATATATATATATATATATATATATATATATATATACAGGGTGTTTCAAAAGTCTTGGGAACATTACAAATGCGTATATCTCATGAACTATTCCAGGTAGAAAAATGAAACTGGTGCCATTTTAAAGCTTGCTTAATCAAGTTTTTGGTCATACTAATGATTTTCGTGTTATCTTTCCAGGTGCAGTAATGGCGTTCTCTAAACAAGACAAGGCATTTTGCGTCCTCCAATTTGCAAAGACTGAATCGTGGACATGTGTTCAGTGTGCATTTCGCAGGAAATTTAAAAAAGAAGCCCCTGAAAGGAAATCCATTGTCAGATGGCATGCTAAATTTGTGAAAGATGGGTGTTTGTGCCCAAGTAAGCGAACAGGTCGCCCTTCAACTTCAGAAGATGCAGTTGAGCAAGTTCGGACAGCCCCCGTAAATCAGTGAGAAGAGCCAGCAGGGAACTTCAGCTTGCTCCAGCAACTGTCTGGCGTGTCTTAAGGAAACGACTGCAAATGGTACCTTACAAGCTCAAGTTGGTCCAAAAGTTGAAGGACACTGATAAGCCACTTCGCCGTGACTTTTGCATTGCAATGCAAGAGAAGTTGGAAGATAACGGCTTTGATGACCGGCTTGTTTTTAGCGATGAGGCGACCTTCCATCTGAATGGCAAAGTTAACAAGCATAACACTCGCATATGGGGTACTGAGAATCTTCATGAACTTCTTGAGCACGAGCGAGATTCATCAAAAGTGAACGTGTTTTGTGCAATTTCCAAGAAAGGTGTCTATGGACCGTTCTTCTTTGAAGAGGCAACTATCACTGGTGAATCCTATCTCAACATGCTGGAAGACTGGTTAATGGCTCAGTTGGAACAAGCAGAATCTGATGACTTCATTTTTCAACAAGATGGTGCACCACCACACTGGAGTCTTAGAGTAAGGCAGTTTCTTAACACAAGGCTGCCTGGTAGATGGATTGGGAGATCTGGGCGAGGTGATGACGTTCTCATGCCCTGGCCTCCTAGGTCTCCAGATCTTACCCCGTGTGACTTTTTCCTTTGGGGCTTTGTCAAGCAACAAGTCTATGTGCCGCCCCTTCCAAGAGATATTGACGAACTAAAGGCTCGAGTAACGGCAGTTGTGGGAACCATTGACGTCAAGATGCTGGAACGCGTTTGGCAGGAAATGGACTATCGACTAGATGTCTGCCGTGTGACGAATGGTGCTCATATTGAGCAACTTTGAAGATTCCCCACAAAACTTGAAACTTTAACCTTTCCAACGGTACCAATTTCATTTTTCAACTCCTAATAGTTTTTGAGTTATTAAAAATCGTTATGTTCCCAAGACTTTTGAAACACCCTGTATATGTAATACATTATATGTAATATTACTTAATATTTTTTCAAATTTTGAATTTTGGCTTTTCCACTGCCAACTTATCTATCTATGTAATTTCTCTGATTATAAGATCCTTGAAAAGCCTTGGCTTAAGGAAAGAATAATAAACATGTTTTTACCGAGTACACCTTGCATTTAACGATCGAAGTTGGAATACATTTGTCATTCGTACATGTTTATTCCTCTTCTTTCATCTATTTTTAATATATAATATATATATATATATAATATATTATATATATGATATAATATATATATATATATATATATGATATATATATACATATATATATATATATATATATATACATATATATATATATATATATATATATATATATATATATATATATATATATTGTGTGTATTTAGGCAGCATTTTTTCATTAAGGCATGTTTTATTAAAGACAACAGAAATCTTCTGTTTAGTGATTCCTTTTTTTATTTTTTCCATTCGTCGAATGATCTTGTTGACGTGTAGATGGAATCAATTGATGAAGGATCCATGTGTTTGACTAACGTTTTCGATTCTCTCCGGAATCATCTTCAGGTCTTTTATGGCAAAAATGAATAAAAAGCGAGTGAAAGAATGGAATTTCTTAAAAAATACGCCGGCAAACCGTTAGCGTAAAATACGGACGTCTACATTTTAAAATGTGACAATTGAAACAGTTCTTCGTTTATTTATTAATTTTATTTATTATTCTTATTATTTTTAATTTAAAATAATGACTGATTTAATTTTGTCTCGTCTAATAATTATGGAGAAGGAAAATGGGGGAGATAGGCAGTAAGTAATTTTAATAAGATCTCCCTATTTTTTTAATTGAATTAGGCTACACCGGTTGATATCACTAAACTAGACTAAGCATTTTAAAATAGTTTTACTTGTCTCGTATGAAATGTTATTGATTTTAGGTTGCTGCGTTTTTATGTATACGGCTTCAAGTATTTTTAATTTTTTTAAATTAGTTTCGGAATGTATTATTTTTGTGTTCATTACTAATATCTGTCTCAACTCAGATGTAGGGCAGTTGTGCGTTTGTAGGTGTTTGTATATTGAACTAGTGTTTGCGAGGTGCATAGTGAGGCGGCGGGATAGAGTGGTTGTTGTAAAACGAATGTAGCAATTATTATTTTGGGAGGTACATCCTCCTAAAGGGCATTTAAATTTATAAACTACATTGGTTCTTTCTAGTGTTTTTGGGGTCGGAGAGGGGTTGTTTTTTACTACAAGGTTTTGCGTTGTGAATCTTTTATAATAAATAATTAATTTGATTTTGTTTTCTTTATCTGTTGGAGATATATATCGATGTGTAATATTCTTTATAACTTTTTCTTCTAGTTTGAAGTTTGGCTGCATTTGGTTGCGGTAATATATATTGATGTAATTGGAGTTATGTTGTGTATTATTATTATTTATATTAGTGTTTGTAAGTTTTTTTATCATTGATTAAAATTACTTACTGCCTATCTTCCCCATTTTCCTTCTCCATAATTATTAGACGAGACAAAATTAAATCAGTCATTATTTTAAATTAAAAATAATAAGAATAATAAATAAAATTAATAAATAAACGAAGAACTGTTTCAATTGTCACATTTTAAAATGTAGACGTCCGTATTTTACGCTAACGGTTTGCCGGCGTATTTTTTAAGAAATTCCATTCTTTCACTCGCTTTTTATTCATTTTTGCCATAAAAGACCTGAAGATGATTCCGGAGAGAATCGAAAACGTTAGTCAAACACATGGATCCTTCATCAATTCATTCCATCTACACGTCAAAAAGATCATTCGACGAATGGAAAAAATAAAAAAGGAATCACTAAACAGAAGATTTCTGTTGTCTTTAATAAAACATGCCTTAATATATATATATATATGTATATATATATATATATATATATATATATATATATATATATATATATATATATATACAAGACGTCAACTTTAAAAGAATAGAATTGTTATTATCCACAATAATAGTAAATTTCAGTTTTTATATTTAATCACAAAATGTTGGTACATAATGTATTCCATAAACAATTACGGAACTTCCCTTTCTCGCATCATTGTTCCCTTTTTCTTTCTTTCTCCCTGCCTTTTCTGCCCGTGTTTTACACCTTCCGCGGCTTTATGGCTTCCCGTTGTACGCGAAGAAGGTACTTCTCCGGAATTCCAGCGTTCCTGATAAATAGAAAACATTTTTTTTAATAACAAACATATTTTTTCCTGAAAGTTGCTGGGGCTGGCGGTGTATCATAGGAGGCCCCTTTCCTTATCTGGCGCCACCATATATAAGACTCAATAGGAAACACATGTCCTTCCGGTGGATGATTACCCGCATTTCTTGAAGCATATTTCCTTTGCAGGCTGGGTTACAATTGAAGCCTCGAAACACACAAAGGGAATTTTCATTGCGTCTTTTTTTATACTCCAATATTTTGTCACACTCTCCTATATCATCTCAGCGATATTGAATTATCTGACCTAATGGCCGCTATTCCGAAATTATAACCGTACGTCACTATCAATAGAATGCTTCTTCAGTACCAAACGGTCACAATTTAAAAGAAAATGTCACATAAAATATTTTTCAGGTAATATTTTATGATTAGAATTCATTAAAATTTTCTAGTATTATTTTTTTAATAGAAATTAAATATCAAGTATCGGATTTTTTCGGGGACCCCCCCAGAGATACACCGTTTTCTCTCATTGTTGACACCATTCCCTATCGGGCGTGACTACAATCGTTTCAGCTTGCCGATGATTCCACTGGGCACGGAGATTTACTAAAGATGTCTAAATCTGCCCTTTTGGATAAAACCGCGGTACATTGCTGAAGTATGTAATATACATTATCTAAATAAATTATATTAGCTCTCTTATATGATCGAGCACTTTATTTGATTTCTTTTCATATACAACCTGACACACACACTATATATATATATATATATATATATATATATATATATATATATATATATATATATATATATATATATATATATATATGTATATTGGGTATTTGAAAATATTTTGTTGTATAACTGAATTAAATAAGTCTAAGGTGTGTTGATATAAATATAGTTTTGATGAATGAAAAAAAAAACCAATGTATTTATTCACAGATATATGCATAGATAGGCAAAAACTAAGATGCACAGATAGGAAGAGAGTTAGACAAATAAATATATATGAACAGACAGACTTCATAAAAGTTTAAAAACAGATAAGAAAGAACGATTTATTTTAAATGAATAAATGCGAATGTTGTAAAACGCCCTACTTTAAATTAATTCAACTTCACACAAAAATTATCTATCCTTTTTATATACTGCTTATGTATATGCGATATCAGTCGCAAAGTTAACTAATTTGCATATTGGTTTGAAAAGGGACATTTTATTACTGAGCTATTATTTGTTATTTGTTTTTAAATTCAAGGATTGTTTTGATTTTCATATAACATATATTTCTCTTTCGCAATATTGTTTTATTTACAACGTGGATTCAAATGTTTTTTGATTGTCAACCTGTTGCGATCTTTTTTTAAATTGCAAATGAAAAGATAACTTGATTTCGTCTTTATTTTTCTTTTCTTTTTACTGACACATTTAAATTATGAATAAATTTGCATCGAATTTACTAAAATGTTAATGTTTATCACTGTATATAAATGAATGAAAAAATTATTGTTTCGTGTTTACAGCAAAGTAATTAATGAAATGTTTCTTATTTTAAATTAATGTTTCAAGTAAAGAACTTTGAGTACTAGTGTAGATTACGTCTCTAACCCTGACCCTAACGTGATTATCCTTACGCTAACTCTAACCCTTACGCTAACCCTAACGACGCCAAGTCGATTTTAGCTTGGGTCCTAATCTGCACCAGTACCGAACTTTGCGAAGCGATTGCGAGTCGACAAAACCAGCTAGTTTTTTTTGTTTCACATAAAACTGTTTTGTTTATTTATTCATTTCAAAGAAAAACAGTGTAACGTAAAAAAAGTTGAAAATAAATAAAATGTAAAAAGAAAAGCGGACTTACTTCAATTCTTTCATTTTCCTTTCTTTGACCGATTCCAATTTTTGTTTGTGCAATATTTCTTCTTCCTTGTATTTCCGGCCTTCTTCAAAGTATGCCTGTCGTTCGCTGATCTTCTCCTTTTCTTTGGCAGCCATTTGGGCGCGGATTTCCTTCGAATGTTGCAACGCGCGGGATTTGCCTGTTTCTGCGTCACGTTTTTCTTTCTCCACCACTTCTTTATGAGCCCTGCCGAAAGGAATATATATATATATATATATATATATATATATATATATATATATATATATATATATAATAATTTTTATTTATAAAGACATGTACATAAATCACTACACTGGAATGTCGATGTTATCGATCAATACTTATTAGAAACTAAGATCTCATCAGGTAAAAAAGTCTGATCCTTCACTCAGATTCTTTCCCAATATGAACATCTGAGTGAAGGATCAGCCTTTTTTCCGATTGATGAGTACTTAGTTTCTAATAACTATTGATCGAAAACATCGCCATGCCAGTCTAGCGGTTTTTGTACATATCTGTATAAATAAAAAAAATTATTATTATATAAATAGTTCTGTTTACTATTGAGTACTTTTTTATAAGCCGGTTTGATATTCTGTGGATGTCTACTTTACATGGATTACTATATATATATATATATATATATATATATATATATATATATATATATATATATATATATATATATATACAATCAAAGTTGAAATAAATTTGTCATTCGTACATTCTTCTTTCATCTATCTTTATAATTGCTCTATCTCGTATATTGAGCTTAAACCATTTCACTATAGGCTATATCTACTAAAAGTATACTTTTAGTTTAATATTTTATTGTATATATATATATATATATATATATATATATATATATATATATATATATATAAGTTTAATCATTATATTATCTTAATTCATTTTTAAAAGGATCACATTCTTTATGGCCCGTTTCATCATCACTCAGACGAACAAAATACAGAGTTCTATATCTTCGATTTTCAATAAGTGTGATTCATCAAAATCGTGTCTAAACATCAGAAAAATAGAAATAAAAAATAGAACTCATATTATCAAAGTATTTATATATGCAGGTTCATTAAGAAATAAGTTACTGCTTATTTTCATAAATTGGCGCTATATTTAAATAATTTTCTTAAAGATATTAATTCTAACCTAGATCGTAAAATATCGAATATATATATGCACTTTTTGTAAATCTGAATAAGTAATTTCAAAGTAATCCGCTTTTCTCTTGACTAAAGGATTGTTTTATAATACTTATTGAATATGTTTCTTATGATAAAAAAATATTTAATATACCGATGAGCAATGTTTTCATCTATTGCAAATTTTAATAAAATATAATTTTCATAATGAATAAAGCTGAACCTCGGAAACGCGTGGACATATTGAGGGCGTGTTACATATTTATTTCCGGAACTAGATGTTCATATTTAAAATTCTAATTAACATGTTTTGAATATTTCAAATTGTACTCTATTAATGTATAAAAGCTCTTAGTGATATAACCGATTAATTACTGAGCTTTTGTTTAACTGCAGTTATTGAAACATCTGATCGGTATGAAATAATAAATTTTAATAAACTTTATAAAGTTGAGGTTCATCCCTAAGACATCAAGAATCATTTTAGCTTAGCAACTTAAATGTTCACATATATATATATATATATATATATATATATATATATATATATATATATATATATATATATATATATATATATATATATATATATATATATATATATATATATATACTAGCAGGTCTACCCGGCTTTGGCCGATGAAAAATGTAAAACATAACTTCTATCTTTTTCTACTCCCCCCTCCCAGTTTTCCTCCTACCTCTCCCGACCTCTCTTTCTTTCGCCCAGCCCATTCCTCTCTCTGGACGCATACACACACACAAACATACACACAGACAATTCGAGTCTACGTAAGGGTATTAACTCTGTGAAAAAATCAGAGTTACTTCCCTTGAGTTAGTGCCTTGAAAACAGCCCCCTGACGAAACTTGCGCAAATTTAGGATCAACGAATGAATTTATTTTTAAATTTTAGATATTATTCATCGCGATAATGCCGATCAAGAAAATACCAACTTTGTGGGTGTTTGTTTTGTAGTTTGGGATTTTTAGCTAGACACACACACCCACACAGACACACACAGACACGTGCTCTTTATATAATAGATTATTTTAAAAAATACTATACATTACTGTGCTGTTAGGGATACACAGATTCTATCGATATTAAAGGGTTGGTTAAAGGTTCTTGAGAAATTTAAACTCCAGGGGTAATCATTTTACATATAATTTACATAAAAAACTGTATCCTCTATTTAAACATTGAAGAAGAAATAAAAAAAAGTTCTGATCTGAAAATGTAGGAAAATCAATAGTAATTCTATGATTAAATTTTTATTTATATATATATATATATATATATATATATATATATATATATATATATATATATATAATATTTGTTATTGTTTATTGTTTATTATATATAAGATATGCAGCCAATAAGAACGTATTTGCAGATTTGTTCAGACAGAACACGGCAAATCTAGAAGAGTAAACCTTGAACAAAATCCTCTATTCTCATACAGATTTGACGAACTGCATAATTATCAAGTACTTTAGATGTTTTTAGCAAGTACATCGATAGAATCTGTTAAGCCACACATGTGATGATACAACAAAACAATCGACCTCTGTGCGAAGTTTTGTTCTCAAGTATGTAGCGAGGCTCTTTGGAGTATGCGCATGGATGGATTACTAAAGTTTTTATACAATTAGTACATGTATTGTTCAGAGGGTTGAGGATATATTCAATTTCCTATGAAATATTGTCTGTCCATACTACAAGTGGAAATTCACTGAATTGCGAAGCCAAACTTGCTCAGCTCAAGACCAAAATTAATTAACACAACATAGGTTTCCTTGATCCTGCCATCCATCTTAGCAGGAGATCATCGCCTATTGAACCATACACTTCAGTGAGCAGAAACCGCACCGGTGACAATTGTATCCGTGTAGGAATCGCTTTCCATTTGGGTTTGAATATTATTAATTTGTTATTTACCAATGAGATATCACTTAACAAGGGTTAATGAGATTAATAGATTGGCATGGTAATGATGAAAAAATGTTATGATTGAAAATAAAAAGTAGAACAAAATTTGATGACTTATAAGGAAGGTTTATGACAAATATTTATTGACGTTTGATTTGCCAATGCCCATGTTCTAACCCATAGAGAAGTAATCCTGTGGAAACTTTATTAGTCGAGCATTTTCCGTACAAATAACGATAGACGATATATAACAAGTATTTATTAACATTTGATTCTAAGATAACCATATTGTAGTCCACAGGGAAGTCACTCTTATGTAGATAGGGGATTTGCATTTGAATTCAGCTAATTCTTGGGGCGGTAGAACCATTTTCCTAGCAACTTTAGCAATAAATTGGATATAAGTCTTTCATTTTAAATCTGGAATGAAAGTCAGTCGTAGGAGTTTATTTAAACAAGGGGCTACCCGAAGGAAGGGACCGTTTATTTCAATTAGAACAAAACATACGCCCGGACGTTGGTTATGAAAGTAGGAAAGCTTAGTTTTAGACGTGTTAAAGCTTATGTAGCCACTTTTCCCCATTGCATCACATGTGCCAGATCATAAAAAAAAGAATCAGAAAGATATCGTTCCCCAATGCTCTTCGAAGTACAGCCATAGGCGGTTGTGTCGTCTGCAGATATATCAACAATGATCTCAGAATATGATTTGGAAGATCATCATGATTAACCAATGCAGATGCGGCTCTACAGTAGATGTGTTTGGTTTTCATCCGTTGTCACTTCGACTTAACTTTGGTTGCTTTTCACGCTTTGTTGCGCTTAAGGACGCGGTTAAGCACAACTTGTAGGAGGCCGGGTTTCCGTTACAAATGTGACTATTTATTATTGGCCGAGGTGACAGCAAACACACTGATGGCATTACCCGTTTTTTACCTTTCGAAACGAAAAAAGACACTTTTCAAAGACGCCAATTGTGGTGGACGCATTCTCTTCTGCAAGTATTACGTCTTGATCAGTTGATTCAGAAACGATTGTTATTATATTTTCTATCTACCTAAACTTGAGACGTTCTGGCTCTAAGAACAATTAAATGTTTGTGGCACCTTGGTCACATGACTGATATTTTGAAGAGGGAAGATAATAAATAGCACTGTACTGACATTTCCCGCCAAATCATGCAGATAGCTTCGTTAGGTTGTACCCCCAAAATTGAATATTATACAATATCTAAATCTTATATAAATAGAGATTTTGTCCGTCTGTCACAATTTTTTAAACGTAATAAATACATTGCGAAATAATGGCGAATACTGCATTTAGCTAATCTAATAATTCAATCTAATCAAATCTAAAAATTAATAAATGCGAATCTTTGTCTAATGAATTAATATTCTGTAATATACATTTATAATTGGTATTGTCAAATCTTATTATATATTAATATTTTCCTCGATAGTAATATTATTATAATTATTAATACAATTAATTAAAGAGAGTTTATAAAATGAAACGTTTGAAAAACATTTTAAAAGTTTGAGTTTCAAGGGAGATAATTACATGAAAACTTCCGGTGTTGATGTTAAGAGATGCGGAGTATTTTCTTCATCGGTTACAGTGAGAAAGAAAGAACAATCAATAACGAATATTATATAGTATTATTGGTGCGTTTACATCACTAAAAACAGTTGCAAATGAACAGAAAAGGTGCTCTTTTACCAAGATATTGCACCGTGTCAACAGTCAATCGCAACGATAGCACATGTACATTAATTGCACTTCGAATTGCTTCCACACACACATCCTATTCTACATATCTACTCCCCCCCCCCAGTGACTACTGGCTGTTTTAAGACCTTAGAATAATGCTTCAAGGAAAAAGATTCGGCTCCAATGAAGAAAAGAACCCAAATACAAATCGTTCTACGAAAAAGGCATCGAATTTTTAGTGGACAAGGCATGAAGTCACTTGATATAAGGATGCTTGTTTGTTTGTTTGTTGGGTTTTAACGACCTTTCAACCCTTATAAGGTCATCTCAGGTCAAATTTTTTTTCTTTTTTTTAAAATTAAATATTATTGTACAAGTTGGTTTCTTTGAGAAACATTATTATTTGAGACGGGGCTATATTTTCAAATGATTTTTTAATATTAGTTACTTTGTAGTATTTACTGCGTATATGTGTATATTTTTTGCATTTAAGTAATAATGTGTTTTATTGTTTGTCCTTCATTGCCGTAGTTACACCGAGGCTCTTCCTTTCCTCCCAGTAGGTGTATGTGGGCCATTCTTGTGTGGTCAATACGTACACGTGTCAACACTGTGTCCTCCTTTTGGTTGGTCGTCATGTTTTGTGTTTTCTGTTCCAACTATAGATCGATAGGAGCTAACAAGAACAAATTATAATAATCGTAAATACAGAAGATGCCTATTGGCCTTAGTCTTAGGTTGGGGGAATACAGCCAGAAGGAAGGAAGTTCGATAGCCTGAAGTTCTTGGAAAGACGCTACTGGAATAAGAAACTGTATTACAATGAGGTATCAAAACATCGAATTGATGAAGACCACTAGACATACGAGTCAAACGAGCTGGGACAAAAGGAGCAGGGAATAGGTCACACAATTCTGAAGAACACATGCCACTATGATACTTATAGAAAAGACTGAGACTAGCAACATCACGTCTGTGAGTGAGAGGGTGTTAAGAAGAAAGGGTGAGACAATCAAAATACAGATATTATATAATTTTTAGGGATGCGTTTGAATTAATATATATGTGTTGAAAGAGACTATGTTGATGAATAACATCGAATTTTGCCTTAAAATTGCTGTTTCATTAGTTAGGCCTGGGACCTATTGAGATATGTGTTATGAAATCGTGACGATATAGGGTATGTTATTCAATCCCGGGCAACACCGAGACTTACTGCTAATCTAATGCTTCAACTACACAAAATTGGAGCAGTCGAAGAATTTATCTGGCCATTGTGCAGGACGCAGAAGCGCCACCATTGCAGGCGGATAGCGAATAAATAAAAAAGTAAAGAAAAGAAGAAAAAAGGATTTTGTTGTCGGGCGGTTCACGTTTTTTTGGTCTTCAGAGAGTTGGAACAAAGAAAAGATTAAGGCATCTTTTCATTAACATTCTATTCTTATACACAATCCAATCGGCTTAGTTTGTTCTCTATGCCGAGGAGAATAAAGTGTGTGGGGTCAATTTTTAGGAAACCAGTAACAGCATGTCCGGCCGCCATTGACGATACAAGAAGTCGTAGAAGAAATGGAAGAAGCACGCGTGGTGGTCAAAAAACGTTTACAACAGAATATCACACCGACATATTGCTTTCTTGTATCATCTCTCTCTCACTCTCTCTCTCTCTCTCTCTCTCTCTCTCTCTCTCTCTCTCTATATATATATATATATATATATATATATATATATATAGGGTGGTGAAGAAGTCACTGAGGGATATTTAACTTGAATATATTCTTTATTTTTGACGATACCGTGATGGAATTTCAACATAATATGACGAAGACAATGAAGAGTTGTGTGCAAATAACATATTTAAATGGTTTCTATTTTCAGCTTCACAAATTCGTGCCCTTTCCAAAATATTATCCATGACGGATTGCAGGATCACTCGATTACGACTTCATTCCTGATGTTCCTCTTTAATTCCTGTATCGTTTCAGGTTTGTTGATGTAAACATTTTCTTTGAGATATCCCCACAAGAAAAAGCTAGGGTTAGTCGGGTTTGTGGAATGTGAATGTCACTGACAATAACGATATATCGTAATATTTTCATATATCAATGTGTCGTCATTCTTTGTAAGCACAAAAGTAATACAACAATCAGCAAATATACCCATCTCGGACACGATTGTATCAGGGAGAGTATTCATGAATGGAGCCTACGTTCTTTGTAACAGACTTGCCCTTGCTTGTTTATTGTTTAGTTTTTACAACACGCATTTGAATATACGACCCAAAATTAAATATTTGTGATTATTTTGTGTGTAAAATTGTGATGAGTTTGGTTTTTTATCGTCGTTTGTGTGTTTATTGTTTAACATGAACGTTTTTTTATAACCAAAAGGTTAGTGATATACACCCATTAACTAATTAGCGGGCATCGTTCTTTGTTGATAACCAGAAGGATTATTAACTTTATTTCAGAAACATTTTTCAAATATATCTGCAGTTAGTCATAAAGATTTAAGTGTCTTTCAAATATTACGCCTACCGTTTAGTATATATTTGCAACACTGATGCCTCAGTTTTCAGTATTCTGTAAAAATTCAGAGCGAAAGGAGACAATCAATTTAAACTATTATTTAATCAAGCTTTTTTGGGTAAGTAGTGCTTATAAATAACCCATATTTTTATATATATTAAGTCGTTACAAAAATAATGGTTGCCTGAAACGCTGGGTTTTAAAAAGTCATTTTAACACAAAAGTTGTAGTTTATTTCTGGTACATTTTAACATATATAATAATTAATGTGTTCTCAATAATAATTTGCAACATTTTTCAGATATAACGTATTTTTGAAGCATAGAAGACCCTCAATGATGAACATGCCAAAACATGACCATCGTTTTCTTACGTTGCATGAGTTCAAACTTGAGCACAATGCCTCCGAAACTTTTACCAATATCTATAGAGCATGGGGATATTGATCCACAAGCGATCCGGCAGTAGGAAAGTAATTCCAGAAATTCCGTAGTGGAGATTAGAGCTTTGACTATAACGAAGATAGCGGACAGTCGTGTAATCTTGACAATGGACAATTGCAAGTACTTGTTGAGCAAAATCCACGTCAAAGTGGAAAAAGAAATGTCTCAGACACTTGCTGTCAGAACTACAACAGTTTCACGTCATTTACAGAGGATTAGAAAAGTTTAACAATCTTTCATGAATACATGTGTTTCTGAAATCGGCCATTATTTTTGTAACGACCTAATAGTATAAATGAATGTTTTAATCATTATAGTCGGTTTAACGTCCGTCTTATATGTTAGAATGCGGTAGACGCCTTTAAAATTGACTTCCAAACTAATCTATCTCTGGCGGCTATTAATCAATTCTTTTTACACTACATATCTCAATAATAAATATGTTGTAATCTTAATAACCAATAGTTTTTTATTTGAATTCTCATCACAGAAAATTAATCATCATAATATTTTAAACAGGGTTTTCGCAATTTATCCTTTTTTTTATAAAATCACTTTTATTAATTATTCTAAATATCGACAAAAATATTGCATATATATAGTAAAATACGACAATGACATTACAAATGTATAGCACAAAACATTAATTTATTATAATCTGTTTAAAAACAGTTATGCAAATTAAGTATATAAATAGATGTCTAGATTGTTGCTCTTAACTATATATATAATATATATATATATATAGTACATATAGTACACATATTGTATTAATTTCTGTAGATGTAAATCCGTTGAAACTCCAGTGTTTATAAAACGTGCTCAATATCAAGTACAGCTGTTTTTAAGTATACATTTTTCTTTATACAAACATTATTGGTTACATATGTGCATACATGTTTAGGTTGTACTCTTCACAGAGAGTCAACCTCTTTAGGTTGTAGGTATGTTTTTGAGGGATGGTTCGATGTTAATCTTTTCCATGTTTGTGTTTAATAATCCACTTTGTAGAGTGCTCGACAGTAATGAAGTTTTATATGGTACACGTATATATATATATATATATATATATATATATATATATATATATATATATATATATATATATATATATCCAGTATTTCAAAATATTATGTTGCATTATTCATTGAATTAATCGTGGGTTGTTTTGATGGTAATATAGGGGTGATGAATGAATATAAGTTTTGCACTTATTCATTTACATAAATGAATGCTCGAACTATTCTATGAAAGTACATTTTTAAAAATAATTTTGCTCAAAAATAATATTTTATTTAGAAAATATTTTTGTTAATAAACTAAAGAAAAAAACTAATAAGTAAACAAACATTGCTGATGCATTGTCTTTGGTTAATACCTTTTCAGTCTTGTTACTTTGTGAACACGCCTCGTATTTTGGGTCGGAATTTTTTAGATAAAGATTGATAATTTGGATTATTTGGATAGTTCGGACTACCGTTCTCATCTTGGATGTTATTCTCACAACGTTTCGGTCGTGTAACATCAACCTTCTGTACGTGTACCTTGTTGAATTTGGGAATTTTTCGCTCGAACTCGGGAATCTGTACGTAATTTCGAACGGAACCCTTTATTTAATCCATTGGATTAGCTTGATCTTGTTCCGTCAGTTATGACCGGGTAGAAGTCATACGTAATTCGTAATTGTATTATCAGTACCGTCCGCACTGAGGATTGTGCGAGGATTGTCCAAAAGACTGTTAATATTTTAAAGACCCCTCTCATGGTATTAAAACAGTAGACTTAAAAACTGTCAAACTCCTAAACAGACTGATTTTGCATCCTAGATCTCATTCTTAACTCCAAAAGCAGGCTTAATAACCTACATCATTAATTATTAACTTCATAATAAATTGGTACTCCATTATACATTTATATTTTGAATTTCCTTTTATATTATACCTTAAATATAAAATTAATTACGGTTTGCATAGTTGCTTCCCTTAGACCATTAGCGTTCACTGACTTACGAGATTCAAACGATTATTATATAAATTATTATTTTTTAAATAATAAAACATTTTTGAATTCTAAATTTAAGTGTTGAATTTAAATTTTATAATTAATTCCTGAATTTAAATTTTTAATGAATGTAATCCTTAACATCACATATCTTTCTTTAACACATAATTTAGACGAAACTAATTTAACCCTTCAAAACAAATAAAGGCCCAGATAAATACAGCAGTTAACAAATACTGGCTCACGGGATTCGTAAAAAAAATATTAAAAGTTTTTAAAAATCTTAACTGTTAAATTTTATCCCCCTTTTGGGGCTTTAGTAAGCATTTTAATCCCATATATTGTCCCTTAACACAAGTTTTAGACGATAATAATTTTAAATTTCAAAGCAAATTACGTATCCAAGCGTGACTTATACGAGACCCTCCATTTTCCCTACCAAGTGACAACAAAAGCTGAGGATAACCAGTAGGTTAACACCTGATGTTGTACTTATTTTCTTTACTGAATAATATATATATATATATATATATATATATATATATATATATATATATATATATATATATATACATTAATTAAACAAGTTCAAATATATTGATAAAATGAACTTAAAATAAATATTTTTTAAAAATACGCAATACAAAGTAAACATTTATAAATATACATTATATAACATTTAAAATGGCCTACGCAAATCAAATTACGTTTCAGCAAACCATATGCTTCATCAGGGCCGGAAGATAATAATGAAAATAAAAGTTATGCAATGGGCTCAAAAGAAGCATAAATTAGAGATAACCATTCTCTCCCAAACTAGTTTCAGTAGCGAGCCGTTGCTTCCATTAACAGGCACCATCTTTCTCTTTTTTAATTAAAAAGCAAACTTTTATCTTATTCCTTCAAAACGACTGAAACGTAAGTAGATGAAGTGCAGATAAGAATTGAAGGTTGACACGTGACTAGATGGGTCGACTTACCTTAGTATTTTTTCGAAATCAGCTCGGTCCTGTTGAGCTTGAATGGCCAGGAAATGTTCCTTCTGTTGCATCTGTTGTTTGCGTGATTCAATAAGCATGGCCTCCATCTCGCACTTCTTCTTCGCCTCCAAGGCCTCCTTCTTACGCCATTCCCGTTCCGCCTCTTCGGTTGCCCTTTTGGCACGAAGGGCGTCCCTGTCTGCCTGGTCGTCGCGCGCGCGTTCCTGCTGCACGAGAAGTCTCGCAATCTCGCGCTGTTTCTCCACGCGTTGCTTCTCTTGTTCGGCCTCATACGCAGCTTCACGTTCCTAAGACAAAAGTAAATACATTAAACAAAAATAATAGCACTAAACTCTTTAAAGGAAGTAACTCGCCAGAGTTACTTCCATTTAATTATGATTTTCATGATAACATAATATTAACAAGATACCAGCAGAGCTCTCGTACAGAGCCAGTACCGGAACTAGTTTTCTCACACTCAAATGTCGATATATTGCCATAAGGTGGAGTATAGTCAAATTCAATATAAAAATTAAGCATATAATTATTAGAATTAAATTTGTACCTGATAACCAGGGACTTTTTATTATGGTTTTTAGTTAGCTAAACTTTGGTAGATGATTTTCTTCGGTTCACCATTGCCGTACTACTTGACGACAAGGCAAGACCTGTTTTCAATACTATTAGCAGTTAACTGACGCATCTGGCTCCAGAAACTGTCTGTTTAGTATGGCCAATTGGTTATAATGTTGTAATAAACACACACGCACAAAGTTATATGGGAAAAATCAAACGACTATAGTTGCTTATATGTAACAATTTAGTTCATCCGCCACCATGCGGCATCTTCAGACACAACTGAACATTTGCTTTCACTGGTAAAAGAGGTAAAAGCATTTACATCCGGGTTCCGAAAGAACGTCCACCCTCCGACCTGGGCTTGCTTTAGGAATAGGTATCCATAGATGTACAGTGGTGACGTAGTCGTGATGTAAGCAATTCCAACTACGTCGAAAAAATTACCATGAATAAGTGACTGTAAAATGTAAATTGACTTACAAGAAAAGTAATTTTCCACCGAAAGACTTGGGACTAACGTATTTTTGTTGTTGTTTTTTTTTTCATATAGTTTTACTGGTTGAAGAATTTCCGAGACTATATATATATGAGAGAGAGAGAGAGAGAGAGAGAGAGAGAGAGAGAGAGAGAGAGAGAGAGAGAGAGAGAGAGAGAAAGTACAGTGAGAGAGAGTGAGTGTGTGTGAGAGAGAGAGAGAGAGAGTATAGAAGGTGATAATAGAAACATGTATAGAAGAAAAGAAAACGTCTTACGTAAACCCCTACAAATAAAAACAAGAAGAATACCTAACGTTATAAAGAAAACACAAATATTGGATTGATGTTAAGTTTACTATTGATGGGCAAAAGTGAAATATATATAATTATTTATGAATAAATATTATTTTTAAATTGACTCATATACATATGTGTTTCATACCAAACTTGCAATCATCAAAATGAGAGGAGACACGCTCTGCCGGTCGCACGATTCGAACCCCGATACGAAAGTCATTTTTGACTCAGTATTCGGACAGCCAACACGTATTGCCGTGAAATGGACGAGTAGATTAACATCCAAAGGGCAAATTTCAGCGGGCATAATAGCAAGCTGTCAGACAGAACTGAATAGGCGCGGCCTAGAGTATTGCATTACGCTATAAATAATGCTTGTTGTCAACTTACTTAAAGTACTCCATAAGTGCAACCCGTGACATATTGGGTCAACGTGAACTCATTGTACATTCATGTATACAAATAAATGCTTGTTGAGTTAAATAGATAAATAGATAAGAAAATAATTTCGCTATCAAATATTTGGACGATGTCTATGTAATAAAGATAAACATGATAATATCTGGGTCGAAGGCAAACATACAGTTTATCGCTACATCGTACAAGTAAAATAAAGTTAATTATTCAATGCTTGTTACAGAAAAGTGTGTTGTAGAGGTAGGGTGGTCGGTGAAGGTGTATATAGGCGAGACAAATGTATATAATTAGACAGGGATTGGTACGAAACAACGTACGCATGCTGGATTCATAAAAATGTATGAGGTGACGTAATCTGCTGTATGTGTCTAGACTAGAAGGTGTTTTTTGTCATTCACGTGGCGAAATATATGAATAGATATCCTAGAATGGAATACGTTAATTCTATCTAGAGGTTGTAAGTTGAATACTCGGTGAATGTTCTGTCTTACGTAGTATAGATTCTCTATAATTTAACCCCCGTGGTCGGCCTCTATGTTTTAGGGTATTTCACGATAGACGTCACCGTCAACGTTGCGCCTCTGTTGTATACATGAACCAATGATCCTAATGTTTAAACAAAAAAAACCCTGATGAAAACTACCGTAACTAGTTGCATCTTTTTTCACTCCAAATAATGCATATTGCGACTGATGCGCAAGAGGCTACCGTGATAGGATCCAGATATATTGGGGAGCAACCTGAGTGGGGATTTGAGCATCAAAGTGTTTGTTCACATTGTATTTATAATTATCCATGTTAATGCGGTTGAGGAAACAACAGGGCGGGAATTCCGAATACAAGCTGTCCGAGAGTAGAAACTATCAGGAGAAGAAATCCACCGGCATCTAGGAACCTCTAAAGTGAAGCGATGGAATTCAGCAGCTAGTCGGGTTGGTCGAAAGTATTTTCGTTTATGGGGTTGGGGGAACAAGTGCAGTAGGTTCGTCGGAGCACATTCCGTGGAAGTACTTATAAAACAAGCACGGGAATGCAACTCTGCAGCGATGCGACTGGGGTTGGAGCTCGACAGACAGTGCGGAACCTATTAGGCTATAAATTATTTTTTGAACCCTGCCCAAGAGTGAGAGACTAGAGATTGGTGCACCACCCCAGATTTGGCAAGAATACTCCATGCACAGGTGAATGGTGGCTTTGTAGATTTCGAAGTCGATGTTGTAACCTGTTAAGACAGGAAAGAGTGCTCTAAGTGCCCCCCCCCTAGACGTGGGGACAGTACTCCATGTTAGGACGTATATGACTCTTATGCAGATAGAGTATTACGTCAGGAGTGAGATACTTTCAGGGCAGTCTATGTAACAGCAAGCAATCTGGGGCAAACAATCTCGGAAGACGAGTAGTACAGGCGAATGTATTTATTATGCGCGCACGTGGCCAACGCTGATATAACACCTTTTTTTCTCACCGTAAAACTGTAAATACAGGAAATAAATCAGTCTTACAAACATGTTCTAAGAAACAAAACAAAGAAAATTGGAAGAAAGCGAAAACTTAAATAGGTTCAGAGAACTCTGCGTTACTTACCTCTATTTTACCAAGCTACTTGTCAAAAAATGACCAACGTCTAACGCAAGCTCATCGGACGTCCGTATCCTATGCTGGCTGATTTGAAAAAGACCGCCTCAGGTATTGAGGCAAGACAGTTCCCCGTGCGCATGTCTTCCGGAAAAGGACGGTGCTGAAAACAAAATGTCCCCTTCCTGAATTTTGACCGGCTAACTTGCATTCACAGTCTATTTCTTTAACTGAAAAAAGTCAGGTCTGGTCTGCTTTGTTAAGTTGCTTCTAGTACCGTGTAAGCTAGTACTAGCTGCTCCATGGTAGGGTTGTCGATGACTAAACTGGCACGCCCAACGCCCATCAGGCAGGGCTCGGACAGTTCGATGAGTGTGTGGGCACAAGAGCTGTCAAAGAGCGAATGAGCTCCATAGAAAACCCCTTTCTATGGAGCTCATTAATAAACTACATACCGATGGAGAGTATAAAGTGGACGTTGGGTTTATTTTCCGAAGCCTCGTAACTTTCGCTTCCCCAATTTTGTCTTTTAGTCCTTACATTCCATGAGCGATGAAGGGGAAGAGTTGCTGGTTTCTGGGTCGACTGTGGTTAGGAGTGGGTGGTATGGGGAGATTTTCGTTTCTCTCATAGTATTCATGATCATTCAACTGTCAACCCTTATCATCAATAAGTGGGTTCGGGCCTTAATAAGCGATAAAGCATTAGTAAAAATGCGGTTGCGCTTTTTATCGACAATTCTCGTCTTTTTACAAAACGTGGAGCAAAAAATATAAACAGTTCTAGTTGTAGATATGACAACCTTATCTACAGAAGATATTAAAACTAAATGAAGGAAGGAGAAAGTATCAATTTTATTTTTTCGTGTATAGCTTACATCATTACGGCAATGTTCATCATATTTAAAAGCATGGATAACTAGCATTGCCCGGGATCCTGGCTACGGCAGTAAGAGAGTTAAACACCTTCCTCTTTCTCAATCACGTTATTTTTTGTAGATACCTATTCCTCCGACTGACCCTCTCTCTTTCTATCTCATTCATGAGCACACTATCCTTTACTAAATGCCTTTTGGCTAAGATCAAAGTGTAGTATCTGTTCCGATGGATACTGCACCCCATAGACTGGTATTGTCTTGGCCTTCGGGGCTTGATTTACGCCGGTCTATGCGTCTGTCCTGTGCAGTTCTAGGAGGTCCACCCTCCCAGGCTTCGCCTCCCCTCTTTGGGGAGAAGTAAGTTTATTGCTTACTGTCTGAGGCGCCCCTACCGGGGAATGCCGACGGGGCTGCCCAGGGAATTTTTAAACCCCACTTTCCCGACCCGACCTTGGGTCACATCTTACTTGTGGGAGTAAGATAAAAACTGGCCTTGTGCCTAACTCTTGGAGAGGAATGAATAAATACTCAATAATAAAGAGAAATGCGTAATGAGTGTTTTTCCATGACTTTCGATTTGATTCGTCAAATCATAATCAGGCGGTGTCTTTACAACTATGTATTTACAGTTGAGTTTCAACGGTTAGTAATATACGACTAAAATGAGCGTCTATAATATTGAGATGTTGCATGTGAACGGGATTACGTTCTAAGCGCGTGCAAAATTCAAAAGGATGATTGCTTAACTGCTAATAATTTGAGAATGTTAGTTACAATGCTAGACACTTTTAAATGATGGTACTAGTTACGTAATTAACATTATTTATTGTGGGATGTTTATATATATATATATATATATATATATATATATATATATATATATATATATATATATATAAAAGACATCCCACAAAAAATAATGTGAATTCACATTATTTATTGTGGGATGTTTTATATATATATATATATATATATATATATATATATATTAACATGGTTCACCCCAAACAAGGCAGGCCGCCACTGTAGACGTAAGGGGCTACTGAGAACAAAGAAAAGGAGAGAAGGTTGGGGGGGTCAGCCTAAATCATGTCTGTTTACATTAGTTTTAAATTTCTGCATGTCAGTACTGTCGGGGAAACAGGAGGCAGGGAGAGAGTTCCAGAGGCCAGCAGCACGAAGAAAGAAGCTATTTGAGTAGAAGGCTCTCCGGCATCTGGAGACCTCCACAGTGAATGAATGAGATTTAGTTGATTGTCGAGTTAGTCTAGTGAATTTACGTCGAGGGGGCACCAGAATAGCCAATTCATCAGAGCATAATCCATTGAAGTACTTATAAAACAAACATAAGGATGCTACATTGCGCGATGGGACAGGGGCTGGAGCCTGGTTGACAGTGAAGGACCTATTAGGTTGGCGACTCTTTTTTGGACCTTGTCAAGGAGGGAAAGACTAGTAGATGATGCACCAGCCCAGATGTGGCAACAATACTCCATGCATGGGCGGATGGTGGCTTTGTATAGATATAGGATAATGTCAGGTGTGAGGAGCTTACTAGCACGGTAGAGGGAGCCAACCTTTTTTGCGGCAGCCTTCGCAATGCCTACAATGTATTTGTTCCAATTCATGTTACATGTGAAGGTTAGGCCGAGGAGTTTGAATGTTGAACTCTCAGGTAGGGTGTTATTTGCCATGGCAATCGGTGGTTGGAGAGGCTTCTTGTAGTTGTTGAAGGAAAGTAGCTTTGTCTTTGCGGCATTAAAAGTTACCAACCATTTATGACCCCAATCCACTACAGCCTGGAGGTCATTTTCAAAAGATTCAGCCATTGCCTCGTATATGATCGCGTCTGTTTTACCAACATGACGAGAGTAAAGCATGGTGTCGTCAGCAAATAAGCCAATCTCCGACTCTATATCATCAGGGAGATCGTTTATATAGATCAGGAACAACAAAGGTCCAAGAATAGATCCCTGGGGTACACCTGCATTGATGTCATGTTGCTTAGATGAACGGCCACCGAGGACAACCTGGATTTTTCTTTTGTTTAGGAAGGATCTAATAATATTAAATAGTTGCCCAGTAATACCGTATGAGCGTATTTTCAAGAGAAGCCCTTTATGCCAAACCTTGTCAAAGGCCTTGGATATATAAAGCGCTACTGCCCTAGCTTCACCTGCCTTGTCAGGTGTATGATACATACGTTCAGAGATGACTGTTAGAATGTCCGCAGTAGATTGTGCTTGTCTAAATCCATACTGGCGGTCAGATAGAAGTTTAGCATTAACTAAGTGCCGTACTAACGCTAGATTGATTAAGGATTCAAAGACTTTGGCAAAGATCGGCAGTAGACTGATTGGGCGGTAGTTCTGAGGCTCGGTTCTATTCCCAGAACTCTTGTAGACAGGTACCACAGAGGCAATTTTCCAGCAATCGGGGAAGCAAGATTCAGTTAGGCATTTATTGAAGAGTTTGGAGAGGATAGGGGCCAGTTCAGCAGAACATTTCTTTATTACTATTACAGGTATAAGATCAGGCACGCAAGCTTTAGAGGTATCAAGGTTTTTTATGATGTCTTAGACCTGGGATGGGGTGATGACCAGGTTATCAAGTGTGACTTCGGTCCGCAAAGGGAATTCGGGGAGGGGGTGGCTATCTGAGTCTAAAGTAGAGTTAGAAGCGAAACGCTGGGCAAGTAGTTCAGCCTTATCAGTGGCCGTGCAGACGACATCATTGTGGTTTGATAGTCGGGGAATCGTTGATTGACCATTATTCACTACACTATTGTAGATTTTCCAGAAATCGCGAGTACCTAGTTTCTGAGACTGGATGCGTTTTTTTGTTAACTCATTATACCTTCTCTTTGCTTCGCCTATCACGGCCTTGCACTTATTTCTTGACTCTATAAATGTATGTCTATTAGTAGCTGACTTATGGCGGCCGAATTTACAGAATGCTTGTTGCCTCTCAGAAATGGCAGCTGCACATTCAAGTGAACCATTGAGGAGAGTGGGGGTTGCTAAAGAATCTTCGCATGGGGACATAGGCTTCAATGCCTGCTTTGACCCATTCAGTTAATTCGTTTGTACACTGGTTGGCAGGTAGTGAGAAGGTTTCCCTCCATGGGGCGTCACTGATGTGATCTTTGATTGACTCGAAATCAGCCTGCTCATAGTATCTTGTTGTTTTGAGCAACGGTTCATCAGCTTTTGGACGACTTTTTAGGGTGATATGTATCATTAGCACAATGTGATCAGCATTCCCGAGTGGGCTATGAGCTTTCGTCACACAACCCTCGGGCATTGAGGTCAAGAAGAGGTCTAGAAGTGAGGCTTGCTGGTCTACTCGATCGGGGATGCGGGTCGGAAAATCGACAGTCTGAGAGAGGGAGTGAGCTAGGGAGAAATTATACGTAGAGTCGCCGGCTGCGTCAGTAAGGCTAGAGAATCCCAACCAGTCTCGGTGGTGGGCATTAAAATCCCCAAATACATGTATCTGGGCATTCGAGTCAATTAAGAGTGCTCTATCTATGCTTTCAGAGACAGAGTTTAGCAGAGTACAGTCCTGGGTCGACGGGGAGCGGTATAAGAAATATAAGTAGCTGACGCTGTGATGTAAAGTCAATCTAAAGCACATGTAATCTTGGTCATCTGATTCTAACCTATGTTCTCTAGTCACGGGGAGGGTGTTCCGAACATAAACTCCTAGCCCGTACATATGTTTGTCAGTCTTTACGGTAGAGTGGGAGGTAGTCAGTCATGTCAAAGTGGTGTGAGGAGATTGAGGATTTAAGGTTAGTTTAACTAAGAGCTAGGATATCCGGGGAGTTTGTCAGGAGAAAGGTTTCTACGTCATTGATGTTGGTTCTAAGTCCCCGGATATGGTTGAATGCGAGCCTCAGGGGCGGAGGCGAAAGTGTTTTTTGTTGGGTGTCTTGTTTAGGTTTGCTTTTATTTCTTTGTAATGACATGTTTTGTTTGATTATAGAGTGGGTTGGCCAAGGTGGGTACTTGTTTGGTGCCAATAAGCTCACACAGACAGTCCATTAGTCACGACCTGGTCCATGGAGGTTGTGGCCTCGGGTATGCCCACCGGAGATAATTGCAGGGTCCCTTTCCATGCGCGACATGGCACATACAACTACCCCCGGTATTATGCAACTGATGATGGAGCAACCGTTCTTGGCGCTACCCAAGAGTTTGGGCTCCTTCCTATCAGTCGGAAACAGCAGCCAGACAAGCTGTCTAACATGTACC
The DNA here is from genome assembly GCA_963556195.1 of Sepiola atlantica. Taxonomy (NCBI): domain Eukaryota; kingdom Metazoa; phylum Mollusca; class Cephalopoda; order Sepiida; family Sepiolidae; genus Sepiola; species Sepiola atlantica. The sequence goes on along the minus strand of OY744532.1, from coordinate 39,880,149 downwards.
CTCAACCTGTCGGAGCAAGACAGACCCAAACTGGCCATGTAAGACTTAGTTACGAAAAAACTTTCCCCAAGTTGCCCAGATAGAGAGAAAGGGTGCATAGAGGCGTCCCAGTGCTGTTACCTCTGCGCCTGACTAATAAACAAAGAAGGAGTGCAAGGGCCGGCGATAGGCAGAACCTATCTACTCCTTAAGCAATTGTAGGTTTGCAGACCGGATATTTTGTTCGAGATTCCAACTCTAAGAAGGTTGTCGATCAGGACTAAGGAGGCCTCCCTCCCTAACGGTTTACTGCCATGGCGTTAGTAGCTGGTAGTAAGGTTTTTTGTCAGAGATTTCCTTCTCTTAGATAGATGGCCTTACGAGGTTTTACGGGTCTAACACTCCGAGAGGGGTAACGATAGCCTGCGCCCGTGTACTAGTCGGGTATTTCCTAGCCCCCGCAGGCGTAAAAAAAAAAAAAATTAGTGAGAGAGAGAAAAACAGAGAGAGAGAAAGAGAGAGAGAGAGAGAAGTAAACAATGAGAATAAAGATTGTAAAGATACAATATCTATAACGTACTAAGTGCTCAAAACAAGATGTTTCAAATAAAATAAAGTTCTTTTATTTATTTTATTTGAAACACAATGTTTTAAGCAACTGATGACCTAATATATATTGTACGTTTACAATCTTTATTACGATCTGTTATTTACCTATATAGTTGATTTATCTCGTATATCGAGCATCAATCCTTTCATGATAGGTACATTATATATTTTATTTTCCTGTTCTCTCTCTCTCTCTCTCTCTCTCTCTCTCTCTCTCTCTCTCTATATATATATATATATATATATATATATATATATATATATATATATATATATATATATATCCGGCTCATGACAAAAAAGTTATAAATTAAAAAACTGCAAAGCGAATCCATTTTAAGTATTGTGAGGAATTGAGGAAGCAAAGAGCGAGTTCGTCAAATCATAATCAGGCGGTGTTAGTCATAATAAGACGTTTTCTTTCTTTTTTGTCTTCCTGTTTATACGTTATTTATTCTTTTTTGTCTTCCTGTTTATACGTTATTTATTCTTTTTTTCTTTCTGTTTATACGTTATTTATTCTTTTTTGTCTTCCTGTTCATACGTTATTTATTCTTTTTTTCTTTCTGTTTATACGTTATTTATTCTTTTTTGTCCTCCTGTTTATACGTTATTTATTCTTTTTTTTCTTTCTGTTTATACGTTATTTATTCTTTTTTCTTTCTGTTTATACGTTTTTTATTCTTTTTTTTGACCTCCTGTTTATACGTTATTTATTCTTTTTTTCTTTCTGTTTATACGTTATTTATTCTTTTTTGTCCTCCTGTTTATACGTTATTTATTCTTTTTTTCTTTCTGTTTATACGTTATTTATTCTTTTTTGACCTCCTGTTTATACGTTATTTATTCTTTTTTTCTTTCTGTTTATACGTTATTTATTCTTTTTTGTCCTCCTGTTTATACGTTATTTATTCTTTTTTTCTTTCTGTTTATACGTTATTTATTCTTTTTTCTTTCTGTTTATACGTTTTTTATTCTTTTTTTTGACCTCCTGTTTATACGTTATTTATTCTTTTTTTCTTTCTGTCTATACGTTTTTTTTTGACCTACTGTTTATACGTTATTTATTCTTTTTTTCTTTCTGTCTATACGTTATTTATTCTTTTTTTACCTCCTGTTTATACGTTATTTATTCTTGTTTTCTTTCTGTCTATACGTTATTTATTCTTTTTTTCTTTCTGTCTATACGTTATTTATTCTTTTTTTTTCTTTCTGTTTATACGTTATTTATTCTTTTTTTCTTTCTGTCTATACGTTATTTATTCTTTTTTTTACCTCCTGTTTATACGTTATTTATTCTTTTTTTCTTTCTGTCTATACGTTATTTATTCTTTTTTTCTTTCTGTCTATACGTTATTTATTCTTTTTTTTTCTTTCTGTTTATACGTTATTTATTCTTTTTTTCTTTCTGGATATACGTTATTTATTCTTTTTTTTACCTCCTGTTTATACGTTATTTATTCTTTTTTTCTTTCTGTCTATACGTTATTTATTCTTTTTTTTACCTCCTGTTTATACGTTATTTATTCTTTTTTTCTTTCTGTCTATACGTTATTTATTCTTTTTTTTACCTCCTGTTTATACGTTATTTATTCTTTTTTTCTTTCTGTTTATACGTTATTTATTCTTTTTTTTGTCCTCCTGTTTATACGTTATTTATTCTTTTTTTCTTTCTGTTTGTATGTTATTCTTTCTTTTATGTCCCCTTTTTTATAGGTTTTTCGTTCTTTTTTCTTTCTGTTCATACGTTATTCTTTCTTTTTGTCTTCCTGTTTATAGGTTTTCATTCTTTTCTTCTTTCTGTTTATATGTTTTTCTTTCTATTTTGTCTTCCTGTTTATAATTTTTCGTTCTTTTTTTCTTTCTGTTTATATGTTATTCTTTCTTTTTTGTCTTCCTGTTCATAGGTTTTCCTTCTTTTTCTTTCTGTTTATATGTTATTCTTTCTTTTTTGTCTCCCTGTTTATAGGTTTCTCTCGTTATTTCTTTCTGTTCATACGTTATTCTTTCTTTTTTGTCTTCCTGTTTATAGGTTTTTTTTTCTTTCGGTTCATACGTTATTTATTTTCTTCCTGTTTATACGTTTTCTTTCTTTTTTGTCTTCCTGTTTATACGTTCTTTCTTTTTTGTTTTCCTGTTTAAACGTTATCCTTTCTTTTTTGTCTTTCTTTTCATACGTTATTGATTCTTTTTTGGTCGTCTTGTTTATGCGTTTTCTTTCTTTTTTCTTCTTGTTTATACGTATTCTTTTTTTTTTTCTACCTGTTTACACGTTTTCTCTATTTTTTTCTTCTGGTTAATACGTTTTTTTTCTTTTTTTCTTCTTGTTTATACGTTTTCTTTCTTTTTTTCTTCTAGCTTATACCGTTTCATTCTTTTTTTTCTTCCTGTTTATAAGTTTTCTTTCTTTTTTTTCTTCCTGTTTATACGTTTTCTTTCTTTTTTTCCCTGTCTATATTTTCTTTTTTTTTCTTCTTGTTTATAAGTTTTCTTTCTTTTTTTCTTCCTGTTAATACGTATTCCTTCTTTTTTGTCTTCTTGTTTATACGTTTTCTTTGGTTTTTTCTTCTTGTTTATACGTTTTCTTTTTTTTTCTTCCTGTTTATACGTTTTTTTTCTTTTTTAAATTGCTGTTTATACGTTTTCTTTCTTTTTTCCTCTCTGTTTATACGTTTTCTTTCTTTTTTAAATTCCTGTTCATACGTTTTCTTTTTTTTTCTTCCTGTTTATACATTTTCTTTCTTTTTTTCCTTCTTGTTTATACGTTTTATTTCTTTTTTCCTTCTTGTTTATACGTTTTATTTCTTTTTTTCCTTCTTGTTTATACGTTTTCTTTCTTTTTTTCTTCCTGTTTATACGTTTCTTTCTTTTTTTCTTCCTGTTTATACGTTTTCTTTCTTTTTTCCTTCTTGTTTATACGTTTTATTTCTTTTTTTCCTTCTTGTTTATACGTTTTCTTTCTTTTTTTCTTCCTGTTTATACGTTTCTTTCTTTTTTTCTTCCTGTTTATACGTTTTCTTTCTTTTTTTTCTTCCTGTTTATACGTTTTCTTTCTTTTTTTCTTCCTGTGCATACGTTTTCTTTCTTTTTTTCTTCCTGTGCATACGTTTTCTTTCTTTTTTTCTTCTTGTTACTACGTTTTCTTTCTTTTTGGTCTTCCTGCATCTACGTTATTCATTATTTTTAGTCTTCCTGTTTAAACGTTATTTTTTCTTTTCTTCCAGTTTATATTTTTTCTTCTTTTTTTCTTCTTATTTATACGTTTTCTTTCTTTTTTTCTTCCTGTTTATACGTTTGGTTTCCTTTTTTTCTTCCTGCTTATTCGTTTTCTTTTTTTTTCTTCCTGTTAATACGTTTTCTTTCGTTTTTTTTCTTCCTGTTTATACATTTTCTTTCTTTTTTTCTTCCTGTTTACACGTTTTCTTTCTTTTTTTTCTTTCGTGTTCATACGTTTTTTTCTCCATTTGTCTTTTTTAAATTTTTTAGTTTGAGAGGTTTTTCTTTCCATTTTCATTCTTTATTTATGTTTTTTACTTAATGGGTTCTGAGATTATTTTATATGAATATGAAACACTGGCGATAGAAAATATTTTTCCGTCATTTTTTGCGCAGGGTGTACACTCATAATAGAAAATAAAATAAAAAAGGCAAGTAAGTCATCAGCAGCTGACTGCCACCTCGATCGACATTCAATGTTCTTTTTCGAACACTTACCAGTAAGAATTAAATGAAGTATTTTTTTCTGCACGCGATGCACTAATTTTGTCTAACCGTAAGCGAGCGAATATTACCAAAGACATTTCGGGGTAAAATATGTAAGTTTTGGTACGTATCCTCTGTAGTTTCTGACTTTTAGCCGGACATACAGATGGACGGAGAATACGACTTTCCTGAATATAAAAGACTAGAAGACCTACCGGAGTTGCTCGAAGTCATGAAAAATAATATAGAATAGTTTAAAAGAAAGCGTGTTTAACACTTTTCTTTTAACCCTACATTTCCCCGTCTCTCTCTTATTCGCTCTCTCTCTCTCTTTCGCTCTCTCTCTCTCTCTCTTTCGCTCTCTCTCTATCTCTTTGGCTCTCTCTTTCTATCTCTCTCTCTTTCGCTCTCTCTATATCTTTCGCTTTCTCTCTCTCTCTCTCTTTCGCTCTCTCTATATCTTTCGCTTTCTCTCTCTCTCTCTCTCTCTCTCTCTCTCTCTCTCTATATATATATATATATATATATATATATATATATATATATATATATATATATATATCTTTCGCTCTCTATCTCTTTCGCGCTCTCTCTCTCTTTCGCTCTCTCTATATCTTTCGCTTTCCCTCTCTCTCTCTCAAGGTAGTTTTAGAATACACTTCTCCCCCCGATTACATCTCGCTATAATTCGTGCGCAAACTTTTGCAACTGCGTAAATCAATACGAACTCAATATCTGTGTGCATGTATGTGTGTGCATATGTGTGCGATGTTTGTGTTCCCTATAGAAAGAAATGTTAGAGAATCTACAAAATATCTAAAAGTGTATTCTCATGTAAAATTTAACGCGGAAGATAATGAATACGTTCCTGAATCTCCAAGTGCACCCTTTAGGGAGTTATGAAGGTATAACTGCTTTAAAAATTCAAATGTATCTTATTTTGATGAAATTTATACCATATGCATACAATTTTCTGAGAAAGAAAATGGAAGTGGTCCGGAATCTGTAAGTGCCCTCGTAACTTAAGGGAACTATTGGGGGCCGAACCTCTTTTTAAAACTTCAAATATATTCTATTTTGATGAAATTTATATCATATGTATAAAATACATCGACCCATAAATTAGTCTAACGTTAGTATTCTGATCATACCCACCTCGAGGATGTAATGAGGATGACTATGTGCTCCCGTAGTAACACATAACCAAGTAAAAGAGTTCAAGCAATTTTCCTTACCGCTTTTCTCCTTTGAAATTCTAACACATGCAATTCCTCGAGTTTTTCTTGTTTCTGTTGGCGCACTTTGATGTCTCGAAGTTCATCATTGGTTTTTTTGAGTTGATTCTATTGAAAAGAAAGACAAAAAAAGAATAGCAATCACTTCTTTATACAGGGTTTCTCCAGCTGTACGAGTGGTAAATTGTTGAAATATCATAACAGAAAACAAAATATAGCTTTTGAAGGGGATAATGACGTAGACAGGTACGCGAGTAGGTAATAAACAGCTAGCAATATATAGATGGCCGTTCTAAGTATGATACTTTTAGCATAATATGTAAGTTAAGTTGGCAGTGACGCAGATAGGTATATCCGTTTATATTAATAAATATACTAGACCATCAGCGTCTATATATATATATATATATATATATATATATATATATATATATATATATATATATATATAATAAATATTTGTTTTGTTTATTATCTATATACGTATACATTTCGTCCTTTATAGTTGGAACTCATCAGCATAGAGATATAACTATTCACTACTGGTCATGCGATTAAAAACCCCGGACTCCGAGTATTTTAAAACTCAAATCCCGGCATCTAGAACCACTCGGCCACAGCTGAATAGCGAATAAACAGTGATAATTTTAACACTTTATTCGACGGCTTGACGTCATAAGAGCGTTCAACTTAATGAAAGGAACGATGCATTTATAGCTAACGACGTCATGCTGTGTTAGTACTACACTTACAGTGCCATCACATATATATATATATATATGGGAAGAGAAGGATGAAAGTAATCCGACGTGATGGGAAAATGAAAAAGGAAAACAAAAAAATGGATGTTTTTTATGTGTACATCAACGTTTCGTCTTTATTTATAAGACTTCATCAGGATGATAAAATAGAGAAAAAATGTCATGCAAGTACAGATACATGTAGGGTAGACATATTGGGAAAAATAGAATGAAATAGTGGCCAACTGCTGGGTGGACGTCCGTATTTGTTGGAGAAATAGAAATGAATGTAGAAAAGAATGAGTGGGGAAAAATGGAAAGATGGGGTGAGCCAGGACTACTGTGGCTGGTGGTAAGAGAAAGAGGTGAGGGATGAGCAGGGGTAAAGTGGATGGCAGAGAGGGAGGTGAGGAAGAGGGGGGGGAGGGAGGTGTTTGACCAGATGGCTGCGGTTCAAGATTGAAGGGGAAAAAGTAAGTTGGAATGTTTGTGTATGGGGGGTGTATGCAGGGAAATATATATATATACTAGCAAAAGCTACTCGCCCTCTGGGAAGCAATTACTTGAGAAGGGGGCGTTAATTAAAAAAATATGTTTTTTTCTCTAGAAAATTCCATAATTTTAATAAACTTTGGTAAATTTGTAGATTAACATCCTCAGCTAAATTATCCCCCCAACTGTCTTAAAATAGGATTCTTTTTAGGGTCATTATAGATTGCTAGGGCAGTTAATATGTTTTTAACACTAACCCTAAGTTAAACTGGCAATGTTGTAAAACCACACACAATCATCACAAAAAGGTCCCCCCCCCCTAGAGAAACATAACGCACAGAATTCATCTTCAAGGGCAAAAAAATCGTTAACTGCCATTAAATCTTAGAATGGCATGAAAATAGAGGATTATTTTACATTAAATTTATATGCTAAACTGATCTCTCATTCTAAATTCTAAAATAGTTTTTGATGTTTCTCTTTCGGCCAGGGGTTTCAGGGTATGAACACGTAATCGCCTGAAAAAGTAGAATGTCATTTTATCGAGGGTGGTGTGGGGTGATGTGAGGGTGTTTATCTACAATAATATCCAAACTTTCAATATTTGTATTTATGCCATAAAAGATATTTAATTAGTTAGATCATGGTAAAGTTATTTATTTAATTTTCACTGGAAAGGTAAACACAACTAAAATCAATTGCTAAAAATTAAAATAAAAAGGGATGTATACTTAAAAAAAAATATAAGATTTAAAAAAAACTAAAAATGGGTAAATTTGCAGATTAACACCCTCCATTAATACCCCACCACCCCTAAAAATGGCATTCTGCTTGTTTAGGGTATTACATGTTAACACCATGGAAAACGGAAAGAAAGAAAAACAAATAATTTAGAATTTAGAGTGATGGATCAGTTGTATATATATTTAACATAAAATGTTCCCACATTTCCGGGCCATTGTATTTTTTTAGGGACCTTAACAAAATATTTGTACCACTAACCCTAAGTCCGGGTGACATGGTCACAAAACCACACGTAATCTCCTAAAAAAGTAGCGGCCCTATCCAAATAAATGCAGCGGATTTTACTCCCATAACAAAAATAATTTAGTTTACTGCCCTAAAACTGTCCGGAAAAATTTAATTTATATACGAAAATCTTCCCCACTTTCAATTATAAAATAATTGTGTTTTTTTCTTTTCTTCTTTCCATCAAGTTAAAAAAGGTAGATATTTTTTTATTGGAGGGATTTCGCGGAGGATGTTAATTTACAATCATACCAAAATATAAATCTCTATTTTTTTCGTAATCTGGACAGATCACAGTGCTACTAAACTTATGTTTTTATTTGTCAATGAGAATACTGAAATAGGAAGCATTTAAAAAATAAGTTTGTTGTTAAAATTTATGAATTAGGCATTTACTTTATTCATTCTTCTCGTTCATTTCTGTTCGCCCTTTCTACCTTCCGGCAACTACATCGCATTGCTACAGCCTCGGACTACTAACCTGCACTTATATTTACCAGCAATGCTTCAAGCAAACTACAATCTCCTTTTAAAATTATTTATGTATTTATTTTTCACGGAAAATGTAAAAACTGCAAAAAGAGGGCGAGAGAAAGTGGTAGAGAGAGAAAGAGAGCAAGAAAACCACACTCTCCCTTCCACCCCCTTTCTCTTCTCGCTTCTGCCTCATTTGTAGCAAGCCACAACCTTCGGTAAGGTCGCATAGAGTTAAAACTTAAGGTGTTTTTATTATTTTTTCCAATTTATTTATTAAATAACTTTAATTAATTACTGTTAATATAGACGAAACTATTGCATATAGATAGAAAGGCAATTCCAAATTTATAATACTAAACATTAATTAATTATGAATGGTGTCAAAAATAGTTATGATAATTAGGCAGCCAAAGATTCTCACTTAATCTTTTATCTCCACTATATATACATAATATCAAGATTTTATGTTGTATTATTGAAGTATGTATACGATTTTGATGAGTGCGTGCATTGTGATGCTAGGTTCCATTTCCAATGAGCGAAACCGAGACGTAAGTGTTGCATAGTTGTTGAGGCGTCTGTCTGCTGATAGACCGCCCTTTTTTGGTCTTCCATTGTTCTGTTTATGTCGGCTTCCTAACTTGCTCCATATTAGTAATGGGCGATTATTTTAGGAGCCGTAACAAAATTTTTGTACCACTAACTCTAAGTCCGAGTAGCAGGGTCACAAAACCAGGTTACCCTGTCGATGTCATGTTATTTAGAGATCAATTGTGCATACATAGTACACAGCATGGCACATCTGTTTTTCCAATTTCACGTCTGAATTTTCTTATTTTCTCTGGAGCCTGGTTTTGAACAAAACTGTAATTATGGAATTACTTGTGAAATCAGTAAATGCAGTTCCTAGACGGCTTTAGAAAATTGTGGTAGATGATGTCGCCTATGGGAACTTGAATGAGTGCGTTCACTGAACTGGCCGCGATTGTCTCACTCGTTGTGCCGGTTCAAAGTTGTTGTGCGATTTAGTCAGTGCTGCAACAAAGAACTCTCATCCCAACTAGAATCACAACTCTAGTTTCAAAACAAGAAACAGATTTATTTGCTGGAGGTTACAAATGATACTTGTGTTCTTAGGTTGAATGGCAGACTTGCAAAATGAGATCTCTTATCGCGGCTGCATCAAATCTAAGTTCTATAAACACAACAGCCCCCCTGTTCCCGAGGACCACCGAAAACCACCTGCCATCTCGTACATCTAACTCCAACTGACTGTTAGCTCTCAGAAAGACTGACTCCTCTGATATGCCCAGAGGGCCAGGTATCCCCCTCTTCTTTTTCATCTCATGGAATCCTTTCCTCCTGACTAAAAATCTTGGATCCCAGTCTTTCTCACTGATCGCCAGTCGACCACCTTGCGGATGACCGCTGGAAATTTCCTCTAGAGATAACTGCCAGACAGTCTACTCAAGGGGCTGATCGATGGTTCAATCTAAGAACATCACTTTTTGGTCTCAGCATGATTCTGTTTTTTTATGAGGCACTTGTTTCCTTTCAAAGAAAAATAAGATTCTGTGTGGCCCAAAATACAAAATCAGAGATATTTAAAAAAAATTCTGTGCCACTCCCCTTTTTTCTTTGATCGAACATCTAACACCTGCAGGTTTACACCTATACTGATTCTAAATAAAACCTTATGTCATCATCATCATCATCATCATCATGATCATCATCATCATGATCATTATAATCACCATAATCATCATCATTATCATCATCATGATGATCATGATGATGATCATCATTATTATCATCACCAGGATCATCATTTTTTAGTCATTGGACTGTCACGAATCTTCTTGACTCTCTCCGGCCATCTTTTTCTATCATCCATCACACCAGGTAGGTATTCATCGGTGCATTAGAAGTCTTCTACTACTTGCTTATCATAAGTGCGGTCATCTCACTAAATCACATCCCTGCTTTGGCATGCACAAAAGGACATCACTGACGATGTAATCCTTCGTCCTCCACCAGTGACTAGCAAACATGATTCTTCTCTCTCTCTATCTCTCTCTCTCTCTTTCTCTGATGAAGGTGTCTGTAGAATTGCTCCCTTGTGGGATGCTGCCTATAGGAGATGTTAAGAGCAGCTATACACTTTTTTTTTATCACATTCATTTCTTGTGAGAATTATATTTCAACTAGTCGGTACACCCGGTGTTGCCAAGAGCCATAAAAAACACAATAGAAAGATTAAAAAGTGTGTATAAAACCTTTATATCTCGCTACCTCTCTCAATCTGTCTCTCTGTTGTTCTCTCTTCCCCCCTTGCCGGTTTTTCAACATTTTCCTCCCCACCCCTCTTTCATCGCCGCCTATATCATTCCTCTCTCTTGTTTCAATGTATTGAAAATAATAATAATGTAAGTCATTTACATATCCTTTATATAATAGATAACATTGGAAATGCTTGAAAAACCGCCCCCCCCCGTACAAAACCTGACCGAGTTGCCACTCAAAGAATTTTTTATAAAAGTAATTTTAGATAGTATTTATCCAGAGCATACAACCCGTAGTTTTCTTTGATAGTGACAGAACTACATATGTTAATCAATTAATTTCTGTTGGATTAATAAAATGTTAAAGTTCAATAATAAAACTCAATAAGCGCATTCACATTTTATTAAAAAAAATCTCTTTTTAAACATCTAACAAGCGGGTTATTTTGAATTATATCTCTATTTATTTTTGAATATATATTCTAGATAACACGGTGGGTTACATGGTCACATTATTTCTTTTTGTATTTCATTAACATTTAGAGAGCCTATGTATAAAAAGTAAAGTATATATATGTTTATATATTCGTATGTACGCTCGTAAACTAATCAAGCGATCATTTATGAATTTTGAAACACAGCTGCTTGGCCTCAGGGGGTAATATAGGCTGTGTTTAGTTCGATTTAATTTCATGCAAAGGGAATAAAGAAGGGGAAACCCTTCGTGAAAATTTAGATACCTCCGGTTTTTATGAAATTTTAACAATAAGTATCAGAGATCAATAAGTAAATATTTAAAAAATTCAGTTTCTTTTGAGTATTTTAAAGGAATTTTAGGCTGCATAATATGGGCCCAATTTCTCATTTAAAAATTCAGACATTTGCATGAAATTTGATCCATAGTCAAAAGAAGCAAGATTATCTGAATTTAATTTCTTCTGAAGACCCTCTTAAGCTAAAGTCTTAAATTTTAGACATTTTCTAAAATCAAAATCATGTACTTGATTTTGATAAAAATTGGAATAAGGATTCTAGACATAAGTTTAGTAGCATTTTATCTTGATTTTACTCTTCGTAAGGGGACATAAAAGTGGTGCAAAAATGTTTAATTCGGGGAATTAATTTTACCCGTCCTGTGACGGGTATTCTATTTAACTATAAAACTGAGAAACAAAATAAATCAATGAATTTCTTCTTAATAGATTTTGTATTTCGGCACTACATGTTGGGTATAACGTAAAAGAGACAAACGAAAGGAACTAAACTGACCCTTAGTGCGAGTTGATCCTGTTTTTTCTTGAAGAGTTGAGCTTCGTCATCGGCAAGTAAACGTGCAACTTGCCTCCGCATCGCTTCGTTATCCGCTTCTTTTTCTTCCAACTCCATCATCTTCTTTTGTTCCGTCTCTATAATCTGCCGCTTCAGTTGCTCGGCGCCAATGGCCTTCACCATCTTCCGGTTCTTCTCTATCTCATCTTGAATTCGTATCGCGTTCTGTCGGTCCACCTCCATCATCATGTCGAGGCGCAACTCTTCCACACTCATTTCATTCTTGATGATTTTCTTCTCTTCAACTTGAGCGTCCAGAATCGCGTGGCACTTGGCGTTATGAATAAGCTACAAAAATAAAAAAGGGTGAAATAATTCTTAAAAAAGGAAGAGATAGATCAGATAATTGTCTGTGTGTTGGTGGGCATGTGCATGTCAGATTATGTCATGTGCCACCAGAGTGTTAGAATTGTAGGGGTCAGTTGCTCGAACTTATATAGTATGTATTATGGCTTGAGAGAAATGTCTGTGTTGGTGTGTATAGGTATGTGTGATGTCACCAGTGTTAGAATTGTAGGGGTCAGTTGCTCGAACTTATATAGTATGTATTATGGCTTGAGAGAAATGTCTGTGTTGGTGTGTATAGGTATGTGTGATGTCACCAGAGTGTTAGAATTGTAGGGTCAGTTGCTCAAACATATATACGTATGTATTATGGCTCGAGAGAAATGGATGTGTGTTGGTGTGTAAACTTCTGTCAAATTATGTCAGATGCCACCAAAGTGATAGAATTGTAGGCATGAGTTGCTCAAACTTACTTATGTATGTATGTGATATAACCCGAAAGAAATGTATGTGTGTTTGTTTGTATAGGCCTGTCATATTATGTCAAATGCCACCAGAGTGTTAGAATGTTATGGCTGAGTTTCTGGAACTTATATACGTATATATTATGGCTCGAGTTAAATGTCTGTGTGTTAGTGTGTATGATAATATAAAGAATATATTAAATTTCAGAAAATAGCTTTAAAAAGAATAATATAATATTCCAATGGATGATACCCTTTGACACCGCATGATATACCCGGGGATTCATTATTACAAATACTTTTACTCTTTCCCACATACACTTATTATTTTTTCTGATTTTATAACGATTCATAATCTTTTTAAAAAAAAATCAAATTAATAATGTAAACCAATGCTTGTTAAATAATTGTTTTTTTTCTTTGTAGAGAGAAGACTTGTTTCTTTAAAAAAAAAACTTAGGTTTAAAGGTCTTTTTTTAATAAATTATTCCTTGTTTCACTGTTACAATATAATAAACATGTAAATTATACAACTTTACATTTGTTTATCATTATTTTATCTTATATAATATATATATATATATATACATATATAAATATATATATATATACATATATGTATATATATGTATATATATATATACATATATGTATATATATATATATATATATATATATATATATATATATATATAAGTAAGGAAAGTAACATCTTTGAAGCACGGATTAGAATGTATTAAACTGAAATATTTTGTAAAATCAACAATCGTGCAATTTTAAATGAAAAATTCATTTATTTAATTATTTTTTGTGAGATTTCGTTGTAGAACAACTTTGTCAGGCGAGATAGTCTTATAGTTCTTTTTTCAAAATATTTCATATTAATATATATATATATATATATATATATATATATATATATATATATATAAATATCTCTTAGTTTTTTCCTTTTTCATTTCCCATTACGTCGAATTACTATCATTCTACCTTTCTCATATATATATATATATATATATATATATATATATATATATATATATATATATATATATATATATGAGAAAGGAAGAATGATAGTAATTCGACGTAATGGGAAATGAAAAAGAAAAAAACCAAGAGATATTTTTTTATATATTCATCAACGTTTCGTCTTTATTGTAAGACTTCCTCAGGATGATAATTTGAAGAAAAATGTTATGCAAATATATCGAAATTTTGTGTTGACATGATGGAGAGATAAAGGAAAGTAGTAGCCTATTCTCACAGCCTGGACTCTCCTCCGGCGCCCAGAGCTACTACTTACCTTCATCTCTCCGCCATGGATGCTCCAAAGATGTAGTCAATTTCTTTATACATATATATCGTCGCAAGTATGTTTTTTTCATCAACTTTCCTCTTCTTTTTCTTCCTGTTTTTTTTTAAAATTCCTTCAGGTTTTTCGATTAAGTCTTTCAACTGATTTTCATTGTTGGTTTTACTTTTTCTTTGAACTATGTTGGCATAGCAATTATCTTTCCTGTAAGGCCTTCCTTGTAGTCCATACCTTCTTTCTGTGCTTCTGAGAAGGATAAACCTTTTTGTATTTAACTTCAATTATTTCCTTTTCTTATTTTTAGATGTGCTGCAATTCGTGGAATTGGCAGGATGCTTACCAGATCAATTTAAACACATAGTCACCATTTAAGCAGTATTTAATGGTATGGTGTGGATCTTTTTTGCTGCATTTTCCACATATTTGTTTGTTTCTGTGGTTAACCTTTATGGTGCAAAAAATCTCCGACACCTGAAACATTTAAGAAGGTGCGATATGTATCTATCCTTATTATTTCATAGCCCATCTTTATACTTTTGGGTATTTAGAGGGTGTTAAAAGATAGGGTGTAGGTGTTGGTATTTGCTATCTATTAATTGTCCAATTCTGTGGGCTTAGCAGCCGTGTCGTTGTCCTATATTCTAAATTGCTTGATCCTCAGCCACAGCTTTCTGTTGTGCAGGGTGGTCGCTATAAAAGCTCAACATTTGTTAAACGCTAATTCATTTTTACAAAGAATAACTTTTATAAAGTTTTTCTAAGACTGATATTATAATACGGCCACATGTGCTCAAAATGTCGTCCGTGCACTTCGTAGCAGCGTCTTAATCTAGAAATTCAAGCTCGCGTGGCATATTGAAGAGTAACATGGGAGATATAATCCCAAGCTCTAATCAAGCACGTTTTCAAATCATCAATTCTGAGTTTCTGCTAATAACAAGCTCCAAACACAGTAATCCATGACATTTAAGCCTGGTCTTTTTAAGGGCCAATCCTTCAGTGAAATGAAATCAGGAATAGATTACTGAAGTAATTGAATTGAAGCTCTTGTTCTAATTTCTCGTTTTCCTAGCGACCACCCTTTTTATTTTGTTAGTGGTATTAGTGATGGGCTGGGAGGGTTGTGAGCTGTTGTTTAGTTGTTATATAGGACAGGGTTAGGCTTGACCAGCCGATTTATCACATCAGACGCCTTCGACCTACCGTCTCGTCCAAGTAAGAGCCAAAGAAAAAAAGTTGTAGCTAATGGTTTTTTAGTTTTATAGTTATCAGCTCTCAGTAACCAGCATATAATCCTATGCCTCACAGTCGCCACCTACGACCAACATGTGGCCCTATTGGGGCGTGTCTTATCCCTCTGCAGAATTCATGTTGATGTATTGTATAGCACCAGCTCACAGGGTGAATATATTTTTGGAATCAGTGCCAGGTAATAGTAAGTACAGCAATAGCGTAGAACATCTCATGATGGTATCACGTGAATTCAGCAACAAGAGTAAAAACATAAATTACGAGGGCATTCGTGATGATACACTTTTCCCAGGCATTACCTCCTCCTTTGTTCATTCGTCATATATACTAGAAAAATTATGCGACCAGAGGGGAGCATATTTTTCTAGTAATAATGATACAAATATAGAAGAATATATGAGGGTACATTTCAGATTCTGCACAACATATCAAACTTAAATATTACACAGCAGTAATATGCTTTTGAAGTTACGTGTACATATATCATTGGTTCGTTGAATCATGTGACGTAGAAAGAATTTGAAGTGAGATATCAGTTGCAGCTTGAATTGAGAAAACATATAACAATATAAGTTTCTGCTAAATAAGGTTTTAGACCTTCCTGTCCACTCTGAACATATACACAAGCAACTAAGAGTTATAATAAATTATGTTTTAAGATAAAATGGCCGTCGTCTCCTCGTTCATGCATGAACATGTTGCAACTACCTGTCCACAAGAAGGAATCAGAGAACATTGTTGCCACTAGCCCCGAGTAGGGCGTAGGTTAAACGTGTTTTGCTGCTGTCCCTCGCAGAAGACTACCCGTCAATAATATAACACTTTTCTTTTAAAGTTTCTAATAAATTAATATTCTATAATATACATTTATAATTGGTATTTTATTATATATGTAAAATATTTTTCTCGATAGTAATATTATTATAATTATTAATACAATTAATTAAAGAGATTTTATAGCGTTTAAGAATATATTTAAACTTTCAGTTTCAAGGGAGATAATTACATGGAAACTTCCGGTTCTCATGTTAAGAGAACATATACTACACTTTGTTCTTAGCCAACAGTACAAGGAGCGATAAAGAGTATTCTTTTGTGACTAGACACAGATGAATGAATTAAAAAAAAAACTCGATTTAATCGAAATTTATAAGTGCTGTATGTTCAATCGTACTATAGGGATTATTTGAATATCTCGCTTATATCGTTTGACTTTTGCACACATTTTAGATGAAATTTACTAATTATTTTTAACTTGTATTTTTATCCGGAAATAAAATTCTAATTTATTTTTGAAAGACTTGAAAATCGAACTGTAATGCAATGCCTTAATTGCTGGCGGCCATCTTGTAATTTCCTTTTTTTTTCGCGCTTGACATCTATAAAAATAAATACGTTTGACATCATTTTATTTTGCTTTAACTTAAATTTATTTTGCTATAACTACGTATGGTATGCAGTCCTTTCACAATTATATAATCCTTCCATTCTAGCAAAAATATGCGAGTATAATTAAATGGAAATAATATTTGAATTAAAAAACAATAAAACTGAATAGTGAACTAATGAGATGTTCGTTTGAAAAGCAATATGCAAATTACTTAACCTTAGAGCGTCGATGGCATACACACGATCATTAGAAAGCTGTTTTTTTTATTATGAATATGAATTTGGCGTTTTAATCTCACTGTCGTTGCGATAAATAACCCTAACTGTATTTATAAATATTTATGTGTCTCTCACCTCATTAAAGTGTTTGATTTCGTCGGTTTGTTTACGAGTGAATCGAAATGCATTATGGTAGAATTGAATTTCGTAATGGAATTAATGTGTGAAGGGAAAGGGATACTCTCTAACTTGTTTGCTTGGCCGATGTGAGTGTGTTTGGGTGGATGGCTTTGTTTTTGATGTATCATGTAAAATTGGATCGCAAACCCCAAAAGTAAATTGTCCGGAAAATTTGTTTGTTTCTTTGTTTGTTTTGTTTAACGGACTATCAACCTTTTTTCAGGTCATTAAATGCCGAATCAATCTGTATCCTTAAAAACATTCTTTAAAAAACATTCTTTAAAAAGAAAAAAACAAACATTTAAAAAACATTCTTTAAACCTTTTTAACGGCATATCATCCTTTTTCAGTTCGTTTAATGCCAAATTCAGTTTGATTTATATGTCTGTGATAATTATATTTTTTATATAGATCAACAGCCTTTTAAAGGTGCATTATTGTCTCTACTTTATTTAACAGTTCCTCATTCTACCTGCTCTGTAGAACGGTTCATCTTTTAGGGGCCAGTCCAATGCTTTCAGTAAGAATATGCTTGATTGTGCACGTAGTCTGGCATGCATAGCATATTGGTTGCTGTTCGTCTTCAAGTAAGCGAAGTCTGGATAACACTACTTCCTCCTTTCGGCTTTTTCGTGAGCTTTTTTTCCATTCTCCTATTGTAGCTTTGATCGCTAGGAGTTTATTATGTGTATTGCTACTCCAACGTTGTTGTCTTTGTTGTTGGATATATTTGTTAATCTTCATTTTTTAAGTCTGTATATGGAATCTTAAAATTGGTCTTCTGAGTCATGCCTAAGGTATACCTGGCTGCCATCAGCCTGGTTGTTTCCTCTGAAAAGATCGGGAAGACTCTCAGGAAGGCGAATTCTATATGCACTATATAAAAATATAGACATATGCGTTATAATATGCACTATATAAAAATATAGACATATATGCACTATATAAAAATATAGACATATGCGTTATAATATGCACTATATAACAATATAGACATATGCGTTATGATAAAAGGAAGGCAATCATTGAATTACAAACAAATAATACGGAATAGTGAATTAATTAATAAAATGTACTTTTGAAAACAATATGCAAATTAGTTAACCTTAGGACGTCGATCGCATACGCCTGATCAGTATATTATAAGGCTATTAAGTACTGGTGCAGATTAGGACCCAAGCAAACCCTGACCCTAACCCTAACCCTAACGTTAACCCTAACGCTAGTCTTACCCTTAACGACGCCTAGTCGATTTTAGTTGGGTCCTAATCTGCACCAGCACCAACTATTATTATTTTATTTTGAATATGAATTTGGCGTTTTAATCTCAATTTCAGTGCAATAAATGGCCCAACTCAAAAATGGAGACTTATACTTCTCTCACCTCGTTGAGATGTTTGATTTCGTCCTCTTGTTCTTGCTTTAGTTCATTGGCTTTCGCCAAAAGTGATTGCGCATTCGTCTTGGCTTCGATCTCGATGTCGGTGAGGATGTGGTCTTTTTCTCGCTGCAGATCCTTCTTCTTCATATATTGTTCTCGTTTCACCCGTTCCTGTAGTCGGTTCTCTTTCTGCGCACGATGATATTCCTCCATGGCCCGACGCTCTTCGTCCGACAAAACGTGCGCGTTGTCCTTGATTCGGTTAAACTCATTCGGATCCAACACGACTGTCCGTTGCGAAGGATCTTTATCCGGGATCCTGCAACCAGAGAGAAAAACAACAAAAACATTAAGACAGAATCGATATTTTGAAGATGCGTCTATTCAATCTGTGTGGTTAGCGATGAAAATACTATTTAAAACTTAAACGTGACAGACCGACCAAAAGACAGAGATGCATAGACGTTAGTAAAATGCTATTTCAAAGTATGACAGACCGACGATAATACTATATTAAACTATAACAGACCGACGAAAATTCTGTTTCAAACTATAACAGTATGACAAGTCGGCAAAAATGCTATTTGAAATTATGACAAAACGAATAAAATGATATTTGAAACTATGACAGACAGACGAAAATTCTATTCCAAATTATGACAGACCAACGTAAAATTCTCTTTCAAGCCATGCTAGACCAACGAAAATGCTATTTCAAATTATGATAAACCGACGAAAATGCTATTTCTAATTGTGACAGACCGACGAAAATGCTATTTCAAACTATGACAGACTGACGAAAATTTCAAACTTAACAGCCTCTTATATAGAGTCTTTAATGCAACAACGGCGTGGAGGCGTGTTTTGAATTTTCACTCCACATTGAAAACAAGGAAGTACTTCTCCACTTACAGTCTTCTTTAGAAATGTCAGTTTGTTTGGCTTCGGGCTAGCGACTTGTTCCTGTGAAATATTCTCGTTTCGAAAACAGTCAAAAGTCTGCCAAATTCAGTTTCTTATGAATGCGATGAATCAATTTGACTGCCTCATATGTCCCAGGACATGGGAGTACTTAAGTCTAAGTCTTCAATCTGCACGTAGTTCAATTAATAATTCACTAACCAAACGATAATGTACTAATTAAATTTAACATTTTGATAAAAAAAAAACGGCTAATTTACGTAAAGAAAAGAACACTACCAGGCAATGCCGAGTAAATATTCACAAAGCAATATATCCTCGGACAGAAAAATAGACACTTTTCTTTTTGTAATATTCATTATTTTAGGGGTCATCAGCAAGACAATTAGTCAAGAGACGGGGGGGTCGACATCTAGAACGTTTTTAATTAAAAAAAAAACTTTTTTTCATCGACGTCTGGTCTCCCAGGCTTTAATTTCTTGCGCTTTAGGAAGGGGTTAGATTATTGCAAATCGCCTAAGGCTCCCTACTAAAGGATGTCAACAGGGCTGCTCAGGTATTTTTAAAGCAAGTGTGCTCAACCTCTTGGGCGCTTACTTTTTAATCCCCACTTTCCAACCTTGTGTTACATCTTACCGTGGTGGTGGTGGTGGTGTGTGTGGGGGAGATAACAAAATAAAAATACACAGCATGAAACAATATCTTATTCGGCATCTTTTCCGTTTCATATATATATATATATATATATATATATATATATATATATATATGTATATATATATATATATATATATATATATATATATATATATATATATATATATTAGGGGAGGTCGATTTTGAAACTGTAAATAATCGCACTCGAAGAAAGTTGCCAAATAATGTCAAAAGTTACCACAAGAAATATTTTTCTTCAAAACTTTGTATTTATTTGAGCATTGCAACTTTAAGATCAAATAAATCGAGATTTTTTCTCACAGCCTAGAATTCACCGGCAGAAGTGTCGCCTTAAATTAAACCCGGGTTTTAACAAAAAAAAAGTAATACATTACTTAATAATAAATATTTTAAAGTTTATTATTCCTTTTCTTAAGAAATTAAATGTACATATTCAAATTAAAAAGGAATAAAACACTATAATATTTAATTGTATATATAAATAATTATTTATTTACATAGGCGTTTTATTTATTGGATATTTTTTATGGTATTCACCGGTTGAAAATTCAACGAGCGAATTTGAATTCAAGTGTTGATTCTGTGTTTACATATTTAATTATCACAAATATATATTGAATTGTCGAGCGCTGGCTTATCTAATCCCACTTTCCCGACCTTTTGTCACACCTTACCTTGTGGGAGTTAGATAAATAAAAACTAGTTCAGCCAGGGGTTTTTACCCCACCAAATAAACCGGTATCGTCCGGGTCTTTGGGTCTGGATTCACGCCTGTCTATTGGGGCTTGTCCGTCCTGTGCAGTTCTAGGAGGTACACCTCCCAGGTTTTGCCTTCCCTCTTTGGGAAGGAGTAAGTTTATTGCTTACTGTCTGAGGCGGCCCTACCGGGGAATGCCGACGGAGCTGCCCAGGCAATTTTTAAATTGCCAGAGTGCTCACCTCTCGAGCACTGGCTTTCTCATCCCACTTTCCTGGCCTTGTGCCAATCTTACCTTGTTGGAGGTAGATAAATAAAATCTAGTTCAGTCAGGGGTTTTTACCCCACCAAATAAATCGGTATCGTCCGGGCCTTTGAGTCTGGATTTACGCCCGTCTATTGGGGCTTGTCCATCCTGTGCAATTCTAGGAGGTGCATCCTCCCAGGCTTTGTCTTCCCTCTTTGGGGAGGAGTAAGTTTATTGCTAACTGTCTGAGACGCCCCTACAGGGGAATGCCGACGGGGCTGCCCAGTCAATTTTTTAATGGCCAGAGTGTTCACCTCTATAGTGCAGGCTTATCTAATCCCACTTTCATGACCTTGCGTCACATCTTACCTTGTTGGAGGTAGACAAATAAAACTATTTCAGCCAGGGGTTTTTACCCCACCTAAAATATTATATGTATTGGAGTTGATGGGAGAATGGATAAGGACACATTGATGTATAAGGAAATTGTGGATGAAAATAGACAGAGAATTATGAAAAAAACTAAGGGACCAGAACACCATTTAACTTTTACAAAAGAAACACCATGTGAAAGTAAATATCTGACACAGAGTTCTTCCTAATAGTGGTGCAACAGGTGCTGTTCATGCAGATCAAGTGGTGGATGTTTTGCATCAATTCCATAGTGAGAACAGTATCAAGGCTATACTTGTTGACAACACTAATACTAACACAGGTTGCGAAGGTGGAATGGTTGCAATTTTAGAAAAAAACTTTTTAAAAATCTTCACACAATTGGTTGCTCTTTGCATCATAATGAACTACCTTTCAGAGCCCTTTTTAAAAACATAGATGGTTGCGCAAAGGGCCCTACAACATTCAGTGGCCCTCTGGGGAAATTATTCTCAAATGATTGCCATGATTTACCCCAAATATCATTTTCCACTATTAGCAATCCTCTAGAGTCAATTTTTTAAATTGATGAAATACATGATCTTAGTTCTGACCAAAGACTCCTTTATGAATACACAGTGGGTATTTCTAGAGGTAAGATTGACTCTAGATATACCTGCTGGAAAATTGGTCCTTTAAACCAAGCAAGATGGTTAACTTTGGCCATCAGGCTCATGTGTTTATGGACTTGTGGTGCATACCCACAAAGGCACACAACAAAACTACACTATGTAGTAAATTTTATTGTAAATGTGTATGCCACTTCTTGGTTTGAAATTAAAAGAAATAGTAAATTCCACAATCAGCAAGTGCACATTTTTAATATGATCCAGAGGATTAAGGAGCAGCCTCAGGAAATCCAAGATATCACATTTAGAAATATACAAGGTAATACATTTTGTTTACTGCCTGAAAACTTTCTATATTCCATGGTTAAATCTGAGGAGATTGAAGTAAAAGAAGAAGCTTTAAAAAGAATTTTGGCCATTAGGTAAGTAATATTTATTCATATATCTCTGACTCAATTATTTATTCCAATTTATAGAATCATTTTTAAAGATTTTATCTAATTTCACCATAATTATTAAAGCAGTACAGATTGGAATTTTTTAATAATTCAATTAATTAATTTGTTCTTTCAGGAGTGAGGAGTCAACCAGAAAAAGATTAAAAAGAATACCACCTATTAATTTTAATGCCACACATTGGATACAATTAATAGATTTAAAATTATGCTGCATTTTTGGCATTCTCAGGGCGTGGAATGGGCAGTTAAGTTAATAACAGAAGCTTCACAAACTGTATATGGTTTTGAAGCAAGGCTTCAACACATTACAGCCAAAGTTTTGAGTCAGAAATTGAGACCAGCATTTTTGTCTAAGGGGTCTTATATGGAGCAATTTGACTCTCAATATTAAGCTCCATTAAAATAGTGTTAGGTTTTTCCTTATTTCTTTGCTTGTTATATTTTCACTTATAACAGAAAAAAATCATTTTTTTAGGTATTCAAATATTACTGTTTAATTCATCACGTTAAAAGGTAGTTTACAAAAGCAGATACTGAAAATGAGGGGGGGGGCAAATTTTCGATTTGAAGATTTCTTTAATTAATATCATTTTTATAAAATAAAAGGACATTCCCTGATTTTAAATGCACAAATTATTTGGTTTTCACACCAGTATTCAAGCAAATCTTGCAAAAACGAGGAATTTTCAGTATATTCTTGTCTACGATCTTTGATACCAAACGCTCAAAAAACCGCTGAAGTTTTTGATCTAATTTTTTGCATGAGTATTTAATAGGTCTATATACAACTTTCGGTACGTGCCTTTTTTTAATATTTAAAAAAAAGTGTAAAATCGACCTACCCTAATACATACATATATATATATATATATATATATATATATATATATATATATATATATATATATATATATATATATATATATATATATGAAACGGCGTCGTATGTAGGTAAAATATAATTTAATATTATGAACAGCCCCTTTAAGTAAAATAAAAGCCGAGCACTGTAGAGGGATTAAACAAATAGACATTAACCTTATGCTTCAGTGTGAGACTCCGACTCTGTTGTTGAGTTCTATCTGAATGTCTTGATGTTTACGCTTGCCGCTCTCATAGTAAATATAACTAAATTTCTCCGTTATCAAGTGACAACAGCCAATGGCCAAGGGTTGGGGCAACCACTTACAGATTCAAGGTGTCTCTGTGAACCGGGTTCGCGCCTTGTGACCGTCTGAGATTGTTATTTCTCTACACTGAGGAGAGCCGACGTCATATGTAGGAAAAATATTGAAACATAATTTAATATTATATATATATATATATATATATATATATATATATACACAAGAGCTCACTTACGCCAGAGTCCGAATGAGGTCCCTCATAATAATCATAACAGTTTCCTTTTCCTTAGCCGAATTCGGCTGCGTTTTTTTTCCTGGTCTGTTGTTGCTGCTGTTGTTATTGCTGTTGTTATTGTTGTTGCAGGTGTTTTTGTTGGCCAGGGTTTTCTGCTGTTTCCGTTTGACGTGGTTCGGCTCACCAAACAGGGTTTCATCGACTTGCGAATGGTCACTCACAGTTCGATATTGTCGATGACGTCGATTCCGTAACGAACTCGATGAACTGCTCACTCGCGTTTGCGTACTAGTCGGCTGAAAGAGAAAGCAAGAAGAACACGTTTAAGAAGATGATGACGATATATATATATATATATATATATATATATATATATATATATATATATATATATATACATATTATAATATAAAATGAAATAATAAAATAAGGTGCCAATATTGAGCTTCAGTTTTTATCCGGATGTTTCACTAATTATAAGATATTAGTTGACGCTTATATCTTTTGTTGGATTACTTTATATATATATATATATATATATATATATATATATATATATATATATATATATATATATATATATATTGGAAGGGAAAAATTCCCGCGCTCTCTACCAGCGTTGCGGTAGGTGAGTCCACGAACTCCAGGATAAGATTATTTGGTTTTGTCAACCCATTGTACAACGTGTATTCTATTCTTGTGTTTCTCCTACACAAAACTGTTACCCGTCTGTGCAATGTGTTGTTCGATTGATTACGTCACAGAGAAAATTTGGTCAAGATCAAAGTGTAGTATCTGTTCCGATGGATAATGCACCCCATAGACTGGTATTGTCTTGTCCTTCGGGACTTGATTTACGTCGGTCTATGGGATTGTCCTGTGCAGTTCTAGGAGGTCCACCCTCCCAGGCTTTGCCTCCCCTCTTTGGGGAGGAGTAAGTTTATTGCTTACTGCTTGAGGCGCCCCTACCGGGGAATGCCGACGGGGCTGCCCAGGCAATTTTTGATGGTCAGAGTGCTCCCTTCTCGGGCGCTGGCTTTTCAACCCCCACTTTCCGACCCGACCTTGGGTCACATCTTACTTGTGGGAGTAGGATAAAACTGGCCTTGTGCCTAACTCCTGGAGAGGAGTAAATAATACTCCTATTTATCTACGTCCCACAAAGTAGAATATGACACAACGTCGGAAAGTGGGAATTTGCACTCTTATGCTTCAGTAAAATATGAAATGTTTCATTTGACACCTCTTTCCCCTTCCACTGTTATGAGCTTAATCCGAGTTTCCATGAAATTTAGAAAATACTTCTGATTATAATTGTTTTGTCTGTCTGGATGATCAATATCTGAATTTTCTTTTGGACATGTTGATTTCAGCATGGACTGCGATTCCGTCGATGTTATTCTCACAACGTTTCTGCCGACGCTACCCAGTGGGTTTCTTTATGTATCCAGACCAATCGTTAATAACGCTAAACTTTAACTATGAAACATTTCAGATATTAATTAGTGTGATAACGATGTTCATTAACCTTTTTCTCAACTACTCTCCATGGATATGGAAATCTCGGACGATAGCAGACCGGATGATAGAGCTTCTGTGATCATGAAAATGATGCTAGATTTTAAAATTTGTCGAGGGGTCTATTAGCTGTGAGTAATGGATTTTCCTTTACCCGTTCCAACGTGAAATGACCATTATTATCACGTAAGACTTGTACCTGAGGTTTGTGAAGACACCATTTTAGATAGCTCTTTCTGACACACTGTGTTCTTTTGCAATCGACCCCATGGATCCTCTAGGATTACCACCAACGGTGTGCTGCACTCGCCGAATAAATGCAGGGTATCTAATACCATTAGTGTGTCTCGAATATCTCTTACGTTTTGATAATGATGATACGTTTCCAGCCACCTTTAACTCTTTGCAAACTTTGTAAACGAAAGATCAAGCTATTATTTAAAATGGGTTTATTTTTAAATTGCTATATTCAGCCTATCTCGTCACAATAACTGTTTACCTCTTCATTTGCTGTGTAAGTATATGGGTTGCCATTGATAATTTTGACATATAAAAAATATATAAAGTCAAATAGTAGAACTAACGTATGCACTTTAGAGACCTCGTAATGAAACCATAGAATCGTGACACGTCATCACTATATCCGAATTTGATACTTATGCAGATTAGGATCAAAGCTAAAATCGACTTGGCGTCGGTAGTTTCCGGATATTTACGTAGACGGCCGGAAAAAAGCCGAATGAAAAGTCAGTTGCCTAAAAAAATCCAAAACTAGGTTGGATGTACAATGAGGCTGGATGTTTTTTTTATACGTTAAATTTTTTTAAAAGAAAAATATCACTGAAGAAGTGTTAAAACGGTGTTAGGATAAGGGGTTCGGGTTAGTATTAGGGTTAGCTTAGGGTCCTGATCTGGATATATATCGGGTTAGGATTAGGGTTAGGGCTCTAAAATGATTTTTTCTGCATGAAAAAGTTTGTTTTTTCATTAATTTTCTTATTTAGCTATCAGTTTTTTCCCTGACAAAATTGAATCACTCCTTTGGGAGACGTAATAACCTGTGCTAACTCGATAAAAGTCATTATCCGGCTGTCTACGTAAACATCCGGAAACTACCGACGCAGTCGATTTCAGCTTATGTCATAATCTGCATAAATACCTCGATTTTAATTGTTTTCATTTATTGTGTTTTTAAATCTCTCTAAAATAAAGTTATATTTATATTAAGTTGTTTTAAAGTCAAATAGTTTATTTAAAGACTAAATTATCGAACTGGGAAAATATTCATCTTTATCTCGAGAAATAAGTAAACAAAACACGTTTTCTTGTAGAGTTTTTTTTAGACACGAAAATGAGCATTGTGGGTGAAGTTTTCAATATCTACGGATGACCAAAAGCGAAATAAAATACTTTTCTTGCTCATTATGATTTTTAAAAGAGTTTCTTACTATAATTTATGAAAAAAATATTTTTCCTACTATATTTTATGAAAAAATATTTTTCCTACTATATTTTATGAAAACATATTTTTCTTACTATATTTTATGAAAAAATATTTTTCCTACTATATTTTATGAAAACATATTTTTCTTACTATATTTTATGAAAACATATTTTTCTTACTATATTTTATGAAAACATATTTTTCCTACTATATTTTATGAAAACAGCATTATAGCATCATAGTGAATAAGTATAGAAAACTTTGTGAAAATATGACTACTTTTAGTTAATTTTTATTAGATTTATCAAACAAATATGTCAGTGCGTTAACCATGGGCACTATATAGGAACGTTGTTTTAAGGCGTCGATAATGTAAACACCGTATATTTTTCTCCTTTTCTTAATTTTCGTAGGCTAATAGTTTTTTGTTTTTTTTTTAATCATTAGCAGTTTATTTTATGTTATTTTTAATGTTAAGATGATAATATTAACCTATATTAAAGTTACACCGTGTTAAATATAGGTGGGGCTTAACTTTTATGGTGCGCTTCGGCGGTCTCTAATGTATTTAAATACGTTATTCACGTGGTATATACTCATAGAACTATGCTAATCCTGTTTGCTTGTCACCGTGCATCTTTAATCGGTAAAGGAAGGTTTTAGTTAGCGAGGGGAAGGACAGAACAATACATAGGGGGGAAAAAGATGAGAGAAGTACTTGGAGGAAGAGAGAGGGAGAGTAGAAATATGAGAAAGAGAGGAGGATAAAGTGTGAAGAGGGAAGAGACAAAGGAGAAGAGTGGGAGGGGAATGAAGAAGAGAAAGATGGGGAAAGAGATGGGTTGTGAGAAAAGATAGGAGAAGAGCGGAATGATTATAATCAAGAAAGAAATGTATATATTTACTTGAAAATGGATCACGATACAAAATGAACTTTATTTTTGCTAACGTCCTTTCGAGCTATCATTCATCTTTATGACGTCATCAACTTTCAAATGAAGAGTTGCTGATAAATACATGAGTATCAACAAATACCAATTTAAGAAATTATGTATTTAATAATATATATCATAAATACTGACCCACGGTCACGGAAATATATATATATATATATATATATATATATATATATATATTTATTATTTGTAGTCCCTAGAAAACCTTCTAGATGGGCACTGTAAGTGTAGTATTAACACAGCATGACGTCGCTAGCTATAAATGCATCGTTTCTTTCATTAAGTTGAATGCTCTTTTGACGTCAAGCCGCCGAATTGAGTGTTAAAATTATCGCTGTTTATTTAGCTATCCGGCGGTGGCCGGGATTTGAATTGTAAAATACTCGTAGCCCGGGGTTTCGAATCACGCGACCAGTAGTGAATAGTTATATCTTTATGCTGATGGGTCCCAATTAAAAAGGACGAAACGTATACGTACATAGATAATAAACAAAAAACAAATATTATATATATATATATATATGTATTATTAAGAGTCACCACTTATCAAGGTCCAAAGGCCACTCGAGAATAAGGGTTAATATGAATGTCAGGTGGACGATAAGACAACGCCGTGGTAATTGGTAATGATGCTACAAGTTTGGCAGAATTTGATTATTTAGAAGGACGGCTTAACAAGAATTTGTTTACATTGGACTTAAAAACGACAATGCTGTAGTAAGCCGGGAAGCAGCCCGTCAGTATTGAGTTCTACAGACGGGTAGTACAAGGAAATAAACTTTTCTCATGGAAGTTTCGTTTAGTTTTAGGCACACGGAGAGAGAAAGGGAAATTATTGACAATAGTTGTAGCTAGACGAGTTTTTGTTGAGAATATTTTGCAGGGGAGACACCATAGATTAAGCTCAGCTTCATGTGTGTGTGTGTGTTTAAAAAAATTTTTTTTAACATGGTTCACCCCAAACAAGGCAGGCCGCCACTGTAGTCGTAAGGGGCTACTGAGAAAAAGAAAAGAGGAGAAGGTAGGGGGGTCAGCCTAAATTGGGATCTGCGCAGCGAGATGTTTGTTTACATTAGTTTTAAATTTCTGCATGTCTGTACTGTCGGGGAAACAGGGGGCAGGAAGGGAGTTCCAGAGGCCAGCAGCACGAGGAAAGAAGCTATTTGAGTAGAAGGCTCTCCGGCATCTGGGGACCTCCACAGTGAATGAATGAGATTTAGTTGATTGTCGAGTTAGTCTAGTGAATTTACGTCGAGGGGGCACCAGAGTAGCCAATTCATCGGAGCATACTCCATTGAAGTATTTGTAAAACAAACATAAAGATGCTACATTGCGGCGATGGGACAGGGACTGGAGCTTGGTTGACAGTGAGGGACCTATTAGGTTGGCGACTCTTTTTTGGACCTTGTCAAGGAGGGAGAGACTAGTAGATGATGCACCAGCCCAAATGTGACAACAATACTCCATGCATTATTTTATTATTATTATTACTATTAAAAAAATATTTCTGACAGTATATATTATGTTAAGCATTAAGCTGACTTTTTCTGTTTTTGCTATTGTTTGCACGGCTAATATTAGTAAATAAGCAATTATTTAGTCTTCGGGGATGGAAATAAGCAAATAATACCACAAAGTGAGAAATCATCTACGAGTCTCATTTTTTACTTTGTGATATTATTTACTCATTTCAGCTCATGGGACTAAATAATTGCTTGTTTAGTAATATGATCCGCGCAAACAATAGCAAATAAAAACAGCTCAATGCATGGCATACTATAATGTTGTAACCTTGAACAGCCGATAATAATTAAGACAGCACAGTGGTATATTTACAAGAACATATTTACAGAAGTACAGAATAGTATGTTACAGAAAGTCTGCGTCCGATATTATGGCTATGACTGCCACCAATGCCGACATTTACTTCCTTATCACCGCAGGAAGATGAGACACAAGACGGAAGGTCTAGAAAATGAAGCCAGCGCCCCTTTTTATTACGGATTTTTCTATGTGACACTCTACTTTGTTCGATGGATTTTTAAATTTTGACGAACGCTGAAAAGACGTTGGCAGTCTTCTGCGATATGTTGGAGTGTTAAATCAGGTCCATTCTCTAGTTTATGGGACCCTTCTGCTCATTTCCACATTCGTATTCGATATCCTTGCGCAAATATAAAACATTTAAAATTGTTAGCACTCAACTCCGACAATTTGAAATCATCGCAGTGTTGTTAACTATGCTAGCAAAAGTCGTGTAGTCTTCGTTGTCTTTCCTTGTGAGATTCATGCATTTCCACCTTTTGTGAAATAGAGACGTTTTAGGGCTAAACAATTCAGTCAATAATTGTATCGCTTGAACAAATGTAAGGCCTCCTTTTTTGTGGCAAGATATAATTGACGAATTTGGTATGTTTAACCGTACCTAATTTTCTTAATAGCAAACGAATCTTCTTAAAATCGGTCCAATTCGCACAGTCCGTACAATTATAGCGTAATTTGTCTCATTTCGAAATATCGGAGATCTTAACTACTTTTAGAAATGGAGAATATTGCATTAATAGTAAATAATAAAAACAGAAAACTTGAGATCTTTAGTTTGAGACTCTATCAACTGACCTTAACAAAATAATTGTAGCTTTATCGTGACGTGATAGATTTATGATTTACGTCATGGTTCAAAACATGAATTCAAACATAAGCTACAATAATACAAAAAATAAATGGGTAACCATAATCAGTAGCGTTGGAAATTGTTTTAATAGCCCAAAACAATTTATTTTGCTTTAACTACGTATTGTATGTAGCTCTTTCAAAATTATGTAATCCACCAAGTCTTACAAAAATATGCGACTAGGGGGTGGGGGCATTAATTCTAATGTCTATAGACTTGAATTCTAGCTGGAATTTATTTTCTACTCGCCAATTTAAAGGCTTCAAGATATTTATTTCCCTCCCATCGCGAGAAGATGTGGCACAAGGCCGGGAGGTGGGAAGAATAATGCCAGCGCACAAGTGCGCTCTGGCCTACAAAAAATGCCTGAGCAGCCCCGCTGGTATCCTCCGGTAGGGGCGCATTAGGCAATTATCAATAAACTCCCCCTTTCTCAAAGAGAAGGTAAAGCCTGGGAGGGTGGACCTCCTGAGATTAAAAAGAACCATACCTCAGCCCGACAGCAACAAAATCATTGACGGACTGATGTCGAGGATGTATCCCCGACTGGTAAGAACACACCCACTCAGCCTGTTCCAGATGCCAATTATTATAGCTCTGGTTTGCTTCGAAACCAAAGAAAAATATCGCGTCACTATTTCACAAATGCACTCAGTATTCAAAATTCGAAAGTAATTTGTGATCCTTTAAACTGTCGATTAGAAAGTATTGTCTGGCTTGAATTTATATTTATTGACAACATTCAAGTATTATGGTTCAAGTGCACATTTAAAACCAAAGCAAAACATTATTTTTGGTAAATGTCCAGAATAGTTAACACTCTTGAACTTGTAATAAGAAAAGTTAAAGTGAAAAAGTCCACTTGATTACGGCTTCCAGTTTTGAAATTGGAAATTGACAACCGGTATTTATCAAAAAACAGTTATCCATTATATATTAGGTCGGATGTTTTTTTTGGGGGGGGGGGGGGGGGGCTGGGGGGGGGGTGCAATTAAAAAATTGTTTCCACTATTTAAAAAAATTATTAACACATGAGAAAATTAAATGCTTTTTATAATTGGATTTTTTTATTACAAATAATCAACTCACACTTTCAGTTGAGAGAGGCGTTTTAACTTTTTTTTAGGCGATTACGTGTGACGTTTCGATCTTGCAACTCGGACTTGGTTAACTTTCTTAACGAAATGTTTACAAACTAGTGAAATTTAAAATTCTGCCAAAATCTAATCTTATATATATATATTACGAAAGCTTGGATATTGCTTGCTTGTCAGCGTGCACACTGGATGACGTCACAAAAGGCGAAAAACGTAAATAAAGGATAAGA
The DNA here is from genome assembly GCA_963556195.1 of Sepiola atlantica. Classification (NCBI taxonomy): domain Eukaryota; kingdom Metazoa; phylum Mollusca; class Cephalopoda; order Sepiida; family Sepiolidae; genus Sepiola; species Sepiola atlantica. Next base: position 39,848,508 of record OY744532.1, on the reverse strand, counting down.
AGAGTAGTGGGAGCGAATAACGTGAATAATTAAACTAAAGCGAGAAAAGAAACAGACCAGGAGACGGAGGAGAGAAAAAGGAAAGATAGAGGGGAAGAGAAAGAGAGCCGGTGAAAGAGTGAGAGAGGGGCGAAGAGCGGATATAAACGAATGATCATATATATATATATATATATATATATATATATATATATATATATATATATATATATATATATATATGTATATATATATGTGTATATATATATATATATATGTATATATATATGTGTATATATATATGTGTATATATATATATGTGTGTATATATATATTTATATATATATATATCATAGATCTTATGTAAACCTTATTACAAGATTATTTATTTGCGCTCTAAGAATTCAATATAACAACAGTATGTGTACGATCGTTTCTGAGACGATATAATTTTATTAACATCGGCTCCTTTCATAAGCACAGGATATAGACAGCATCAAGGCTATATATATATATATATATATATATATATATATATATATATATATTATCCAAACAAGCGTTGTTGAACGTCACGGAACTTTCTCGTTTGTAAATCGTCTTCGTGAGGTTCTCAAACAAACAGCCGAGCTATTCTACTGGTTTCAGGTGGCAGTCCGTAGAGTATTTCCCCGATTGTTCTTAATTTGGCCATTTTCTTTTTCGAGCGCTTTCGACTTTCTTAGTCGTCTTCAGAATTAGTTTTTTTTTTAAATAAGAAGACTTGAGTTAATGTTTTATAGGCATCGTTAAGGGAGAATGAAAGAGAAGAGAGGGTGTGTGGTTGAGTTGATTTTATTCTATCGTTTGTGTATTTGGTTTTATTATTTATTTATTTATTTTATTAATTCTTATTTTTAGTATTATTTATTTATTTATTTATTTCCTATTATTATTATTACCATTATTTATTTTTAAAATTTTTTATTACTTTATTTTCATTTAATTATGGAATACTTTTAATATGTTAGAACCTGTGTTGAATTTTGTTAATATTAGGCTGTTTAGTTTTAATGAATATTGCTTCTAGTATTTTAAGTATGTTTATGCAGTAATTTTTGTGTATTATTTTGGTGTTAGATGTTAATATTTTCCGTATATCGGCCGACTGGAGTCTTTTGTTACGTGTAGTAATGTGACATTGGATGGCGATGGTATCGGATAAATGGTAAGTTAGACGTCGAGAGAGAATTGTTGTAGTATGCCCAATATAGGTGCTATGCACTTGTTCTGTTTGGGTTGTAGGGAGACATTCCTTAAAAAAGCATGAGAACATGTATATAACGTTAGTTTGATTGAGAGTTGTATTGACGGTGTTATTTTTAATAATTAGGTTATTTGTTTTAAATTTTGTGTAGTAAATTATTAGTTTGATCTTTTTTTGTTGGTCGTTAGGTTTAGTGTATCGTTTTATTATGTGAAGTATTGCTTTTTCGTCGAGTTTGTAGTTAGCGTGCGTCTGCTTTTTGTAAATAGAAGTTGATCGTGTCTTTTTTGTTATGGGTTTTATTTTTGTTTTTATCGTGTATGGAATTTATATATGATTTTATTTGTTGGTCGACTATTTTATTGCGGAGGTTAATAATTAATGTTTGTTTAATATTGGTTAATTCTTTATAAAATATTTGTTTGGATTAGGATATAGTGTGTGCGGGATGAACAAGATTTTTAATAAGTGCAATTTTATATATTTTTTGTGGGCAATCACTATGATAGTTCAGAAGGCTCCTTTCATAAGCACAGGATATAGACAGCATCAAGGCTGAACGAAGGCTCAGATTATTATTTGTGTTTTTTTTTAATATGTTGATGTCGTGTATTCCGTAGGATTGCTGGAGGCGATTAATACGCCGAGAAAGAGGATTTCCTTGTTGATGTTGAATTCGGTTGTGAATGTAAGTACCGAGTGGGTTTCGAGTGTTTGCTTGAGTTTTTCATATTTTATTCGGATTCTGTGGCGATGAATATATATATATATATATATATATATATATATATATATATATATATGTAGCATTAGATGAAGTGAAAGAATGCAATAAGGTGCGAATCAAATTTTATTACAATTCAAAGTTCAAGCTAAGTGAAAGTCCTAAACTCATGAGCTATCCAGTATATTGAGCTTCATTTTTATCCGGATGTTCACTAATTAAAGATATTAGTTGCCTCTTATATTTTTTGTTGTATTAACCTTATATATATATATATATATATATATATATATATATATATATATATATATATATATATATATATATATATATACAGAGGGAGAGAGAGAATTGTTAATGTTATTCAGACCACATCAAATGTAGAGTATAAACTCACACCAATTTCACCAATAAATCGATATTTTATTTACATCATACAATTGTTTCGACATACCACCAAGATATAATAATTTTTCAAGTGTTCAGAGCATTTATTTTATAGAGAGCAGTGCTCGTGTAAAAAAGGAGGTAGTACTCCAGATAATAAAAAAGTTAAAATTGCAATCTGTACTCATGTATATTTGAATATGTTTAGTTTCTCTATGTATTATTTCCACTTTTTAATATATATATATATATATATATATATATATATATATATATATATATATATATATATATCCAGCGCATTTCTCGTTCGACACCGGTTTTGAATGCTAACCGCCATTTCTTACAGCACGGCGATGACGTCGTACCACCAAGGACGTTTATCAACTTAACAAAGAAATAAGTTACTTTATTCTTGTTTTTTGATGAAAAAAAAATGAAAAAAAAAATGACTCAATACTGGTCACCCCTGAAGAAGGAATTTTATTCCGTAATCGATAGGATTAATGTAAAAAATAAATAAATAAATAAATTAATCTTGTATTGCTAATTTGGCTTATATTTCAATTTTATTAACTTACCCTGCAATACTTTGAAATTTGAACGACAACCACACATTTTACTTGACAGCGTGCCAGCGCATTTCTCGTTCGACACCGGTTTTGAATGCTAACCGCCATTTCTTACAGCACGGCGATGACGTCGTACCACCAAGGACGTTTATCAAATTAACAAAGAAATAAGTTTCTTTATTCTTGTTTTTTGATGAAAAAAAAAAAAAAAAAAAAATGAAAAAAAAAATGACTCAATACTGGTCACCCCTGAAGAAGGAATTTTATTCCGTAATCGATAGGATTAATGTAAAAAAAAAAAAAAAAATTAATCTTGTATTGCTAATTTGGCTTATATTTCAATTTTATTATATATATATATATATATATATATATATATATATATATATATATTGTATTTTTATGTAATTATTTTTATTGGTGATTGTCTTGGACGCAGACGCTCTGTCTAGAAATATGTACGATTTTTATCACCTGAATATTTAATGTATTTTCATGTCATTATTTTTATTGGTGATTGTAGCGTTCGTTGTTATTTTTCTTACTATTATTTCGATTGTCTCACTTTCCTAAGTGATTAAGATGCAGAAAATTGCATTATTAGTCGCTCTTAACTTCATAGGACGTATTTTTCGTTAATATATATTTTTATTTATTTCATACGTACATAAAGTAATCCATGGACACGTGTTTTTGACTCACAGCCGTCATCAGCATGTCTAACTTAGGCAGAGATCGAACCTTCGATATTGATGTCTATAGTCCAGCGTTCTACCACTGGACCATTTTAAATATTTAGGTGATAAAAATCGTACATATTTCTAGACTATAGACATCAGTATCGAAAGTTCGATCTCTGTCTAAGTTAGCCATGCTGATGACAGCTGTGAGCCAGAAACACGTGTCCATGGATTACTTTCATGTACGTATAATATATATATATATATATATATATATATATATATATATATATATATATATATATATATATATATATATATATATATATATATATATATATATTGTTCAATAGGGTAGTTAGCACCCGTACATTAAAATAAACTTGAAACATTATTATACATATCTTGGTGGTAGGCCGAAACAATTGTATGCTGAAAAAAAAATGTATTTCTTGGTGAAATTGGTGAGAATTCGTTCCCTGCATTTGATGTGGTTTGAATAACATTAAAATAGTTCTTATTACAGCTCTAGTACCGCACCATTAAGCTATATAAAACTTTGTGTTATAAAAATGTATAAATTTATATTTAAAATATTAACAAATGTAAATATAAATATATATATAATAATAAATGAGGCTAAAAGCCTTGAAAGCATGTTTAGATGCGATATTTATTAATAAAAATAAAATCAGAACAGACTCCTTTTTTCATTTTTACTTTGATCTCTTGGCTAATCATTTCGCTAGATACCTAGCTTCGTCAGAATATGAAATTGTAACAGATACAATCTCATTTTGTTCTGATTTTATTTTTATTAATAAATGTCGCATCTAAACATGCTTTTAAGGCTTTTAGCCTCATTAATTATTAAATTCTTTAAAAGATGTTTAAAATATATGAACTCGCGTATTTTAATATATATATATATATATATATATATATATATATATATATATATATATATATATATATATATATATATATATACTTCAGTTAGGGGGCCGATACGCAAAAAAAAGCCGTCGAGAGAAAGGCCCTGAAACGGTGTGTATTCACTCCTAATGACCCGACATTGTATGGATGCTGAAATGAAGTAAGTATTTATCTACTCCCCATAGAATAAAATGTGACACAAGGTCGGGAAAGTGGGGGTTTGATATGTCAGCAATTTAAAAATTTCCTGGGCAGCCCCGTCGGCATTCCCCGGTAGGGGCGCCTCAGACAGCAATAAGCTTACTCCTCCCCAAAGAGGGTAGGCAAAGCCTGGGAGGGTGGACCTCTTAGAACTGCACAGGACAAACATACAGACCGGCGGAATCAAACCCCGAAGGACAAGACGACGCCGGTCTACAGGTCGCGAAAGTATTCCGTCAGTAAAACAACCGAGGAAATATATATATACAAGCCCAGGTTCCATAAGCTAGTTTGATTCTCTCTATATATATATATTTATTTCGAAATGGATGGCGTCACAAAATTAGATCTTTTTTGAAAAAGTTGCTTAAAACTATGTACCGTTCATCCTTTATGACGTCATCTTTTTTCAAGTAAATATGCTTATCAACGAATGTCAAAATTAAGGAATTATATATTCACTAAGTAATATGGTACTTGTATAGAGAACGACCCGCGTTTCCGTGACTTCGCGTCGTCAACGTTCGGGCAGGTTACGGAAGCGCCTGACAGTTGCCGAAACTATTAGCCAATCAGGTTGCAGCAGGCAGACGAAAACTTATAGAAAAAAATGAATTTCTACGATCTGTGAACCCGTGATGAAAATTTTCTGCACCAGTTGCCTAGTCTTATTTTCTGTACAGGATTTTTTGTTATCATAGTTTACCCCAACAAGGCAGGACGCCACTGTAGATGTAAGGGTCTACTGAGAATTAAGGTGAAAGTTTTTGGGGTAATTCTAAATTGGGAGCTGTGCAGTGAGATGTCTGTTCACATTAGTTTTAAATTTCTGAGTATCAATACAGTTGGGGAAACAGGGAGTAGGGAGGGAGTTCCAGAAGCCGGCAGCACGAGGAAAGAAGCTATTGGAGTAGAAGGCTGGGGACCTCCACAGTTAATGGATGGGATTTAGCTGATTGTCGGGTTGGTCTAGTGTATTCATGTCGGTGGTGCACCAGAGCAGCAAGTTCATCGGAGCACAATCCATTGAAGTAATTGTAAAACAGACACAATCATGCAACATTGCGGCGATGGGACAAGGGTTGGAGCTTGGTGGACAGTGAGGGACCTATTAAGTTAACGACTCTTTTTTTTACCTTGTTTAAGAGGGAGAGACTAGTGGATGGTGCACCAGCCCAGATGTGGCAACAATACTTAATGCATGGGCGGATGGTGGCTTTGTAGAGATTATATTGGAAACTTACTAAAAAAAGTTAAAAAAACAAATAAATTTGCTTAAAAACAAATGTTTCGTTGTTTGTTATATTAAAAAAATAATATTTTGAAATTTTTAGTTGCACAAAACAAAAACAATTTATGTAAAAACATTTGCTTAAAAATGGTTCCCTTGACAAAAGAAAATAATCATCTAATTAATAAAAGTTGTTTATCTATGGTTTGTTCGTTCTTTATTTTTATATATGTATTTTACTTTTATTTTCTTCGTCTAACTTTTATTATTTGCAACTTTTCTGTAATTTATCGTCTGGCAGTCTTCGCCTCGGCAACTCTCGGGCGCTTCCGTAATCTGCCCGAACGTTGACAACACGAAGTCACGGAAACGCGGGGCGTTCTCTTTATAAATACCAGTAATTCCTGGGATTCTCACGTATGGCTCTGCTCTTGATGAGTAATTGACTTCGAAACTTCTTGGTCTTTCTCTTTCATCAAATCTTTCTTGGCGTCCATACATTAGATCCATTGCTTTTTCTGCTTCTCGTAAAGTCGGTTCTCTCTATCGCTCCAAACACTCACACCTACAAATCTACAATCAGACCATGTATGGAGTACTGTTGTCATATTTGGGCTGATGAATCTCTGTCTCATTTGAGGGTTTTTGATGAGGTGCAGAAATGTATCTGTAATTTTGATTGACCCTACTCTTTCTTCTTCTCTGCACATACGTGATGTTGCTAGTCTGAGTCTTTTCTATAAATACTATTATGGCATGTGTTCTTCAGAATTATGTGATCTATTCCCCGTTTCTTTTGTTCCCTTTGACTCGACGGTCTAGTGGTCACCATCAATTCGCTGTTTTGATACCTCATTGTAATACAGCTTCATATTCAATTAGCTTTTTTCCAAGAACCGCAATCTTGTGGAACTGTCTTCCTGTTGACTGTTTTCCTCCTACCCATAACTTTGGTCTTGTCAAGACTAAGGCCAATAGGCATCTCATGTCTTTGCAATAATAATATTTGTTCATGTTAGCTCCTTACATCAAGTGGTTCTATGCCTTGTCTGGAGCGATTCCCAATAAATATGTATGTATACATATATTTACATTTGAATCGTAAACGACTTCCTGGAACAATGCGAACACTGTTCTACGCGCGTTTCTCTGCTGTCTTTCTAAAATTCTCTTCTTTCTCCAGCTTGTTTGTTCATTTGCTTTTGAAAATCGAAAACGTTCGTGAAACCTATGGAACATTTATTAATTTGTTTTTTATTTTAATACAAAAAAAGACCATCATAAAAATTGAAAAAAAAAAAAAAAATTAAACAAACGAATCTTGTTATTTTTAACAATGTTTGCATATATATATATATATATATATATATATATATATATATATATATATATATATATATATATATATATATATATATATGTGTGTGTATATATATATGTGTGTATATATATATATGTATATATATATGTATATATATGTGTATATATATGTGTGTATATATATATGTATCTATATATGTATATATATGTATATATATATATGTATATATATATATATGTATATATATGTATATATATATATGTATATATATGTATATATATATAAATATATATATATGTATATATATGTATATATATATATGTATATATATGTATATATATATATAAATATATGTATATATATGTATGTATATATATATATATATATATATATATATATATATATATATATATATATATAAATATATATATGTATATATATATATATATATATATATATATATATATATATAGAACTCTGGCCATTAAAAATTGCCTGGGCAGCCCCGTCGGCATTCCCCGGTAAGGGCGCCTCAGGCAGTAAGCAATAAACTTACTTCTCCCCAAAGAGGGGAGGCAAAGCCTGGGAAGGTGGACCTCCTAGAACTGCACAGGACAGATCCATAGACCGGCGTAAAACAAGCCCCGAAGGCCAAGACAATACCAGTCTATGGGGTGCAGTATCCATCGGAACAGATGCTACACTTTGATCTTGGCCAAAAGAATATATATATATATATATATATATATATATATATATATATATATATATATATATATATATATAAACAACTACTGCCCCAATGGGTCACAGTTTGTCTTGTTTTGAAATAAAGTTAAATAAAGTGGAATAAAGTATCACGTATCATCATTAAATACATTTTGTTTTAATTACTTCAGAAAATTTATCAAAATGTTTAATGCTGGTGAAATGAAATCATATTGTGTGTGTAGGGGGGTATTATCAGTGTGTGGGTGCGCAATTTTGTTTTGCCTCTGTACGCTGGCAACACACACTTTAAGTAACTACTTTGCCGCCCCCTATCAAACGGATCAATAAATAAATATTCGATTTACTTACCATTCTGTCTTATTATATTGAGTGTTTCTCTTTTTATAAGAATCTTTTTTTCTTCTTATTGTAAAGTTCCGTGTTGGCAACAATTTAACATTCGATCTTTCGTCGTCTTGTTTTGATTCCAGGCTACAACAGTTGCTATGTCAACAATCAAGTCACGTGTTTGTCAAAGGGAAGTAACTAACTGTTTATATAAATCAATGCAGACCGAGTTACTTCCCTGTATACGACCTAGTAGTATAAAGGGTGAAAAAAGATAATTTTAAAGAATATGTCGCGCTATCTTTTATTCATTTGTGTAAGGCATTCAGGACCAGTAAGCAACATATTTGGACCTAGACATGTTAAAGACCACCCGGTAAATAATACCCGGTTAACAATTACGCGATTTGTTGATTTCTAAAATGTTTCAAGTTTTTTTTTTCTTGCAAAAATATTCAATCCATCGAAATGATCACGTTGCCCCTTTTTGGGTTGAGCACTGTGATAAGTGATATCGCCAACTACCATTATCGATAATGCAAATCTCTTTATAAACCCAAATGGGGCACTCTTCGACCGTTGCGAATATTTAGATTTAGATTTCGATTGCTAGCGGTGCATTCCGGTAACTGTCTATTAGACGGTCCTGGTTAGCCACACTATAGATATGTGATACAGCGAAACAGTCTGTCTGCAAATGACTACATTTATATATATATATATATATATATATATATATATATATATATATATATATATATATATATATTATAATTATTTTTTAATAAACATTAAAAACACCTTGAGTTACAGTCACCAATAAGGTGTCTGAAACCAGGGAGGGGTTCCTCCTCCAGAAGTGATCAAAAACCATGATGATGATGATGATGATGATATTATGTATACATACATACATAATATGTATATATATATATATATATATATATATATATATATATATGTATATATATATATATATGTGTGTGTGTGTGTGTGTCTGTGTGTGTGTAAAATGAAAAAGGAAATACTTAAAATTATTTATACAGGGTGGACCAAAATAAGGCTCCTGTCTTAAAATTTGAATAACTTGAATTTGAATAACTTCCACAAAGTAAAAGTTAAACTCACCAAACTTTATGTGTGTGTAGACTGACCCTTCCGAGATTTTTTGAAATAAACAAAACAAATTTTAGCCGAAAAACACTTCTTAAAACTTAAAAAAACCAAAGTAGTGTTTTTTACACTGTTTTGAGTTTTTTAAGCAAAAATAATGTTTTCTAAATGAGGGTGCGTTCCTTAGGGCTAATACGGCTCATGCTTGCTTCGGAAGGGGTCCTTTACTTATTCTAAAAAAAAAAAAAATTTTAAATCCATAAATAAAAAAGTTATGAATTTTTTAAAATAGGACCCTTATTTTTGCCCACCCTGTATAACATTTCGTCTTTATTTCAAGGCTTTCTCAAGATTTGACGAAATAACATAAAAGTTAACATTTGAAAATATGTGGTACGTCTGTGACGTAAAAGGTATATTTTTGTTCTTTTTTTGCGAACGAATCATAGACGTTAACATTCAAAATGTGTTGTGCATTTATGAAGTGAAATGAGTGTTTTCTCTATTAATATCGATGTTATGTCCACACCTTTGTTGAGAAGAGTGTACAATAGCTAGTCTGTGTGTGAGTTTTGTTCGGTTTGTATAAGTTATCTGAGATTTATTTTAAATGAATTTTATTAGTCTAGCTTGTTAAAGTTAAAGGAATAATCATGAGAATAGTGCATTTAGGGAATTGTTATTTTTTTCATTTTTTTATGTTCATCAAGCCTTTTCTTTAGTTCATATTGAGTTTCAACGACATATATCAGATGACAATAATTTTCTAGAGATTTGACCGGTTTCGTTCGTATTAACGAACGTCTTCAGAAAAATACGAACGAAACCGGTCAAATCTCTTGTTTTTGTTTTTCTCCTGCATTTTAACCTGTTTACCGTTTGTCTTTTTTCACACACACACACACACACACACACACACACACACACACACATATATATATATATATATATATATATATATATATATATATATATATATTACAGAAGATCAGAACAACATCGGTACCGTCGGTTTCAAATCCAAACAATGCCGGTCTTTGTTCAGCCTCTGTTTATGTCTGTCTCAATGGAAAATGTCAGCTCGGGCACTGTGTTACTTCTCTATGATATTTCATTCTCCGAATTTACTTTTTCTTTTGTCATTTGTTTTAAAATTCGGCATCTCTACCCGCAAATTTTTACCGATGCATTCGTCGTGAGCAAGTAAATAAAATATCTTTTTTGACTTAGATCTGTGAATCTAGGTTGCCGCCATTTTCTGGGGAAATAGACCTAAACAGAAGCTGAAGAGAGTTCGGCATATTGGACAAACTATGCCCCCCCTTTTGTTTGAACTTGAAACCGACGGTACTGATGTTGTTCTGATCTTCTGTAATACAAATATAAATAAATATTACGCTCTTGTAATTCTTCTTTATAATCGAGCACTCTGCTGGGGTTCTCTCCAAATAATCTTACACACACACACACACATATATATATATATATATATATATATATATATATATATATATATATATGTATCTCATATAGATATCAAATGTTAGCCCCAGGAAGGGGCCCCTTGATTTCTGAGAACTTCGACTGAAGTAAAATGAAGCAAAAGAGTAATATATATATATATATATATATATATATATATATTATATTGCGTGTGTGTATTTCGGCCATATTCTTTTATTTAAGCAAACATTGTTTAATATAAAAATATTCTACTGCTTGGTTATACCTTTTAAGGGTTAGTTTGAATTACCTAGTAGACACTATCCTCGAGTGTCTTCGACTTCTCTGTAAGAAGGTTTGTCGGGACAACCTGACATGAGGATACTTCACCCTACAAGTAAATCCTGACCATAGTATTCGCAGAACAAATAAGATTACCTCGACACAGCTATACATCGGCTCATACGAGCATCTTCTCCAAGTAATGTTACCTCAAGTAACAGCACTTAACTGGATACTCTACCGGAAAAGATAGATTCTTGTTCTGGAATCCGGCACGACCAATAGACCATAATAAAGATATACTGTAACACAAGGAACTAGTCAAATGGGGAAAGGAAAATTAATGTTCTTAACTTCTTTACTAACTCAACATTTGACATGTAAAGGGAGAGTATTAATGGAATATCTATGTATCTCATATAGATATCAAGTGTTAGCCCCATTATTTTCTAACATTTCTAATATTATCTTATGTTTAAAAATAATGATAATAATATATATATATATATATATATATATATATATATATAGATAGAGAGAGAGAGAGAGAGAGAGAGAGAGAGAGAGAGCACTGAGGACCTAGGTGTTCTGTGTTCGAATCCAGTTCGTTCCACCGAAACACTTTCATCAAAACCAACACATGACCTTGTGTCTAACTTCCTGGAGAGGAGGTTAATTATATATATATATATATATATATATATATATATATATATATATATATATATATATATATATATATATATATTGTGCGTGTGTGTATTTCGGCACAATCATTTTATTTGAGCAAACATTGTTTAATATATATATATATATATATATATATATATGATTATTTTTATTTACACAGACATGTACAAAATCTGTGACACTGACATGTCGATGTTATCGATCAACAGCTACTATAAACTGAGATCTCATCAAGCAGAGTTAGAATCCGATCCTAACCATAGATCATATTTGGAAAGAATCATATAATATATATATATATATATATATATATATATATATATATATATATATATATATATATGAGGAGACATTTAAAAAAAATTATCCCCTTGCAAAGTCCGTGTGTCTCCTTCTAACATTCGTCGGATGTAGAACGTTATAATTTACGTGCAATTAAACATGATATATGGTTTTCACTCGTTTTTCTCTCATTTCAATTAGATCTCAGAAAACTAGGGCGTTTTGATCTCTATATGAGATACATAGATATCCGAGTGTTCACTTAAAGTCCTCCTCTCCCTCTAAAACGTTGAGTTAGTAATGAAGTTAAGAATATTAATTTTTTCTCCCCAATTGATCACTTAAATATGTGATTTTTTAATCTTTCTTTGGTGCTTGTGTCGAAAAGGTGTTAAATGCAAGGGATATAAATGAGCATATATTCATGAAACAATTCTGGACGCTGAAAATATACGCAGTTTATTAAACGGTAGTTCTCGACTTTTTTAAAACTTATGAGATGACAATTATGATAGTAAAATAAAATTAATATAAAAATACTATAACTATATATTTAAAAAAAGAAAAATACGTTAAGTATTTTAAACATATCTTTATATTTCACCCTCAATGGACCCCCACCCCCTTATTTTAGCCGATTTTCTGAATTATGCCAACGGTTTAGGGCAATTAACCAATTTTTTTTGGTGGAGGGGGGTCTATGGGAGATTAATTCTGTGCATGTGTGTTTTATTTTTGGAGAAGCGGGTCTATTTTGTTTGTCAGTTTTACGACCTAGCCACTCGGACTTGGGGTTAGTTGTGAATTTTTTATAGGCAGTTAACCAACTACAAAGGATTACTATGAGAGATAAATTTTGTGTATTTTTGTGCAGGGGGTCCTTTTTAGGGGAAATTACGTGTGGCTTTTCGACTTGGTCACTCGGACTTGGGGTTAGTGATAAAAAAAAGTTATGCAAGTAAGGAAATTGTTTATTATTTTTAACGTATCTTTATCTTTAATAATTAAATACATATACTTTTCGATGTTAATTTCTTTTAAAGGTTCCAAACTTATTATTTTTATATAAAAAGATGATAATTATAAACAATTTTTTAATTAAATTACGTACTTTTACATGTTTTCTTGTAATTTAATTGTGGAAGACCTTTTTTTAATTAAATTCTGAAAAAACAATTCTTTATCGTAAAAGAATGTTAACTTTTTATTTTCTCATTTAAATTAGATAAACAACTTCTTCATCGTAAATTTTTTAGTTTGTTGATTAATATTGTTTCGTTGTTTGGTTGATTAATTGTAATAACTATTTATTTTTTTATTAAAATTGACATCTAATAATTTTTTTTTTTTTAATCGACAATAAATTGCGTATGTGTTCCGTATTCCAAATGTGCGCTTATTTCACTTAGTCGAACGGAGTTATCTCCCTTGCATTTAACGCCCTTTTGACACACACGCCTTTCTTGTGGTCTCATGGTCTTACCAGATTCCAGGACAAGAATTCATCTAGTTTGATGGAGTATCCAACTTAGTGCTGTTACCTGAGGCAACATCACTTGAAGAAGGAGCACCATTGCTCGTATAAGCCAGTGTGTGGCCAATACGAGGGGACCTTATTTGGGCTCCGAATACTGTGTTATATTGAATATTTGGTCAGGATTTACTTGTATGGTGAAGTATGCTCATGCCATGTTGTACTGACAAACCCCTGTACAGAGAGGCCGTAAACACTCAGGATGGTGTCAAGTAAGCATTCAAACTCGCATCGAATTTGTAATTATATGTGATGGTCTAGGCATATACCAACCGATTGCCATGGCAAATAACACCTTACCTGAGAGCCCGACGTTCAAACTTCTCAGCCTAACATTCACAGGTAACATGAATTGGAACAAATACATAGAAGACATTGCCATAGCTGATGCAAAGAAAGTGGGCTCCCTCTACCGTGCTTGAAAACTTCTCACACCTGACTGTATACTATATCACTAAAAAGCCACCATCCGCCCATGCATGGAGTATTGTCACATCTTGGCTGATGCACCGTCTACTAGTCTTTCCCTCTTAGACAAGGTCCCAAAAAGAGTCTCTAATCTAATAGGTCTCTCACTATCCACCAAACTCCATCCCCCGTCCCATCGCCACAATGTTGCACCCTTGTTCTTGTTTTACAAGTACTTCAATGGAATGTGCTCCGATTAACTTGCTGCTCTGGTGCCCCCTCGACGTAAATACATTCGATCAACCCGACAATCAGCTAAATCCCATCCATTCACCGCGGAGGTCGCCAGATGCCGTGGAACCTTCTAACCCAATAGCTTCTTTCCTCGAACTGCCGGCTGTTAGAACTACCTCTCTGCTCCCTGTTTCCCCGACTGTACCGACATGCAGAAATGTATAACTAATGTAAACAGACATGTCGCTGCACAGCTCCCAATTTAGGATGACCCCCCCCCTTAACGTTTATCCTAATTCTGAGTAGCCCCTTACGTCTACAGTGCCAACTTGCCTTGTTTGGGGTGAACTAAGTTTTAAAAAGAAAAGATAGAAAGATATTTGACTCAAAGAAAATAAATCTTTCTGGTGCCAGTAAGTCTACTATGTTGCTGAAAATAGAGACGCCATAGAACATCTGGCGTAGTTGTACAATTTTATTTCTTTCACTGAATATTTATTTTTCTTTAAGATTAAGGAATTAATCTAAGGCAATTTGAAATGTTATTTTTCATTAAAATTAAAGAATTAATAAAAGCCAATTTGAATTTTTAGTTTTCATTAAAATTAAAGAATTAATAAAAGGCAATTTGAATTTTTAGTTTTCATTAAAATTAAAGAATTAATAAAAGCCAATTTGAATTTTTAGTTTTCATTAAAACTGAAGAATTGGTAATAAATAAAAGACATTTTTTACATTTTAAAATGTTTGTTTATAAAAATTTGTTAAACGGGTTTTAATTTTAATTTTTAAGTTCTGTTCAAAGATATAAAAAATAAGTAATGTTAATTAACGAACAAAAAATTTAACAAAACAATCTTAATTAACAGTTAACGCTAAAAAAAACTTACAAGAAATAAAAAAGGTTTTCTAATTTAATTTTTAAAAAAAATGTTGGGTGCTTCTGTATTATTGGGGACGGATGAAATTTCTATCTCCTGTTTAGAAGAGTCAGTTGAAAGGGTAGATAATTCAAACTGTTGTTTTTTTGTAACCATAACCCGTAATGAAAACTCAGAGAATGAGTAAGAAAATAAATTTTAAAAAAGGGTACTTATGCAGTTTACAGACCGGGATGAAATAATAACGTTATAATTTAGAAAGGCATTCTTAACATGTGGAGATGGGGATGATTGACTATTCTGTTTATTAAATTGTTAGTTGAAAGTACAGAATAAAATAAAAATGAAAATTTTATCGGTCCCTAATAATACGGAAGAACCAAATGTTGTTTTCAAATTTGACATTCATCATAATGATTAATTAATTCTGCCAAAATATTTAATTCAAACAGCCAATGAAAAAGTTGTTTACCTAATCAATTCTGCCAAAATATTTAATTCAAACAGCCAATGAAAATGTTTTTTACCTAATCAATTCTGCCAAAATATTTAATTCAAACAGCCAATGAAAATGTTGTTTACCTAATGAATTCTGCCAAAATATTTAATTCAAACAGCCAATGAAAAACTTGTTTACCTAATCAATTCTGCCAAAATATTTAATTCAAACAGCCAATGAAAATGTTTTTTACCTAATCAATTCTGCCAAAATATTTAATTCAAACAGCCAATGAAAATGTTGTTTACCTAATCAATTCTGCCAAAATATTTAATTCAAACAGCCAATGAAAAACTTGTTTACCTAATTTATTCAGCCAAAATATTTAATTCAAACAGCCAATGAAAAGCTTGTTTACCTAATCAATTCTGCCAAAATATTTAATTCAAACAGCCAATGAAAATGTTTTTTACCTAATCAATTCTGCCAAAATATTTAATTCAAACAGCCAATGAAAAAGTTGTTTACCTAATCAATTCTGCCAAAATATTTAATTCAAACAGCCAATGAAAAACTTGTTTACCTAATTTATTCAGCCAAAATATTTAATTAAAACAGCCAATGAAAAGCTTGTTTACCTAATCAATTCTGCCAAAATATTTAATTCAAACAGCCAATGAAAAGCTTGTTTACCTAATCAATTCTGCCCAAATATTTAATTCAAACAGCCAATGAAAAAGTTGTTTACCTAATCAATTCTGCCAAAATATTTAATTCAAACAGCCAATGAAAATGTTGTTTACCTAATCAATTTCGCCAAAATATTTAATTCAAACAGCCAATGAAAAACTTGTTTACCTAATGAATTCTGCCAAAATATTTAATTCAAACAGCCAATGAAAAACTTGTTTACCTAATCAATTCTGCCAAAATATTTAATTCAAACAGCCAATGAAAAACTTGTTTACCTAATCAATTCTGCCAAAATATTTAATTCAAACAGCCAATGAAAAGCTTGTTTACCTAATTTAAATTACAATAAAAAATGAAACAGTTTTTTTACATAGTGACTAAAGAAGTTGTCGATTCCTTAATTTAAGTAAAAAACAAAATTGTTTTCCAAATTGAAATTACTTTTTTGTCAGGTCTTCTGAAAAAATAAAAGTGAGTTATCTCACTCAGATTTCCAACCCACTGTACAACTGCACCGAACATTCTGCTCGGCTTGACCCAGAATCGCAAAGTACAGATGCCCTCAGCTAAAACAATTCTCTTCTCACCTGTCTAATTTCCTTCACTTTTTACTTACAACAAGCAGACGACCACGACCTGTGCAGTAAATACACACCAAACAAATTTCACACATATTTTTAAAGTAAAGACCTGTGAATTTACAAAATGTTCAAAGAATCGGAAAAATAAATTGTGATTTAAAATTTTATCTCAACTTAATTTAAATAAAACGTGATGTGATTCTAAACTAATTCAACTTATAAGTATATAAATGGATTACATTAGCCGAGCAAAACATGTTTGTATCTTTCAGGTTACTAAGACTGAGTTCCTGGGAAGTGATGTCTACTGCAGCGGCCATCTTGAAAGACGTGATACGAAGGTCTTCGATCATCAGCATAAGCGAGAGGAGAGCGTCCTTGGTGCAGCCCGATGTTAAATATGTGAGATCAGATTCGTCCGACTTAGGAGAAGATGGCGGATCTGGCGGTATCATTTCTGTCGGGGGTGGTTCGTATAACCCCGGATTCGTTGAAGATGATTTCAATCCAGTTGTATCCGGTGACTGTGGACTTTCCCAGTCGGACGAATTTTCTGAGGGGTATTTCAGAAAGAAAGAAAGTTCGGTTCAACCTTCGGAAGAACCTGTGAACGGATATCCATTAATCACCGGTCAAGAAACCAAATTGGATTCGAAATATTTGGAATGGATGACAACTGGACAGCATGAACCGGATAAGACGTGAGACAATTAAATTCATTTTCATTTAAACATTTAATATATTTGTATCGATATTTCAGAGGAGTCCTCGCATCTCCGTACGAAGCTTTGTCCGTCAGTTGGTTCGACAGGCTTTAGTTTTGAATAACAATTTTGTTGATCTGTTACACTTAAGTTGCAAATTGTATTTTTCTCAGTTTGTCATGCTTAAAATTTGAAATATCATTTTCGTTGATCTGTTACACTTTAGTTGCAAATTGTATTGTTGTTGGTTTGTCATGCTTAAAATTTGAAATATCATTTTCGTTGATCTGTTACACTTTAGTTGCAAATTGTATTGTTGTTGGGTTGTCATGCTTAAAATTTGAAATATCATTTTCGTTGATCTGTTACACTTTAGTTGCAAATTATATTGTTGTTGGTTTGTCATGCTTAAAATTTGAAATATCATTTTCGTTGATCTGTTACACTTTAGTTGCAAATTGTATTGTTGTTGGTTTGTCATGCTTAAAATTTAAAATATCATTTTCGTTGATCTGTTACACTTTAGTTGCAAATTGTATTGTTGTTGGTTTGTCATGCTTAAAATTTGAAATATCATTTTCGTTGATCTGTTACACTTTAGTTGCAAATTGTATTGTTGTTGGGTTGTCATGTTAAAATTTGAAATATCATTTTCGTTGATCTGTTACACTTTAGTTGCAAATTGTATTGTTTTTGGTTTGTCATGCTTAAAATTTGAAATATCATTTTCGTTGATCTGTTACACTTTAGTTGCAAATTGTATTGTTGTTGGTTTGTCATGCTTAAAATTTGAAATATCATTTTCGTTGATCTGTTACACTTTAGTTGCAAATTGTATTGTTGTTGGTTTGTCATGCTTAAAATTTGAAATATCATTTTCGTTGATCTGTTACACTTTAGTTGCAAATTGTATTGTTGTTGGTTTGTCATGCTTAAAATTTGAAATATCATTTTCGTTGATCTGTTACACTTTAGTTGCAAATTATATTGTTGTTGGTTTGTCATGCTTAAAATTTGAAATATCATTTTCGTTGATCTGTTACACTTTAGTTGCAAATTGTATTGTTGTTGGTTTGTCATGCTTAAAATTTGAAATATCATTTTCGTTGATCTGTTACACTTTAGTTGCAAATTGTATTGTTGTTGGTTTGTCATGCTTAACATTTGAAATATCATTTTCGTTGATCTGTTACACTTTAGTTGCAAATTGTATTTTTGTTCATCTATCATGCTTAAAATGTGAAATATCATTTTTGTTGCCTTTTTTAGTTACAAATTTTAAATGAAACTGATTGTTAGTCTTAATTGTCTTTAGTAAAATTCTCATTTACTTTTTGAAGTGTTGAGAAATTCTCATTTACTTTTTGAAGTGTTGAGAATCTAACTCAGGTTTTAATCGCTGGAAGCCATGTTGATTTTCATTGTTTTTCCTTGGACTGAAGCTATTTTTTCTGCTTCAACATTTTAGTAAACACAAAAAACAAACTTTGAGCATTCTGTTTACAAAAACAAGGTTTAACGGAATGTAACGAATTTAAAAGCAAACATGAACAGGTTAAAACATACTCGTCGTGAATTTAAGAATAACAAAATGTCGCTAAACGACGACGAGTAAGAATGTGGCATATAAGTTCAATTAAAATTAAAATTAAAATTGGGTTATTTATTCAATCAACAATAAACATCCGTGTCATTAAAACAAAAAAGTTCAAATCTTTAAGAAAATAACTTTAAAGACATCTATAGAGTCACTGGCGCATTTAAAGATATTTGTTGCTAAAATGTCTCCTGCCTTAAGAAAACTGTCCTATCAAAAATGTAACATGTAGATGTAATAATCTATTTGCGTCTATAAAAAAACCCTGAGAATTTCAAATGTTCTGTTTTCCTGTGTAACTCTTTCGTTCTTTCTCCCCATCTCTCTTCCTCTATCTCCCTTCCTCTCTCTCTCCCTATCTCATATACATTTACCAGAGATAGAATGTTAAAAGATAACTCAAAGAGGTTAGCTGAGACTTTCTTTTCTTTTCCTTTTTATTGCTAAATAAAAAAAAACTAATGTTTAAAAAAAAACAAATAATTTTGGAGCGAAGAGCGCGGAGCAATACAACAACGCTCTTTAGTCACACATGGAGTTGCTCCCGCTCCACTCCCGCTCCACTCCCGCTCCACTCCCGCTGATTATAAAATGAGCCCTCTTCTCCTTCGCTCCAGCAAAAAAGAGCGTGCTCTTGGAGCGCACTCCTTTTTGGAGAGCTCCGCAAAGCCCTGTATATATATATATATATATATATATATATATATATATATATATATATATATATATATATATATATATATATGAGTCTGTCAATTTCGCATCTATTGTCATCAATAGCTTACGGCTTGAAACATACTCAATATTTTAGTCTGATTCTTCTGTTTCTTTTGTGTGTTCTATATAAAAAAAACACTTTTTGTCAAATAAAATTGTATCCCACACGGAATTATTTTACAATGGAGACATATGTTAATAATGATGGACAAAGCAATAGAAGCAGCAGCAGCATATTACATATATCAAGTCTCTGCTTTATCATATAAAAAACCTCCTGTATATAGATACTAGGATAGAGCATGACTGAACATCTTAAAGTTCCATTTTCGATCTCGAGTTTTGCTATCTGCTTTTTATTTTTTCTCATTGGGGGGGGGGGGGGGTTAAATCTATTACTTAATATTAATATATTGTTTAATCCCAAGCAACACCAGGTAGGGAGAGCTAGTACATACTCAATGTACAAAATACTTATTGTCTGTGTGTATGTATGTGTTTTTGTGTGATGTTTGTGTGCTCCCTATAGAAAGAAAGGTTAGAGAATCTACATAAAATCTAAAAGTGTATTCTCATGTAAAAAGAAGGATAATGGAAGTGTTCCCTATTAAAACTTCAAATATATCATATTTTTGTGAAATTCGTATCATATGTACAACATTCTCCGAGGAAGACAACGGAAGTGGTCCCGAATCTCTACGTTACTCTCTATGTGCGGAATATCTACATGATTCCACCACTAAGTGACCCATGAGAACATAACTTCTTTAAAACTTAGTATATTCAATTTCAATGAAATTTAAACGATAAGACACTAATTCAAACAGGTGCCCAACATTTAAGCTTCTTCCGACTATTTAGGGGGTGAAACAGGGGGAGGAGGAGGAGGGTGTTAGTATAAACAAAGAAAGTAATATGGTGTGATGGCGAGTTTTTTTTCTCTCGAAGGAGTTACAAACAACGATTCAACGATACTTTGGATTCATACACCAAGGTACTGCTTCCCGTATTGAAAAGGATCTGATGAGCATTGCTAGAGATATTACTCTCCATAAAAGAAAAAAAAAACATTTCAAAGAAAACTTAACAAAATTGTAACCGAAATCAACACTTCAATATACATATTAGCTAAAGCGGATTTAAACCCAACATTTTTATAAACTAACTCAACAAGAATACTACAAACTGCTTGATCATCATATTACTAACAATTACTTAAAATCTAACGGCGACTTAGTTAAAAGAATAAACTTAGATAGTAAAACCATATCTGATAAACAGAATCTTAATGATAGAATAAGGAAATTAAGAAAAAAGAGGCGTATATTCTAATAAAGGACAACATAGCTGACTACTCAAACAAAACCAGTCACCAAACTTATAAACGCGTCTAATACGACAAGAAATTGGCAAAATTAGAGACAATATATCAGAGAGAATGAACTGTAAATAAAAAAATACGAACTAAACCAGAAAGCAAAACAAATTGTTCATTTATTCAATTTTACATCATAAAGTATTACCCTACCATATAAAAACACATTTCGAAAGTGTAATAGATTTCGATACTCTTCTCTCTGATATTTCTGAAGAAGAAATTAATAGCAATAGAAAGTGCAAACACATTTATGTATTGGTTTATCGAAACACGGTACAGCAGTTTTATGTCTTATCCATTCTTCAGGGGTCTTTTAATATTTTTACGAGGATAAAACGAAGCTTGTGGGACATTCATGTCTAAAACTTGGTGGGCAAGTTATGTACAGACAGAAGTTTTGTGTACCAAATATGGTTGGATTGTTGAACAGATTTTTAATTTCATGAACAATTCAATGGGTGGTATTTTTTTTTGGGGGGGGGGGTCGCTCTCTATCATACAATTAAGCAGGGACTAACTCGTACAATTTTTTGTAGGGGGTTCAGTGTCTTTTTGTAAGTATTGGGTTGGCCAAGAATTCGTTCGTATTTTGAATGTCATCTTTCAGGCCCACTAAAGATCGTTTTATATTCCTATTCTTCAAATCCTGTATTTGGTGTAGCGATTTTGTTGATGTCAGTGTGTGATAAGCTGCCGAGCATAGGAGTTCTTACATTTCTGCTTGCATTTTAGGCCTTGAAATTGAAAGTCAAACAGGACACTATCGACATCTAATGCTCTTTTTACTACAGTAAAGGTGAAAAAAGCTACAGAAACCTGCCTAAACATATGCAATGTGTAATGGAGAATGCTGTTACAGAACGGGTGTGTGAGAAATGGTTTGCTCGATTGCGAAAAGGAAATCTTTCAGTGAGAGATGCTCCTCGCTCTAGCCAACCACAGATGATCGACAGTGACCAAGTGCAAGCCGTACTTGCACAAGATTGCCGTTGTGCAACCAGACAATTAGCAGGCATTCTCAAGATTTCTAAATTGAGCGTGGAAAATGAATTTCATGAATTCAGTTATGTTTCTAAACTTGTTTTTGGTCTCCTTCCTAAACTTTTCGGCTAACCCAATGAAATGATAATTTCATAAAATTTCTTTACCACCATCTAACACCATTCGCCGTGCACGGAGTATTGCTGCCACATTGAGACTGGTAAACCAACCACTAGCCTCTTTGTCTGAGTGAAAGTGAAAAAACAATGTCTAACCTAATAGGTCTCGTAATATCTGCCAAACTATAGCCTCTGTCGCATCGCCGCATTGTTGTAGCCCTCTGCTCATTTTACAAGTACTTCCACGGAATATACTCCAATGACTTTATTGCAATTGTATCCATAAAGGAAAATGACCATGATTCACCCGATTAGCAGCAAAAAAGCCCCCCCCCGCCGTTCACTGTAGGTGTTTAATGATACCAGAAGATTTTCTAATCTGATAGATTCTTTACTCGGATTGCTTGGCTTTGAAATTCTCTCTCTGACTCTGTTTCCTCGACCGAGCAAACATACGTACATTCAAATAAAGAAATTGGTCAGATCTTCTGACGCATACTCCATGCATATGAATATTTTATATAGGGAATTGGCAACCAAAACAATGATGCAATTTTAAAATGAATAAAATTATTTATTTAATTATTTTTGAAAGCAAAGACATTCGATATATATATATATATATATATATATATATATATATATATATATATATATATGTATGTATATATATGTATGTATATATATGTATATATATGTATATATATATGTATGTATGTATATATATATGTATATATATATATATATATATATGCACATATATATGTATATATATGTATATATATATATATATATATATATATATATATATATATATATATGTATCCTTTTCAAAGGAAGAGTTTTTTTCTTAATTTTGCTGTTATTAACCTCGAGAACGGAGCGCGAACCTCCAGTGGGGACAGGAAAATATACGTCAAGGTTTAACACAGTTTCGAAGTAAACTCAAGTCCGGGCGATGTGTTCGTCTTGGTTAGCGAGTATTTGAATAAAGAAATTGGTCGAATCTTTAAAGCATCATCCATATGTATGAATATTTAATATTAGAAAACCAAAACAATGATGCAATTTTAAAATGTATAAAATAATTTTTTAAAAGCTAAGACTTTCGATTAATATAAATTTAAATGTAATGTGAACAAACATCTTGCTGCTTAACACCCCACTCAGGTTGCCTCCCTATAAATGTGACCCAAATCACTGTAGCCTCTTACGTTTGAATGACAATATACGTTTTTATTATCTAATACATTTTAAATAATCTTCAGATTACTATATCGATTGGACACGAAAATGTTTTCCAAACATGTTCAATTTTTACGAGTGTTCAGTGTGTTATTTAAATTTTGCGTAACATTTTCCGACCCCTCCTCTGAAGAAATTCCGAAAACGCGTTTGTAAAAAGGGTCGTTTTTACTGAAAATCGGTAAGGGGATACTATGAATTAGGGATCATACCTACATGGACATCCTAAGTAGGGAGTTGAGCAGCGAAATACAGAGAACGTGGATTCATTTATAAAATTGTATTTTTTACAAATGAGTCACCACATATCATATCCCAAATCGAAAATACGGGTTAATGCGGTAGAATAATTGTCTGTTGAGAGATGAAGAACATTATGAGAGGATTGGAGAAGATTGATGGAATGTACCAAGTTGAAATACTTGTGGGGACGGTTCATGACAGGAATCTGCTGACATTGTATTTGAAAAGGACCATATGTAATCTGCAGGGAATCAGTCAAATGGTAACGTGTGCCATAGACCTTGCGAATAAGGTATGTTCATCGAAATAACGCTAAGCTTACGGAAGAAGAAAGGAGATGGTGTTTTCGTTGTGATAGAAGGGTGAGTTCTTGCTGCGAATGTCTTACAAGGAGAGACCAGAGATAGGAGCTCAGCCGAGCACATTCAATAACGATTGGCTCTTTGTGATAATTCAACATAATAAAAGGTTTTATCTTTGTATATACATTTATTCTGTTATCTAATTTTAGCTTAGATGATATAATGAGCAGAGTCTGTCGTAAGCAGCATAGGCTCGGCTGTGCTATGCACAGAGGCAACGAACGTAACGAGATACGTGAGAAAAGCTGAATAAGATACTTTTTTCTCAGAAAAAAGTTTTATAATTCGAAACATTGATGCTGAAGAATAAAAACAGAGTTCAGTATTTTATTGTTACCTATGTTTTCGGTCGAGTTTATTTGTTGTTTTTTTTTGGTTTGTGTACAGCCCAGCGTCCACATTGCTTGACCAATCGTCACCAAACTTGGTCAAAATATCGGTTGTTATCTAATTTAGAACTGATTTAAATTTGGGATATCACGGTCAAAGACAAAGCTCAGAGAAAAGATGAAAGCTCCACTTTTGGCGATAAGTTCTGTTCTATTCAATGTAGAGACACACTATTTGGTCTATATCGTAGCTAATGACGCCCTCGATTTTATTTGACCGCGGTTTGATGGACTTTTACCTTCCGAATTTTCCAAATTTCAGCTGGAGGTATGCAGTCTTACGACTAACTGAAGTTTTTGTTGCATTTCAAAAATAAGAGAAATCCTTAAAATAAACTTCACAAAACGGTCAAACTTCAAAATGTTGACGGCTTGTTTTTTGTGTTGCTATTACAGACACAAACAACATGGTTGAAAAGTGTAATGTTGTTATGCAGTAATGTTATTATTTAGTAATGTTATTATGTACTAATGTTATTATGTACTAATATTATTATTTAGTAATGTTATTATGTACTAATGTTATTATCTAGTAATGTTATTATGTACTAATGTTATTATGTACTAATATTATTATTTAGTAATGTTATTATGTACTAATGTTATTATCTAGTAATGTTATTATGTACTAATGTTATTATGTACTAATATTATTATTTAGTAATGTTATTATGTACTAATGTTATTATCTAGTAATGTTATTATGTACTAATGTTATTATGTACTAATATTATTATTTAGTAATGTTATTATGTACTAATGTTATTATCTAGTAATGTTATTATGTACTAATGTTATTATGTACTAATATTATTATTTAGTAGTGTTATTATGTACTGATGTTATTATGTACTAATATTATTATGTACTAATGTTATTATGTACTAATGTTATTATTTAGTAATGTTATTATGTACTAATGTTATTATGTACTAATGTTATTATGTACTAATGTTATTATGTACTAATATTATTATTTAGTCATGTTATTATGTACTAATGTTATTATCTAGTAATGTTATTATGTACCAATGTTATTATGTACTAATGTTATTATGTACTAATGTTATTATTTAGTAATGTTATTATGTACTAATGTTATTATCTAGTAATAGTCTGACGATTATATTTTATTTTATTTTTATTTTTCCAAGCACAACTGTTACCGGGAAGAGGTGGCCGTGTAACGATTCGAAATCATCGGACCTACACGATAAACTGACCATCCGAGACTATCTGATGGCTTGCTCATTATTTCTGGTCACATTCATAACGTATGGAAATACGACTGTCCTGTCGGTGTGGCTTATCGAATGGTTGCGTGACTATCCTCAGTCGGCCTCCTCCATTTTATACATTCCAAATTTGTCATTTGCATTAATGAGTGGATTCGGTAAGTTGGGTCAAATATAAATCCAGGTAATAAAAGTCACAAGAAAAAAGGGACAAGAAAAAAGGTCACAGGAAAAAAGAATTAGGCCAATGTCGGCACTGTTTCTGTACCTTTCCTTAATATAAAAGTAAAATGACGAATTCTAGCTTGTTGCCTTGAATTGAGTGATCCCTAAATTGATGGTGAAACATAAACATATTATTGAACTTCATTATGCTTTTTCTAATAGTTAATTGTATATGCGTCACACCTAACATGTTTCTAGTCCATAGTACTACACTCACTGAAGCAGTTATGCCTTCCCATTGTGTATCTCTTTTAAAATTGTCTTTTCTCTTTCTTTTGACTGTGGATTGTGCATCCTTCCGAACGCCAGATATTTACCCGCTATTTCAAAGATTCCAACCGAGAGATCGTTTTATGATTCTAACCGTCTCTTTGATTGCAATTGTTTGGATTTCTCTTGCACTTGGTTCATAAAGTATATTCGCCCGGTAGTTTTTAAAGTTCTTTTTCACAAACCCACTGGCCCCTGTGCTTACTGCAATTATTGAAATATCCCTAACTAAGTGAAATATTATGTTTTGTTATTTTTATTATTTATGGCAATTAAATAAATTCTGACAAGACTTGATTATTTGTGTTTCATTCTTTTACTTCCTATCATGGTAAAATGGCTATCTTGAACATTTCAACTCTGATATGGTTGCCAAATGCTACGTCATACATTTGGATCTTTTTAACGATTAAAGTAGTGGTGTTTTTTATTTTTGCTCGCTTCAATTTTGTCGGATTTTTAAAAAAAATTGTTTTACTTTTGCTTTCTGCCAACGTGGTAATGAAACATGCATTATATTTCCGAAGAAGACGTTCTAGCCTTAGAACTTTCTTTGTTAAATATTACATTGATGACTATTGCTGGGCTTGCAACAAATGTTGCCGTTACAAGACTACACTGCTTGTGTCTTTCTTTCAAGGTTCGAATCTGGATAACAGCTACAGTAAGGGTTAGGGTTAGCAAAAATGACAACTGTGATCTACAGGAATTTTGCTGACCCCGTCGTATTAAAGACAATTTCCGTTATTAAATACTATTATCAGGTTTAATTTGTTATATCAAAATAAAAAAAATGGAAAAATGTGTAATATTTTTCAATTCAGTTGATTTTATTTTATTTTTCATTATTTGTGAATTTATAATACATTTCAATTCCATTCATAAAAAAAACTGTTTGATTTGATTATTTGTTAATAAATTAATTTTTAAATCTTTCTTAAAGTAAACAATTTGTTAATTAATATTTTCTACATAAAACATGACAAAAATTGTCATAAATATATTTCAATTCTATTTTTATTATTTGTTACCGAATAAAATCAGAAAAATAGTATTGTTTGCAAGATAATAATGCGTATTTCTTTGTCATTACACTGGTCGAAATGTGTGACGTAATATGTGGCAGTCATAACAGGGTTCAAATGTTCATGATAACCGTCAACATGTCCTGTGACATTATTAACGGTCAATATAAATCAATTGTGATCTTATTCCTGTGATTTTTCCGGGTCCTAATTAATGTTTTTTTTGTATTTTTAAGCGACTATTTTACCAGTAAACACAAATTAATTGTGACTTTTTCTGTTATTGTCTGAGAGAAAATTGTGATTTTTCTGTGTGTCTTTCTTTTGTTTTATTATCGGCCCCTATAAATTGCAACATTTTCCTGGAACGTTATGATCGGTCATTATAAATTAATTCTGATTTTTTAGAGTGAATGTTTGCCTTAGATAAAATAAGACTATGTTGTGTGACTTTATTACCGATCACTATGAATTAATTGTGACTTTTTACTGTGAAATCATGTACTTGATAATATAAACCTCCTTTCTGTTGCGTTTTTACCGACCACTATAAATTAATTGTAAGATTTTACAGTGAATTTCTGTCCTATATAAATAAAGACTCATTTTGTGACTTTATTATCGACGACTATTTTGTCCTAGATAATATATAGTGGTCGGTAATAAAGTCATATAAAAACATCTTATTTTATCTAGGACAGAAATTCACTGTAAATGTCACAATTAATTTATAATTGTTTGTGATAAAGTCACAGAATTGAGTCTAATTTTATTAAGGAATGAACTTGACTGTGAAAAATCACAATAAATTTATATCAGCAAGTAATACTATCGCAAAAAAGAAGTCTTATTTTATCGAGGAAAACAGCCACTGTAAAAGTCAAAATTAATTTATAGTAGTCGATAATGAAGTAACTGAAAAAGTCTTATTAAATCTAGAAAAAAGTCACTGTAAAAAGTCACAATTAACTTATAGTAGTCGATAATAAAGTAACAAAAAAGTGTCCTATTTAATCTAGGAAAAAAGTCACAGTAAAAAGTCACAATTAATTTATAGGGGTCGATAATAAAGTAATAAAAAGTCTTATTTTATCGAGGAGAAAAAGTCACTGAATAAAGTCAAAGTTTATTTATAGTAACCGGTACTAAATCATGACAAATATTATTTGTAAAATGCCACAATGGATTTATAGTGGCTAGTATTAAAATCCCAGAAAAGCGTCTTATTTTATCTGTGACAAATATTATTTGTAAAATGTCACAATGG
Source organism: Sepiola atlantica (assembly GCA_963556195.1). Lineage (NCBI taxonomy): Eukaryota > Metazoa > Mollusca > Cephalopoda > Sepiida > Sepiolidae > Sepiola > Sepiola atlantica. Next base: position 39,819,835 of record OY744532.1, on the reverse strand, counting down.
ATTTATAGTGGCTAGTATTAAAATCACAGAAAAAAGTCTTATTTTATCCGTGACAAATATTATTTGTAAAATTGCACAATGGATTTATAGTGGCTTGTATGAAAATCCCCAAAAACGTTTTTTTTATTTTGGACATAAATTCACTGTAAAAATGTCAGTGAATTTTTGTCCTAGATAAAATAAGACTGTGAATGTATTACCGACACTATACATTAATTTTGACAGTTAAAGTAGCTATTAATAAATATAAAAAACACTAATTTAATGAAATGTTTATATATATAGATAGATAGATAGATAGATATAGATATGTGTATATATAACTACGTCAGGTTCAATTTTTTATTCCAATAACCATGTTTTTTATTGTTTATTTATTATTATTATTTTGTAGCATTTCCAAAAAAACATAACATTCTTGTAAGATGTATATTTTACGATTCGTTTCCCTTGTGGCGTGCCAACCAAATATTATTATGTCAATCATCGGCTCTGCAACACCTCAAGATCATCAGAAAAATCCACAAAGAAAAAAAAGTTCTGAAACGTCTTGAAAAAACCTACACCACACAGTCGGTCATTCTGGGCAAAAAACAAAGAAAAAAACGCTTACACGTGGAAAAAGGTCATTAGGAGGCCATGGTTATTAGAATATGCATTGAAGCTGACTTATTTATATATGCTCTGTTGTTATTGGATGACAATCATCGAGCTGAATTTTCTTGAAGAGAGTGTTAATTAAAAGGTACTGCTATTATATACTAACACATATATTGTCATAATTCATGAATATATATATATATATATATATATATATATATATATATATATATATATATATATATGTGTGTGTGTGTGTATGTATGTATGCACGTATGTATGATTGAAATATGTATGTATGTATATATATATATATATATATATATATATATATGAACAGATTTTTTGTGGTACAGAATTTTATCAAGCTTTTAAACAGGATAAACGGAGTCACAGCGAGTCGAGGACAATATCACAAGAAAAAAAAGAGAGGACAATTATAGTAATATATTTAATCGTCGGAAGACATTCGATAAAAAACTTTTAAAAAGAATAAAAAAGATCGACTAAAATTAACAGATTAAATCCCAAGGTACCTTTCAACCGACATATTTTCAAGGGAGACGTCGGCGAATATCGCTTAAAAACGGAGAAAAGAGTAACGTGGAGAGAAAAAAACAGGGAGATTGTATATCGCCATTATAAACCGAAAAAGCAATATATGGACGTAAGAGGCAAAGTATTTTTTTTAGAGTCTTTAAATAAGTCCAATTTTTTAGACAACTCTTTTTGCATACAGAGCGATGGTTTTCGCATTGTAACACTCACGGCTTCCAAAACCTTGAGATGGTGTTTGGAACGGGCCTTGTATACAATGCGGAAACATCCATCGGAGTACGCCTCACCGTACTTTTTATTATCATACAAGTGGTGTCCAATGAACGACTCGTGGACTTGTGAGCGCCCAGATGTGCTCTGTAAACGCCCGGATGTTCTTTGTAGAGACCCGGATGCGTCCGTCGATATACTCCTCTTTACGACACGTGATCTGCGAAAACATGCAGAGATATGCTTAGCCACTCTGACTTCCAAGCGCTGAAGAGTACGACCAACATAGTCAGCTTCACACTTACATTTGAATTTATATATAATCAAACTTTTCTGTAGTGTTTGGAAGTACATCTGTCTGAAAGGCTGGGAAGGCAGTTCTGGTGCCAAACACCACACGGGGCTGTACTGCATAAAATACAACGAGATACAACCGATGAAATTTTATCCGAAAAACCTTTACTGATAGAACCAATAAAAGGAAGTTTCAAATAAACAGGATTTTTGGGTGAACCAAAGAAAATGTTGGCATTAAATTTCGCAAGTTTTCGATCAATACATTTTGTAATTAGATCCTCAGGGAAACCATTGATAGTAAGAATATCAGCCGCAAGTTTGCTAGCAGTGCAAATCATCAGTGCGCGATGAACAAGTGTTTTGACCAAACTGATCTTTCTACCCATGGGGACAAAAAAATCCCAACTGATATGCAGTCCGTAAACGTCAGTTTCCTATATATAGTTGTAGTGAATTTGTTCCCCGTCCTTTCCACAAAAACGTCTAGAAATGGTAGAGTCATTCTGCTATTCCTCCATGGTGAACTGTAGTGCTGGGCGAAGCGTATTCAATTTCAGAAAAAAATCACTTGCCTCGTTACGGGACTCAAAAATAGCAAAAGTATCGCCCACGTAATTCCAATAACGAAAGGGTCTAGTAACCCGAGAAAACAGCAAGGATTCTTGAACACCTAGGTAAATATTCGCTAGGATATCACCCAAAAGACTACCCATCGCCACCCCATCAATCTGCTGATACATTATATTGGTAAAACTGAAACTGACCGACTTAGTGGCTAGCCCCATGAGTTTCAGAAAAGTGCTTTCTGGTAAGGCACGAGGGATTAATGTGCTACGATAAAGCATGGCAGCACATATTTCAATGATTTCATTCAGGGGTACATTAGTGAATAGGCTGGTAACGTCAAATGAACATAGAAAGTTTGTTTGCGAATCACATTCCAAATCGCGAATAAATGAAGCGAAACGGAAAGAATCAGCAATACAATTAACTGAAAACCTCTGTAAGACAGGATCAAGGATATCTTACATACACCGATTTGACCGAAATACTAAATTAACTATTCAGAAAATAAAAAAAGTCTTATCAAGCAAAGCACTCTGTGTTATTTAATAATGTTTGCATATATATATATATATATATATATATATATATATATATATATATATATATATATATATACATATATATATATATATATATATACATATATATATATATATATATACATATATATATATATATACATATATATATATATATATACATATATATATATATATATATATATATATATATACATTGTGTATTGTCAGTTGTTGAAACTATTACTCCAGGTACTTAATTCCCCTGATGATCTGCCAAGCAAGGACCTGCTCGGTAGTGAAACACTTGTAGGAAAAAACTCTTTAATTTAGAAATATATGATAAATAGATAATCTTTGAAAGAAAAAGTCTTTTATGGTGATGAATGCTCTCCTGAACTGAATGCTTTGGTAAGCCTTCAAAAAATCACATATAAATGCTCTGTACCCTGTAATCGAGTATCGTCGAGCTTATTTTTATTGGCCTAATCCCGGTATTCACTGAATAACCTATCTTCTAAGTGAAAAATCTCTCTCTCTCTCATATATATATATATATATATATATATATATATATATATATATATATATATATATATATATATATATATATATATATATATATATATATAGGTGTTAAAAAAATCGGCAAATAAAGATTCGGCAATTTTATGAGCATGAAATAACTCATAAAAAGTTGACATATATCTCGACCACCCCCTTCCCCAAAAGGCGTTGTGTCCGAAACTTTAAACGAGTTTCACGTCAAGTCTTAAATATAAATTTTGTTTATAAGACGAATACAGGTATTCGTTGAAATCAGAAAATGAGGAAATTGAGAAAAATAAAAAAATAATGTAATTGATTGATTTTTCCCTTGGTTAATGGAATATAACAAACACGTATTTCTGCTCTGAAGATGTAACATAACCTCATTGAGCTTGCAATTTGAAAGAATTCCGGAAATTGTAAAGAGGGTATACCTAAATATATATTTTTTATAAAAACTTAAGCATACAGACTCAAATTAGACTTTCGATATTTAAAAGTATCCTCATCAGAGCAAGACCTTTTTCTCTTTTCGATAACGTATGGTTTGTGTATGTATTTATATATTTATATATTAATAGAAATATAAGATTAGGTATATATATATATATATATATATATATATATATATATATATATATATATATATATATATATATATATATATTTATAGTATTTACTTCAAGAGTGCCCAACATGTGAGTAGAACTTTGCTGTATAAAATATATTTATTACAAGTAAGCTACACAGAAACGTCCATAGTACATTGCTGTGTGAAATCATCAGGCTTATTGTCTTAGAGTTTAGCCCCAGGGTCAGATCTCGTCTGAAAGGTGAATAGATAAAATATTCGTTAACTACATGATAGTCTGATAATTTTCCCTGGGAATGCAAGATAAACAGTTCTGTGTAGCTTACTTGTCAGAAATATATTTTGATACTACTACTACTACTACTACTACTACTACTGCCCCTTTCTGCTATATTGTACGGATGGGTTCGTTTACATCGGCTGGCGTTAATGATCCGAGGTCTGCATACTTTTCTCTTTGTGTTGTTGCTGGACACACGTAGGAGAAGGAAAATAAAGTCAACGCTGCCTTCTAACGTATATTTGATACACTTTAACATCCATGCACGAATTGTCTCTGTCTATCATCACTTGGAACAGAAACGTCTAACCCCCCCCCCTATCTGTACGATCATTATTTATTAAGTTCGAAAGCGCAACTGAAACTTAAATTAATGCCCTTCTATGTCATATACTACCAATGGAGATTTGGTATCTCTCTATCTAAGTACCGATGAGACGATTCCAATATTTTTCCCGATTCCGATACAATTACCGATTCTGATTCCATTTTTTTTCTTTAATTTCTAAATATGTTGTTATGAAGTTGTTGTTGTTTTAATTTTCGGATTAAAAACCCGTGTAATGTGTGCCTACATATTTCGCAAAGGTAACATACACTTTGAGGTGTGAGCGTACATTACACGAGTGGATCTTTCTAACTATTTTCATCTAAAATGTTTTTTTCTGTAATTGATTGAAAATAATGAGGCACCTAAAGATTTATTCCTCTTTTTCCGGTGCAAGTTTTACCTAAATTCGTTTTCATGATCTATAAATTTTAGTTTTACTGTTACTTTAAAATGAATAAATATTTGTCATTGTATCATTAGTACCAGCAATAGAAAATTAAGTTTTTTCAACAAAAATTAAAAGAATCGTTTTTTGGAATAAAAAAATTAGACTAAATTTGTTCCGATTCCAATACCCCAATACGTTTCGATTTTTCTGATTCCCGATTCCGATTAATCGTCTCTACCCTAGTCTGAAACCGAAACTATACTATTACTTTTATTATTAGTGTTGTATATGTTCTATTTTCCTGATACCCTCTTCCCAGGCATTACCTAATCCATTTTTGGAGGTAATGTAATATCTTTTCTGTTTTCATAAAGCAATCCTCCCATACAATATCTTATTCTTTAGGCGTAATGTAGTATATGATAATTCCTCATGATACTATCCTCCCAAACATTAATTCCTCTTTTGGGGAGCAGCATAGTATATATTCATTCATCATGATACTATCCTCCCAAACATTAATTCCTCTTTTGGGGAGCAGCATAGTATATATTCATTCATCATGATACTATCCTCCCAAACATTAATTCCTCCTTTGGGGAGCAGCATAGTATATATTCATTCATCATGATACTATCCTCCCAAACATTAATTCCTCCTTTGGGGAGCAGCATAGTATATATTCATTCATCATGATACTATCCTCCCAAACATTAATTCCTCCTTTGGGGAGCAGCATAGTATATATTCATTCATCATGATACTATCCTCCCAAACATTAATTCCTCCTTTGGGGAGCAGCATAGTATATATTCATTCATCATGATACTATCCTCCCAAACATTAATTCCTCCTTTGGGGAGCAGCATAGTATATATTCATTCATCATGATACTATCCTCCCAAACATTAATTCCTCTTTTGTGGAGCAGCATAGTATATATTCATTCATCATGATACTATCCTCCCAAACATTAATTCCTCTTTTGGGGAGCAGCATAGTATATATTCATTCCTCATGATACTATCCTCCCAAACATTAATTCCTCTTTTGGGGAGCAGCATAGTATATATTCATTCATCATGATACTATCCTCCCAAAAATTAATTCCTCTTTTGGGGAGCAGCATAGTATATATTCATTCCTCATGATACTATCCTCCCAAACATTAATTCCTCCTTTAGGGAGCAGCATAGTATATATTCATTCATCATGATACTATCTACCAAACATTAATTCCTCTTTTGGGGAGCAGCATAGTATATATTCATTCCTCATGATACTATCCTCCCAAACATTAATTCCTCTTTTGGGGAGCAGCATAGTATATATTCATTCATCATGATACTATCCTCCCAAACATTAATTCCTCTTTTGGGTAGCAGCATAGTATATATTCATTCATCATGATACTATCCTCCCAAACATTAATTCCTCTTTTGGGGAGCAGCATAGTATATATTCATTCATCATGATACTATCCTCCCAAACATTAATTCCTCTTTTGGGGAGCAGCATAGTATATATTCATTCATCATGATACTATCCTCCCAAACATTAATTCCTCTTTTGGGGAGCAGCATAGTATATATTCATTCATCATGATACTATCCTCCCAAACATTAATTCCTCTTTTGGGTAGCAGCATAGTATATATTCATTCATCATGATACTATCCTCCCAAACATTAATTCCTCTTTTGGGTAGCAGCATAGTATATATTCATTCCTCATGATACTATCCTCCCAAACATTAATTCCTCTTTTGGGTAGCAGCATAGTATATATTCATTCCTCATGATACTATCCTCCCAAACATTAATTCCTCTTTTGGGTAGCAGCATAGTATATATTCATTCATCATGATACTATCCTCCCAAACATTAATTCCTCTTTTGGGTAGCAGCATAGTATATATTCATTCATCATGATACTATCCTCCCAAACATTAATTCCTCTTTTGGGGAGCAGCATAGTATATATTCATTCCTCATGATACTATCCTCCCAAACATTAATTCCTCTTTTGGGTAGCAGCATAGTATATATTCATTCATCATGATACTATCCTCCCAAACATTAATTCCTCTTTTGGGTAGCAGCATAGTATATATTCATTCATCATGATACTATCCTCCCAAACATTAATTCCTCTTTTGGGGAGCAGCATAGTATATATTCATTCATCATGATACTATCCTCCCAAACATTAATTCCTCTTTTAGCTAGCAGCATAGTATATATTCATTCCTCATGATACTATCCTCCCAAACATTAATTCCTCTTTTGGGTAGCAGCATAGTATATATTCATTCATCATGATACTATTCTCCCAAACATTAATTCCTCCTTTGGGTAGCAGCATAGTATATATTCATTCCTCATGATACTATCTTCCTAAACATTAATTCCTCCTTTGGGGAGCAGCATAGTATATATTCATTCATCATGATACTATCATCCCAAACATTAATTCCTCCTTTGGGGAGCAGCATAGTATATATTCATTCATCATGATACTATCCTCCCAAACATTAATTCCTCTTTTGGGTAGCAGCATAGTATATATTCATTCCTCATGATACTATCCTCCCAAACATTAATTCCTCTTTTGGGTAGCAGCATAGTATATATTCATTCCTCATGATACTATCCTCCCAAACATTAATTCCTCTTTTGGGTAGCAGCATAGTATATATTCATTCATCATGATACTATCCTCCCAAACATTAATTCCTCTTTTGGGTAGCAGCATAGTATATATTCATTCATCATGATACTATCTTCCCAAACATTAATTCCTCTTTTGGTGAGCAGCATAGTATATATTCATTCATCATGATACTATCATCCCAAACATTAATTCCTCCTTTGGGTAGCAGCATAGTATATATTCATTCATCATGATACTATCCTCCCAAACATTAATTCCTCTTTTGGTGAGCAGCATAGTATATATTCATTCATCATGATACTATCCTCCCAAACATTAATTCCTCCTTTGGGGAGCAGCATAGTATATATTCATTCATCATGATACTATCATCCCAAACATTAATTCCTCCTTTGGGGAGCAGCATAGTATATATTCATTCATCATGATACTATCCTCCCAAACATTAATTCCTCTTTTGGGTAGCAGCATAGTATATATTCATTCCTCATGATACTATCCTCCCAAACATTAATTCCTCTTTTGGGTAGCAGCATAGTATATATTCATTCATCATGATACTATCCTCCCAAACATTAATTCCTCTTTTGGGTAGCAGCATAGTATATATTCATTAATCATGATACTATCCTCCCAAACATTAATTCCTCTTTTGGGTAGCAGCATAGTATATATTCATTCATCATGATACTATCCTCCCAAACATTAATTCCTCTTTTGGGTAGCAGCATAGTATATATTCATTCCTCATGATACTATCCTCCCAAACATTAATTCCTCTTTTGGGTAGCAGCATAGTATATATTCATTCATCATGATACTATCCTCCCAAACATTAATTCCTCTTTTGGGTAGCAGCATAGTATATATTCATTCATCATGATACTATCTTCCCAAACATTAATTCCTCTTTTGGGGAGCAGCATAGTATATATTCATTTCTCATGATACTATCCTCCCAAACATTAATTCCTCTTTTGGGTAGCAGCATAGTATATATTCATTCATCATGATACTATCCTCCCAAACATTTATTCCTCGTTTGGGTAGCAGCATAGTATATATTCATTCATCATGATACTATCCTCCCAAACATTAATTCCTCTTTTGGGGAGCAGCATAGTATATATTCATTCATCATGATTCTATCCTCCCAAACATTTATTCATCTTTTGGGTAGCAGCATAGTATATATTCATTCATCATGATACTATCCTCCCAAACATTAATTCCTCCTTTGGGGAGCAGCATAGTATATATTCATTCATCATGATACTATCCTCCCAAACATTAATTCCTCTTTTGGGTAGCAGCATAGTATATATTCATTCCTCATGATACTATCCTCCCAAACATTAATTCCTCTTTTGGGTAGCAGGATAGTATATATTCATTCATCATGATACTATCCTCCCAAACATTAATTCCTCTTTTGGGTAGCAGCATAGTATATATTCATTCCTCATGATACTATCCTCCCAAACATTAATTCCTCTTTTGGGTAGCAGCATAGTATATATTCATTCCTCATGATACTATCCTCCCAAACATTAATTCCTCTTTTGGGTAGCAGCATAGTATATATTCATTCCTCATGATACTATCCTCCCAAACATTAATTCCTCTTTTGGGTAGCAGCATAGTATATATTCATTCCTCATGATACTATCCTCCCAAACATTAATTCCTCTTTTGGGTAGCAGCACAGTATATATTCATTCCTCATGATACTATCCTCCCAAACATTAATTCTTCTTTTGGGTAGCAGCATAGTATATATTCATTCATCATGATACTATCATCCCAAACATTCATTCCTCTTTTGGGTAGCAGCACAGTATATATTCATTCCTCATGATACTATCCTCCCAAACATTAATTCTTCTTTTGGGTAGCAGCATAGTATATATTCATTCATCATGATACTATCCTCCCAAACATTAATTCCTCTTTTGGGTAGCAGCATAGTATATATTCATTCATCATGATACTATCCTCCCAAACATTAATTCCTCTTTTGGGTAGCAGCATAGTATATATTCATTCCTCATGATACTATCCTCCCAAACATTCATTCCTCTTTTGGGTAGCAGCACAGTATATATTCATTCCTCATGATACTATCCTCCCAAACATTAATTCTTCTTTTGGGTAGCAGCATAGTATATATTCATTCCTCATGATACTATCCTCCCAAACATTCATTCCTCTTTTGGGTAGCAGCACAGTATATATTCATTCCTCATGATACTATCCTCCCAAACATTAATTCCTCTTTTGGGTAGCAGCATAGTATATATTCATTCATCATGATACTATCCTCCCAAACATTAATTCCTCTTTTGGGTAGCAGCATAGTATATATTCATTCATCATGATACTATCCTCCCAAACATTAATTCCTCTTTTGGGTAGCAGCATAGTATATATTCATTCCTCATGATACTATCCTCCCAAACATTCATTCCTCTTTTGGGTAGCAGCACAGTATATATTCATTCCTCATGATACTATCCTCCCAAACATTAATTCTTCTTTTGGGTAGCAGCATAGTATATATTCATTCATCATGATACTATCCTCCCAAACATTAATTCCTCTTTTAGGGTAGCAGCATAGTATATATTCATTCATCATGATACTATCCTCCCAAACATTAATTCCTTTTTTGGGGAGCAGCATAGTATATATTCATTCATCATGATACTATCCTCCCAAACATTAATTCTTCTTTTGGGTAGCAGCATAGTATATATTCATTCATCATGATACTATCCTCCCAAACATTAATTCTTCTTTTGGGTAGCAGCATAGTATATATTCATTCATCATGATACTATCCTCCCAAACATTAATTCCTCTTTTGGGTAGCAGCATAGTATATATTCATTCATCATGATACTATCCTCCCAAACATTAATTCCTCTTTTGGGGAGCAGCATAGTATATATTCATTCATCATGATACTATCCTCCCAAACATTAATTCCTCTTTTGGGTAGCAGCATAGTATATATTCATTCATCATGATACTATCCTCCCAAACATTAATTCCTCTTTTGGGTAGCAGCATAGTATATATTCATTCCTCATGATACTATCCTCCCAAACATTCATTCCTCTTTTGGGTAGCAGCACAGTATATATTCATTCCTCATGATACTATCCTCCCAAACATTAATTCTTCTTTTGGGTAGCAGCATAGTATATATTCATTCATCATGATACTATCCTCCCAAACATTAATTCCTCTTTTGGGTAGCAGCATAGAATATATTCATTCATCATAATACTATCCTCCCAAACATTAATTCCTCTTTTGGGGAGCAGCATAGTACATATTCATTCATCATGATACTATCCTCCCAAACATTAATTCCTCTTTTGGGTAGCAGCATAGTATATATTCATTCATCATGATACTATCCTCCCAAACATTAATTCCTCTTTTGGGTAGCAGCATAGTATATATTCATTCATCATGATACTATCCTCCCAAACATTAATTCCTCTTTTGGGTAGCAGCATAGTATATATTCATTCATCATGATACTATCCTCCCAAACATTAATTCCTCTTTTGGGTAGCAGCATAGTATATATTCATTCATCATGATACTATCCTCCCAAACATTAATTCCTCTTTTGGGTAGCAGCATAGTATATAGTCATTCATCATGATACTATCCCCCCAAACATTAATTCCTCTTTTGGGTAGCAGCATAGTATATATTCATTCATCATGATACTATCCTCCCAAACATTAATTCCTCTTTTGGGTAGCAGCATAGTATATATTCATTCATCATGATACTATCCTCCCAAACATTAATTCCTCTTTTGGGGAGCAGCATAGTATATATTCATTCATCATGATACTATCCTCCCAAACATTTATTCCTCTTTTGGGTAGCAGCATAGTATATATTCATTCCTCATGATACTATCCTCCCAAACATTAATTTCTCTTTTGGGGAGCAGCATAGTATATATTCATTCATCATGATACTATCCTCCCAAACATTAATTCCTCTTTTGGGGAGCAGCATAGTATATATTCATTCATCATGATACTATTCTCCCAAACATTAATTCCTCCTTTGGGGAGCAGCATAGTATATATTCATTCATCATGATACTATCCTCCCAAACATTAATTCCTCCTTTGGGGAGCAGCATAGTATATATTCATTCATCATGATACTATCTTCCTAAACATTAATTCCTCCTTTGGGGAGCAGCATAGTATATATTCATTCATCATGATACTATCCTCCAAAACATTAATTCCTCTTTTTGGGAGCAGCATAGTATATATTCATTCATCATGATACTATCCTCCCAAACATTAATTCATCTTTTGGGTAGCAGCATAGTATATATTCATTCATCATGATACTATCCTCCCAAACATTAATTCCTCCTTTGGGGAGCAGCATAGTATATATTCATTCATCATGATACTATCTTCCTAAACATTAATTCCTCCTTTGGGGAGCAGCATAGTATATATTCATTCATCATGATACTATCCTCCCAAACATTAATTCCTCTTTTTGGGAGCAGCATAGTATATATTCATTCATCATGATACTATGCTCCCAAACATTAATTCCTCTTTTGGGTAGCAGCATAGTATATATTCATTCATCATGATACTATCATCCCAAACATTAATTCCTCCTTTGGGGAGCAGCATAGTATATATTCATTCATCATGATACTATCCTCCCAAACATTAATTCCTCTTTTGGGTAGCAGCATAGTATATATGCATTCATCATGATACTATCCTCCCAAACATTAATTCCTATTTTGGGGAGCAGCATAGTATATATTCATTCCTCATGATACTATCCTCCCAAACATTAATTCCTCTTTTGGGTAGCAGCATAGTATATATTCATTCATCATGATACTATCTTCCCAAACATTAATTCCTCTTTTGGGGAGCAGCATAGTATATATTCATTCATCATGATACTATCCTCCCAAACATTAATACCTCTTTTGGTGAGCAGCATAGTATATATTCATTCATCATGATACTATCCTCCCAAACATTAATTCCTTCTTTTGGGGAGCAGCATAGTATATATTCATTCATCATGATACTATCCTCCCAAACATTAATTCCTCCTTTGGGGAGCAGCATAGTATATATTCATTCATCATGATACTATCTTCCTAAACATTAATTCCTCCTTTGGGGAGCAGCATAGTATATATTCATTCATCATGATACTATCCTCCCAAACATTAATTCCTCTTTTGGGGAGCAGCATAGTATATATTCATTCATCATGATACTATCCTTCCAAACATTAATTCCTCTTTTGGTGAGCAGCATAGTATATATTCATTCATCATGATACTATCCTCCCAAACATTAATTCCTCCTTTGGGGAGCAGCATAGTATATATTCATTCATCATGATACTATCCTCCCAAACATTAATTCCTCCTTTGGGGAGCAGCATAGTATATATTCATTCATCATGATACTATCTTCCTAAACATTAATTCCTCCTTTGGGGAGCAGCATAGTATATATTCATTCATCATGATACTATCCTCCCAAACATTAATTCCTCCTTTGGGGAGCAGCATAGTATATATTCATTCATCATGATACTATCTTCCTAAACATTAATTCCTCCTTTGGGGAGCAGCATAGTATATATTCATTCATCATGATACTATTCTCCCAAACATTAATTCCTCTTTTGGGGAGCAGCATAGTATATATTCATTCATCATGATACTATCCTTCCAAACATTAATTCCTCTTTTGGTGAGCAGCATAGTATATATTCATTCATCATGATACTATCCTCCCAAACATTAATTCCTCCTTTGGGGAGCAGCATAGTATATATTCATTCATCATGATACTATCCTCCCAAACATTAATTCCTCCTTTGGGGAGCAGCATAGTATATATTCATTCATCATGATACTATCTTCCTAAACATTAATTCCTCCTTTGGGGAGCAGCATAGTATATATTCATTCATCATGATACTATCCTCCCAAACATTAATTCCTCCTTTGGGGAGCAGCATAGTATATATTCATTCATCATGATACTATCCTCCCAAACATTAATTCCTCCTTTGGGTAGCAGCATAGTATATATTCATTCATCATGATACTATCCTCCCAAACATTAATTCCTCCTTTGGGGAGCAGCATAGTATATATTCATTCATCATGATACTATCTTCCTAAACATTAATTCCTCCTTTGGGGAGCAGCATAGTATATATTCATTCATCATGATACTATCCTCCCAAACATTAATTCCTCTTTTTGGGAGCAGCATAGTATATATTCATTCCTCATGATACTATCCTCCCAAACATTAATTCCTCTTTTGGGTAGCAGCATAGTATATATTCATTCATCATGATACTATCATCCCAAACATTAATTCCTCCTTTGGGGAGCAGCATAGTATATATTCATTCATCATGATACTATCCTCCCAAACATTAATTCCTCTTTTGGGTAGCAGCATAGTATATATTCATTCATCATGATACTATCCTCCCAAACATTAATTCCTCTTTTGGGGAGCAGCATAGTATATATTCATTCATCATGATACTATCCTCCCAAACATTAATTCCTCCTTTGGGGAGCAGCATAGTATATATTCATTCATCATGATACTATCTTCCCAAACATTAATTCCTCTTTTGGGGAGCAGCATAGTATATATTCATTCATCATGATACTATCCTCCCAAACATTAATTCCTCTTTTGGTGAGCAGCATAGTATATATTCATTCATCATGATACTATCCTTCCAAACATTAATTCCTCTTTTGGTGAGCAGCATAGTATATATTCATTCATCATGATACTATCCTCCCAAACATTAATTCCTCTTTTGGTGAGCAGCATAGTATATATTCATTCATCATGATTCTATTCTCCCAAACATTAATTCCTCTTTTGGGGAGCAGCATAGTATATATTCATTCCTCATGATACTATCCTCCCAAACATTAATTCCTCTTTTGGTGAGCAGCATAGTATATATTCATTCATCATGATACTATCCTCCCAAACATTAATTCCTCTTTTGGTGAGCAGCATAGTATATATTCATTCATCATGATACTATCCTCCCAAACATTAATTCCTCTTTTGGTGAGCAGCATAGTATATATTCATTCATCATGATACTATCCTCCCAAACATTAATTCCTCTTTTGGTGAGCAGCATAGTATATATTCATTCATCATGATACTATCCTCCCAAACATTAATTCCTCTTTTGGTGAGCAGCATAGTATATATTCATTCATCATGATACTATCCTCCCAAACATTAATTCCTCTTTTGGTGAGCAGCATAGTATATATTCATTCATCATGATACTATCCTCCCAAACATTAATTCCTCTTTTGGTGAGCAGCATAGTATATATTCATTCATCATGATACTATCCTCCCAAACATTAATTCCTCTTTTGGTGAGCAGCATAGTATATATTCATTCATCATGATACTATCCTCCCAAACATTAATTCCTCTTTTGGTGAGCAGCATAGTATATATTCATTCATCATGATACTATCCTCCCAAACATTAATTCCTCTTTTGGTGAGCAGCATAGTATATATTCATTCATCATGATACTATTCTCCCAAACATTAATTCCTCTTTTGGGGAGCAGCATAGTATATATTCATTCCTCATGATACTATCCTCCCAAACATTAATTCCTCTTTTGGTGAGCAGCATAGTATATATTCATTCATCATGATACTATCCTCCCAAACATTAATTCCTCTTTTGGTGAGCAGCATAGTATATATTCATTCATCATGATACTATCCTCCCAAACATTAATTCCTCTTTTGGTGAGCAGCATAGTATATATTCATTCATCATGATACTATCCTCCCAAACATTAATTCCTCTTTTGGTGAGCAGCATAGTATATATTCATTCATCATGATACTATCCTCCCAAACATTAATTCCTCTTTTGGTGAGCAGCATAGTATATATTCATTCATCATGATACTATCCTCCCAAACATTAATTCCTCTTTTGGTGAGCAGCATAGTATATATTCATTCATCATGATACTATCATCCCAAACATTAATTCCTCCTTTGGGGAGCAGCATAGTATATATTCATTCATCATGATACTATCCTCCCAAACATTAATTCCTCTTTTGGTGAGCAGCATAGTATATATTCATTCATCATGATACTATCCTCCCAAACATTAATTCCTCTTTTGGAGAGCAGCATAGTATATATTCATTCATCATGATACTATTCTCCCAAACATTAATTCCTCTTTTGGGTAGCAGCATAGTATATATTCATTCATCATGATACTATCCTCCCAAACATTAATTCCTCTTTTGGGGAGCAGCATAGTATATATTCATTCATCATGATTCTATTCTCCCAAACATTAATTCCTCTTCTGGGGAGCAGCATAGTATATATTCATTCCTCATGATACTATCCTCCCAAACATTAATTCCTCTTTTGGGGAGCAGCATAGTATATATTCATTCATCATGATACTATCCTCCCAAACATTAATTCCTCTTTTGGGGAGCAGCATAGTATATATTCATTCATCATGATTCTATTCTCCCAAACATTAATTCCTCTTCTGGGGAGCAGCATAGTATATATTCATTCCTCATGATACTATCCTCCCAAACATTAATTCCTCTTTTGGGGAGCAGCATAGTATATATTCATTCATCATGATACTATCCTCCCAAACATTAATTCCTCTTTTGGGGAGCAGCATAGTATATATTCATTCATCATGATACTATCCTCCCAAACATTAATTCCTCTTCTGGGGAGCAGCATAGTATATATTCATTCCTCATGATACTATCCTCCCAAACATTAATTCCTCTTTTGGGGAGCAGCATAGTATATATTCATTCATCATGATACTATCCTCCCAAACATTAATTCCTCTTTTGGGGTGCAGCATAGTATATATTCATTCATCATGATTCTATTCTCCCAAACATTAATTCCTCTTCTGGGGAGCAGCATAGTATATATTCATTCCTCATGATACTATCCTCCCAAACATTAATTCCTCTTTTGGGGAGCAGCATAGTATATATTCATTCATCATGATACTATCCTCCCAAACATTAATTCCTCTTTTGGGGAGCAGCATAGTATATATTCATTCATCATGATACTATCCTCCCAAACATTAATTCCTCTTTTGGGGAGCAGCATAGTATATATTCATTCATCATGATACTATCCTCCCAAACATTAATTCCTCTTTTGGGTAGCAGCATAGTATATATTCATTCATCATGATACTATTCTCCCAAACATTAATTCCTCCTTTGGGTAGCAGCATAGTATATATTCATTCCTCATGATACTATCCTCCCAAACATTAATTCCTCTTTTGGGTAGCAGCATAGTATATATTCATTCATCATGATACTATTCTCCCAAACATTAATTCCTCCTTTGGGTAGCAGCATAGTATATATTCATTCATCATGATACTATTCTCCCAAACATTAATTCCTCTTTTGGGGAGCAGCATAGTATATATTCATTCATCATGATAATATTCTCCCAAACATTAATTCCTTTTTTGGGTAGCAGCATAGTATATATTCATTCATCATGATACTATCCTCCCAAACATTAATTCCTCTTTTGGGGAGCAGCATAGTATATATTCATTCATCATGATACTATCCTCCCAAACATTAATTCCTTTTTTGGGTAGCAGCATAGTATATATTCATTCATCATGATACTATCCTCCCAAACATTAATTCCTCTTTTGGGGAGCAGCATAGTATATATTCATCATGATACTATCCTCCCAAACATTAATTCCTCTTTTGGGTAGCAGCATAGTATATATTCATTCATCATGATACTATTCTCCCAAACATTAATTCCTCCTTTGGGTAGCAGCATAGTATATATTCATTCCTCATGATACTATCCTCCCAAACATTAATTCCTCTTTTGGGTAGCAGCATAGTATATATTCATTCATCATGATACTATTCTCCCAAACATTAATTCCTCTTTTGGGGAGCAGCATAGTATATATTCATTCCTCATGATACTATCCTCCCAAACATTAATTCCTCTTTTGGGTAGCAGCATAGTATATATTCATTCATCATGATAATATTCTCCCAAACATTAATTCCTTTTTTGGGTAGCAGCATAGTATATATTCATTCATCATGATACTATCCTCCCAAACATTAATTCCTTTTTTGGGTAGCAGCATAGTATATATTCATTCATCATGATACTATTCTCCCAAACATTAATTCCTCTTTTGGGGAGCAGTGTAGTATATATTCATTCATCATGATACTATCCTCCCAAACATTAATTCCTTTTTTGGGTAGCAGCATAGTATATATTCATTCATCATGATAATATTCTCCCAAACATTAATTCCTTTTTTGGGTAGCAGCATAGTATATATTCATTCATCATGATACTATCCTCCCAAACATTAATTCCTCTTTTGGGTAGCAGCATAGTATATATTCATTCATCATGATACTATCCTCCCAAACATTAATTCCTCTTTTGGGGAGCAGCATAGTATATATTCATTCATCATGATACTATCCTTCCAAACATTAATTCCTCCTTTGGGTAGCAGCATAGTATATATTCATTCATCATGATACTATCCTCCCAAACATTAATTCCTTTTTTGGGTAGCAGCATAGTATATATTCATTCATCATGATACTATCCTCCCAAACATTAATTCCTCTTTTGGGTAGCAGCATAGTATATATTAATTCATCATGATACTATCCTTCCAAACATTAATTCCTTTTTTTGGGAGCAGCATAGTATATATTCATTACTCATGATACTATCCTCCCATACATTAATTTCTCTTTTGGGGAGCAGCATAGTATATATTCATTCATCATGATACTATCTTCCCAAACATTAATTCCTCCTTTGGGGAGCAGTGTAGTATATGTCTATTCATCATGATTCTATTCTGCCATGAATTACCTTTCTTATCTATTAACGTTCAATTCAGTTTACTATACTATTTGAGAGTAATGTTTTATCATCCAATGTTAAATTCAAGGGAGAGGGGTGTAGCATCTGTTCTGTGGTTATGACAGTATACTCCCAGGGATTACCTTCTCCTTTTTCTTAGAGGGATACTATGATTTAATTAACGAATCCGTTATCTCCGCTTATATCAGGCGAGGACTGACCCTGGAGTCACACTCTCGAGCAACCTTATAAAATTACCCTAATGCATTTAGCAAACCATATATACACTTAACTTTAAAAGCACATTACTCCTAATTAGAATGTACCATTTCGCTTGCAATTCTTTTATAATATTTATAGTTGTACATGGCAATAATCAGACGTTTGAAAAATTCGATGAGAGAATCCTTTTGACCGCCAATCGATTGCCTTTAATCGTTTTCTCATTGGTAGAAAACAATTGAGTCAATCGTTTATATGTTTAAGTAGTCGGCTCAATGGGTAGTGACGTCTCTTTTTTCTTTCTATTCCGTTGTTTTTAAACCATTGCCATAGTCGTAATGAAGACGCATCAAAAGAAGTGTATTGGTCTTCTTTTTCCTTTAGATCTGTCAAAAAACATATTTGCTCATTGACGTCATGCTCTTTGGTGTTCTATTCTATAAAACTGTAAAGTAGTCGGAGGAGCGAATGAAACAATCTTCGAAAAAGGTTTCCGACCCCAAGCATTACACTTGCCGATCAGAAAGACTAAGTGTCCCTATTCACATGCTTCGCCAAAGTGTAGAGTTTAACACAATGTCGGGTTTTAATGTGATGAAAATCTAGCTGTGTATAGGTACAAAAATAAGAATTGTCTTCATTTTAGAAGCATTTCCCCTCCAATGACTGAGGACAAGACGGATGAAGTGTAGTATCAGACTAGACACTACACTTTGGATCTGCGTGTCATTTTGCATTTCCTCTCCATTACGTCACATCTTGACATGAATCACTAATTTTAATCTTTTAACAACTAATGGAATTTTACACTTTTTTTACCTTATGTGGGAAATACCGTTTTAAAGATTATTTTTACACATACACAGTCAATCCTGCTACATATTCCTCATTCTTCCTTTCTTTCTATCTCTTCCTCAAATATTTTCCATGTTAAAAAATGTGTACTTTTATGATCAATAATAATCGATTTCTTTTTTGGTAGGCTTAGTCGATACTATCCTCATCAATCGCTTTGGAATATTCAATATCATGTTCCTTGGATGTTTCTTGCAAACAATCTGCATCATTGGATCTACTTTTAGTACCAATGCCATCACTTTGGTGATTGTCCTCGGCTTCTTCCTCGGTAAGAAAATATGTTTTACTGAATCACTAGTGAATGTATTCAGCATTTCACGGATCTAAAATACATTCGACATACATTTTATAAATACATGTATATAAATTAAATAGGAAAATTTCATGTACATCACCTTTAACCTAAATAATTAAACATACAAATCATCCCGAAACCTGACAACACACACCTGCACATTAAGAAATATTCAAACTACCCGGTTATAATATTCAAGCCAATTAGCAAATCAATGCAGTTTAGAATATCCTGCAACTCTAACGATATAAACATATTTAATCTACACAAAATAGAATACCAAACAGCCGTAAAATAACGAACTTACTAATAGACTAATATGCAATGAAATTACAAACATGGCCAGGCATTACAGAAACCGCAACATCATTTGGTTAACCCCACCCTACAATATCGAAGTAATCACACGCATAACTAAATTATTCTTTAAACTAAATGACAAGCATTTCCCTCAGAAACAGCATACTCCACATAATCATAAATAGAAAGAACATAAAGGTTAGTCATTGCTGCACGGATAATAAGCAAACTGTAATAAGGAAACACAAATGATAAAATATTAAATAACTGCAACAAAACCAACACTAGCAGAATAACCTATCAGAGCAACAGTAACGAAAAAAGTGAAAACCTATGCAACTGCAGAAACATAAACAACTGTCCTTTGAGAAATAAATGTCTGACAAGTTATACAATAAAAAGAAACTACAAGTAACAACAATCACAATCAAGAAAAAGTATATATATAACCAACAGAAAACACATTTAAAACCATAAAAAACTATCATATAATTAACTTAAAAACACAGCACAAACCTGTCCTAATAAGTATGGGAACAAAAATATAAAAATATACACACTAGTATAAAATGCACAATTCTAAAAGGGGCAGCAGCCTGTAGCGTTAAAAGTATAGATTGTAAATTGTACCTGGGAAAAAGTACCCAATAATAACCTTTAAACAAAATACATGAATTCATTGTTAAATGCTAACATTTAAATGAACATCTGTGCGGTCAAATGAAGCCTGGATAAGTTATGCACATTGAAGAGAAAACGTGGGTGCACGTATGTGTATATGTACGTGTATATATGTATGTAGATATATGTGCATATATATTTACGTGTGAGCATTATATATGAGAGTGATTGTGTATGTGAGTGTGAGTATGCATATACTACATAAAAACAATAATAACCAATAGAATAAAAGAAAATTATATCAGAAATAAAGTAAATCATAACTACAAGAATTCTAACATCACAAAAGAAAGATAATAATAATAAGTATTATAAGGAGCAGATACAGAAAAAGAAGATAAATAAATAATTAAGACATAAAACCACGAACATATATATATATATATATATATATATATATATATATATATATATATATGTATATATATATATATATATATATATATATATATATATATATAAATTATTCAAGTCCAAATATATTTATATAATGAACAAAAAAACAATATTTAAAAAAAAAATAGAGATTTTATAAAATTTGATAAACATTGGTAACAGACGACACTAATCTATTCGTGTTACAACGTCTTAGCGTCTTCCCAAGACTGTGTCTAAAATAAAAATCGCTTTTGAAATCCACCCAGATAACCCATGTTTAAAAAAGGGGAAAAATTTAAGAGAAGGCGCAGCAAGAAAATTAGGTCAATAAATCTGGTCTACACCCGGCTGTCATCTCCTCCTCGCTATAATGTCGTGTGTTTAACCATTTACCTAATTTAATTATGAACTAAAATTAAAAATCAAATTATTATTAGTTAAATCAATTAGATATATTTTCTATATATGAAATAAAAAAGAAAAGAAAAATCAATTTAAAGGTCATCCCCCAACAATTATGTAAATCTGAAAAGGATATTAATATTAGAAAATTATGAAACATTATCCTTCATATCACTAACAATCGGAGGGTGGTACTTCCACTTAACCCTATTATCATTATACGAATGTGTACAATATTATTATTACTTGAAATCAACTACATTTCTTTATCCTCGTAATTAAATAAGTGGAGGACATACATAAAATCCTACTGTATTATTAACTTTGAATTTAATTTCAAACCCTGATTAACCCAACATATTTTATAACTAATTTACTATTTCACGTAAAATCTACCCGCTTATAAAACGTAAAGGTTATACCGATAAACCTAACTGTAACAGCAAGCAATCTGGGGCAAAAAATATCGGAAGACGAGTAGTACAGGCGAATGTATTTATTATGCGCGCACGTGGCCAACGCTGAATATAACACCTTTTTTTCTCACCGTAAATACAGGAAATAAATCAGTCTTACAAACATGTTCTAAGAAACAAAACAAAGAAAATTGGAAGAAAGCGAAAACTTAAATAGGTTAAGAGATCTCTGCGTTGCTTACCTCTATTTTACCAAGCTACTTGTCCCAGAATGACCAACGTCTAAACGCAAGCTCATCGGACGTTCGAATCCCATGCTGGCTGATTTGAAAATAAACGCTTCTGAGCAAGCAGGCGGTGTTGAGGCAAGACAGTTCCCCGTGCGCATGTCTTCCGGAAGAGGACGGTGCTGAAGACAAAATGTCCCTTTCCTGAATTTTGACCGGCTAACATAGAAAACTCTTGCATTCACACTAACTGTATTATTAATTTGTAATTCTTAATTTCTAGTTTAATTAAAAACCTAACCTCCAAATGTATTGGTTAACTTAAAGCCTACTACACTACAATTATTTATGAGATTAATTTTGTACGTATCAAGGGATGCTTTAGTTTTTATGATATATTTTCAGGTTTGTCAGTCAAGTAAAAATAAATGTTTTGATAATCTAATAACAGTTTTTAATGTTTAAGTTCATTATTTTTAAATAAAATAGATTCAAAATAAAAATGAATGATATACAAAAATAAGTCGATATAATCTAAAAAAGCTTTTATTTTTTTCTAGATCTTCCGTTTTTTGTGAGGTGTAGGGCGAGGATAGTAAAAGGATTTTTCCCTCCCCCACCACCAAAATGGTTACGTTAATCGATTATTTATTGAAATCGAAAATGCATAAAGTACTAAAATGAACTATTAAAGATCTATTCTCTCTCCCTTTCTCTCTCTCACGCCTTCTCTCTCTTGTTCCTCCTTTTCTTCCACACTCTTCTTTTTTTGCTGTCTCGCTCTCTCTCTCTCTCTCTCTCTCTCTATCCTTTTCTCGCTGTATTTCTCTCTCGCGCTCGCTCTCTCTTTCTCTCGCTTTCTCCCTCTTCTTATCTCTGGCTTTCTCTCTCTTTTGCTCTATCGTTTCCTCTCTAACTCTCGCTCTAGTTCTTTCGCTTTCTCTCTCTTTCTTTTTCTACCTCTCTTTCTACCTATATCTCTCTTTATCTCTTCCCTCTCTCTTTCTCCCTCTTTCTCTTTCTCGCTCCCTTTTCCTATATGTCTTTCTCTCCCTTGCTGCTTCACCATCTCTTTCTCTTTCTTTCTCTTACTTTTTTGTAGTTTTCTTTCTTTTCATGACATTCATGTCTATTCTATTTTTAGGCTGTGCTTCATGTTTGGTTTACATGAACGCTTTTATTTTGATGGGAATTCAATTTGGTGATGCTGCCAAGTCCTTCATAGCAGTATTATCCCTGGCTGCTCCTCTCTGTGGCATCGTCTTCCCTAACTTAATTCCGGTCCTGCTTGAACAATATGGATGGAGAGGTGGCATGCTTGTGCTCGGCGGCATTAGTCTGCAAATGATCCCGCTATCCCTCTTCCTTCTGCTGTCAGCGAAATACAAAAAGAAGAGAAAGCGGATAAAAGAGGCACCAACATCTCAAAATGTCGACCCTAACCCTAATCCCGATAGAACAGAGAAACATGTGGATTTCTCGATCCTCAGAAATCCTCTCTACGTCGCTTATGCGTGCGCGAATTTCTTCTCTATGAGTGCCGGGAGTGGATTCTACAGTTTCTTGCCGTCTTTTTTGAACAAGAAAGGAATGCAACTAAAGCAAGCAGCCTTCGTTTACAGCATTTACTGTGTATTGACTGCTCTACCAAGGTGAGACAAATAAACGTTTACAAAATGAGTGAGTGCTGTTTGCTTTATTTTCTGTTTAATAATTATTTACCTTGCACTCAGCACTTCTCTTCAAATGGAGTGGGGTCCCTTACTTATACATTGATATTGCACCCAGCTCCAGGAGGGTGATCCTTCTACGCAACACTTGCCTGCCCATTGCACCGAAGGGCATCACACCATGCATGTGTACATCTATATACCGTCTGGATGTTTGTCTAAGGCGACTTTAAGACATTGTTACTACAACTGTAGGATCCTTGCTTACCATCTCCTTGTGGATAAGTTTTCTTTTCTTGACAAATTTCGGACGTTTATGAAGTACAGTAAGAGTGTAAAATATACTTGGTTTAGTGGACTAAAGGTTTCAGCTTGACTTGTGTAGATACACTTATTAATTATAATTACTGATGGGACGATTCCGATATCTTTCCCGATTCCGATACAATTACTGATTCTGTTCTAAATTCCCGATTCCGATACAATTACCGATTCCAATTTTTTTTAATTCTAAAATATTTAGTTATAGAATTGGATATTTTGGAAAATAAGTTCATATTATCGTAAAACCCCATGTAATATGTGCATATATTTTCGCTAACGCATAAATACACTTGTCAAGTGATCTATAGATTTTAGTTTGAGTGGTAGTTTAAAATCAATAAATATTAATCATTTAATCATTAGTACCAGCAATGGAAAATTAAGTTTTAAGCAAAAAGAGACAAAGAAAAACAGAAAAAAAGAAAAAGAATCGTTTTTGGCATCGGAAAATAGGCACACATTTTTCCGATACCGATATCGATTTCGATACCCACAAAAAGTTCCGCTATTTTCGATTCCTGATTCCGATTAATCGTCCCAACACTAATTAGACCATTAGCTGTACCTACTTAACGTTGGTTACTCAACCAAGGTAAGACAAAAACGTTTTCAAAGTATTATTCACATGCATGCATGTTTTCGTAAACCAATAATTCTGTTTAAAGTACCTAAAATGACCCAAAACATTTTGAAAGATTCAATTCGACTTTAACACATATTTTGGCGGCTTGACGTCAAGAGAGCGTTCTATTTAATGAAATGAACGATGCATATATATATATATATATATATATATATATATATATATATATATATATATATATATATATATATTAAATTGAGAATAAAAAGCCCTTTTTCAATGCAATATATATTTATTTATTTATTTTTTTTTTTACATGTATCTTATCAATTTCGGAGATAAACACCATCATCAGAGATATTTCTCTTTTTTTTAATAAAAATGAACAAACTTTTTTTTTTAGTTTTGTTTATCGGTAAAACGTCCTTGCTTGTTATTTGACGTATAGTCCGCGTCTGATGTAACTATACGTTTGTTTAAAGTGATTTCCATAAACCTAAACCGACACGAATCACATCGACGAGTGTATTTTAATATATATATATATATATATATATATATATATATATATATATATATATAAATTTACCATTTTAAATGTTCAGATGAAGTATATTAATAAAGTACTAAGTATTAAGTACTTTTGAACAACTATTGGTTTTAAGTTCATTCGATCAATACATGTTGACCGGGTTCAAACTTGGCTCGACAGAGCTGAACCGAGGTTAGATTAAGGTGAAAAATATGCTATGGGGATTATAGCGAGGGAAAGGAGAGAAATTGAATCAAATAGAAACCACATTAAGTTCAACAAGATTTTCTTTTTGCTTAGAAAGTGAAGGTCTCAAAGACCTTATGTAAATTGTTTCTAGAATCTTTAGATGAAAGGGAGAGTGTGACTTACTGAGAATAGAGAATAAGTCTGCACTGAAACTTGAGGCACAGGAACGGTTACTTATGAGATGTTCGGCGATGGAAGAACCATATGTATTATGCAAAACATTAGTTCGTAATTATTTTGCCTGACGATTTTTTGTGGGCACGTGTTATTTGACCCGGATGTCCAATTTTTGCGACGTACTGCCAACGTAGTACTAACTGCAACTACATTTAAATAAATAAATTATAGAATTATTATGGTGGTGAAAGAACATCTTTTCGAATCGACGACAAGATGGGTCTGGTGGGAAAAACAACTCGTGTATTCACGGCAAAGTAACATTGTCGTACAGACAAAGAGATTTGTTTGGCGAATCCATCACTTATGTTATCTAGCCAAGGTAGGCGAAGATAAATAGACATCTATCAACAGAAGCTTTTTAGCTTCATAAAAACTCGAAATTGTATTTTTGATAGTGGATTCAACAATGTCTAATGGATGGTCATTGTTACAGAGGGTATTAATAATGAATTTAATTTTATCATCCAGTTTGGTTTGTGAACAAATCATTAAGGCCCTATGAATAAGGGTCTTAATTAAATTAAACTTTTGTTTTGTGGGACAAAATGAGTCCCAACTAGTGTAGAGACCAGTGAAAGTTGGTTTCCGGTATAGTGTCACTAAAAAAACTGGAGAGAGCTTTACTAACTAACACGTCAAGGAATGGAAGTGAAGAATTCGCTTTCTTATCTAAAGTAAACTTGAGAACTGGATGGATATTGTTGATGGTCGTGAAAAGATGTCCGCTTTCGTCTGATAGTTTAACAAACAAAAAAGTGTCAAAAGGCGAATGCTAGCACCTTCATCTCTATTTATATAGAGTTAGGTATATGTATATGGTAGCATATGTCTATGTTTAGGACTCTCCTAAACTAATTAACCGATTATTATAACATTTAGAGCACAGGTTCTAAATAGAAAGTTAAGTCACCTAGGCTATATTTACATGTAGTTGTATGCAAAGGGAAGCCGTTTATAAACATTCACATACCTCCGTTTTTTTTGTGAAAATTTAACAATATGTGTAAGGCCTCAATTAATAAATCTTCCCCAAAGTCCAGTTTTTCTTTTGGGTAGTTTCAAACGATTTTAGGGGGCATAATATGGGCACAATCTCCCTTTTGAAAGTTCAAATTAGATCCATAGTTATTAGATACTGATTAAGCAAGATTGTCTAACTTTTAATTTTTTCTTAAGACCCCTTGAGCTTAATTCTCTGATTTTAGATATTTTCTAGGACGAAAATTATTTAATGGATTTTTTTATCAAAATTGGAATCAGGATTCTAGATATCAGATTTTAATCTTCATAAGGGTACATAAAAGTGGGGCAAACTGTTCTGTTCCGGTAAGTAATTTTAGCCGTCATTTTTTATATTAAAGAGTCACCTCTTATCAAGGCCCCAAAAAACTACTCGAGGATAAGGGTTAATGATTTTATCAGCTGGACGATGAATAGGACTTTGAGGGGATTGGAATTGATGTGTGAAATTGTCTGAATGTAATTATTTAAGAGAACAGTTGGACTTGAAAACGATCATGTTTTATTCAGCCGGAAAGCAGCCAGGTGGTATTGTGTGCCATAGATGGGAAGTTCTTTGAAAGAAACTTTGTTCATAGAAGTTCCCTTTTGTTTTTGATACACAGATGTCAAAAGGAAAATTATTTACAGTGATTGTAGCTCGACGAGTTCTTGCTGTGAATGTTTTATGAAACAAGTATTCTTCTATGTGAATTCTCAATAAAATCCTATGCTATACACTTTCTTATTATATTCATTTATTGTCAAAATTATATTTCAGTCATAAATTACGAGCACTTAATAGAGAGTTCCTTCCTAATCACTCTGTATATAAAAACATGGCTATTAGTATTATGGTGAAACGAATAATTACATGTTAATCTTTCTTCATGTTTTTTTTGTCTCATTTGTAGGGCGTGTATTGGTGTGATCCAGCGGTGGACCACAGTCTCTTTCCTCTCGCTCTTTATTGGATCGGTGTTTGTTTTTGGGTTGATGGCTATCCTCATCAATTTTGCCGAGTCCTATTCGGCCCTGTTCATCTGTATCATCTTTTCGTCCCTTGCTATGGGTGGCCCGCTTGGACTTTTTAACATCGGCATCTTAGAATGTGTCGGACCAGAGCAATATAGTTTCGGCACCTCCGTGTCGGAAACGATCTACGGTTTTGGTACGGCCATTCTCGGTTACTTGGCTGGTTCGTATTAGACTATTTCTATATTTCCACGCTACTAATACACTGATTAACTGGGCCCATTTGGCATCATGGTCAAACTGTTCCTTAATAGGCCGTATTTAAATGCCTAATTTGTAGTCCTTATTTGAATGTCTAATTTGTATACCTAATTTATATGCCTAATATGAATGCCCAATCTATATTCAACATTGGTATGCCTAATTTGAATGCCTAATATGAATGCCTAATATGAATGCCTAATTTGAATGCCTAATTTTTATGCCTAATTTGTACGCCTTATTTGAATACCAAATTTGTACACGAATTTACATGTTAAATTTGTATCGATAATTGGTATGCCTGATTTGAATCCCTAACTTATATGCCTTATTTATATTCCTAATTTCATCACGAAATTTATATGCCTAATTTTAATGCTTAATTTGTATCGCTAATTTGTATGCCTAATTCCTACGCCTAATTTGTATGCCTTATTTGAATTCTTAATTCGTATGCTTAATTTGAATGTTTAATTTCTAACGCAAATTTGTATGCCTAAGTTGTATGCCTAGTTTGTATGCCTGATTTAAATGCTTAATTTTAATATTTAATTCGTATGCAAAATTTGTATGCCACATTTGAAATTCTAATTTGTATGCTTATTTTCTATGCCTAATTTGTATAACAATTTGAATGCATACTTTGTATGCCTAGTTAGTATACCTAACTTGAATGCCTGATTTGTATGCCTTATTTGTATACCTAATTTATATACCGAATTGTATGCCTAATTTAAAATGTCTAGTTTGTATGCCTAATTTGTATTCCTTAATTTTAATGCATAATTTGTATGCTTAATTTAAATGTCTAATTTGTATGTCTAATTTTAATGCGTATATTTGTATGCCTAATTTTAATATCTACTTTGAATGCCTAATTTAAATGCCTAATTTGTATGCCTGATTTGAATGTTATATTTGTGTACCTAATCTGTATGCATAATTTGAATTACTAATTTGAATACCTCATTTGTATGCCTAATTTAGATGTCTTATTTGAATGCCAAATTTGTATGCTTAATTTGAATGCTTAATTTGAATGCTTATTTTGTATGCCTGATTTGAATGTTATATTTGTATACCGAATCTGTATGCTTAATTTAAATACCTCATTTGTATGCCTTATTTGTATGCCTAATTTGTATGCTTTATTGGTATACCTAATTTGTATTCTTAATGTGTATGCCTAATTTGAATGTCTTGTTTGTATTCCTTATTTGTATGCCTAATTTGAATGTCTTGTTTGTATTCCTTATTTGTATGCCTAATTTGAATGCTTTATTTGTATGCTAAATTGAATTATCTAATTTGTATGCCTTTTTTAATGTCTAAGTTGTATGCATAATTTTAATACATGATTTTAATACTTTTATTGGTATCCCTAATATTAATGTCTACTTTGTATGTCTAGTTTGATTGCCTAATTTAAATGCCTAATTTGTACGTCTAATTTGAATGTCTGATTTGTATGCTGAATTGGTATGCCAAATTGGAATGACTAATTTGAATACGTTATTTGAATGCCTAATTTTCATAATTCATTTGTATGCATAATTTGAATGTTTTATTATAATGACAAATTTGTAAGCTTAATGTGTATGCTTTATTTAAATGCCTAATTTGTATACCTAATTTGTATGCCTAATTGGTATGCTCAATTTGAATGCCTTATTTGTATGCCTAATTTGTATGCTTAATATGTCTGCTTTATTTGAATGTATAATTCGCATGCCTAATTCGTATGCGTAGTTTGTATACTTTATTTGTATACATAATCTGTATAACTAATTTGAATGCCGAATTTGTACTTTGAATACCTAATTTGAATGCCTAATTTGAATGCCTAATTTATATGTTTAATTTCTATGTGCAATTTTGATACTTAATGTGTATGACTAATTTAAATGCCTTATTTGTATGCCTTATTTTAATGCCTAATTTGTATTCCTTATTTGTATGCTTAATTTGAATGCCTAATCTTAATACATAATGTGTATATTTTATTTGTATGCCTAATCTGTATGACAATTTGTGCTTTGAATTTTTAATTTATAGGTGATTTGTATGCCTAATTTGTATCGCTAATTTTCATGCCTTATTAGTATGCCTTATCTTTATGCCTTATTCGTATGCCTTATTTGAATGTCTAATTTGTATTCCTAATTTGTATGCCTAATTAGAATGCCTAATTTGTATGCCTTTTTTGAATGTCTGATTTTAAAGCCTAATTTGTATACCTAATTTAAATTCTAAATTTAAATGCTTAATTTGTATGCCTTATTTGAATGTCTAATTTGTATACTTAATTTGTATGCCTAAATTGTTAGCCTAATTTGAATGCCTAATTTGTATGCTTTCTTTGTATGCTTAATTTGTATTCCATTATTTGTATGCATTATTTGAATACTAAATTTGTACACTAATTTAAATGCTTTATTAGTATCACTAATTGGTATTCCTAATTTCTATGCAAAATTTCTGTTTCTAGTTTGAATACAAAATTTGTATGTCTAATTTAGAATGCTTAATTTTGATTCTAATATGTATACCTAATTTCTATGCGTAATTTGTATGCCTGATTTGAATTCCTAATTGTTATGCCAAATTTGAATGCTTAATTTGTATTTCTAATGTATATGTCTTATTTTTATGCCTAAAATTTATGCCGGATTTGAATGCCTGATTTGTATTTCTAATTGTAATTTGATAATTTTAATATTTAATTTGTATGCGTAATTTGCATGCCTTATTTGAATGACTTATTTGAATGCTTAATAGATATGTTTGAATGTAATGCCTAATGTGTATGTTTAATTCTTATGCTTAATTTGAATGCCTAATTTGTATGCCTAATTTGGATGCTTAATTGTTATGCATAATTTGTATGTTAAATTTGTATTCCTATTTAGAATATTTAATTTGTATGCGTAATTTGCATGCCTTATTCGAATGACTTATTTGAATGCTTAATAGATATGCCTGAATTCAGTGCCTAATTTGTATGCTTAATTCTTATGCTTAATTTGAATGCCTAATTTGTATGCCTAATTTGTATGCTGAATTTGTACCTAATTTGCATGCGTAATTTGTATGCCTAATTGATAAGCCTAATTTATATGCCTAATTTATATCCATAATTTGTATCCTAATTTGTATGCTTAATTTTTATGCATAATGTGTACGATTAATTTGTATTTTGAATTTGTATTCTAATTAGAATATCTAATTTGTCTGCTTAATTTGAATGCCTAATTTGAATGCCTAATTTGTACGGTTAATTTGTATGTTAAATTTGTATTCCTATTTAGAATATTTAATTTGTATGCGTAATTTGCATGCCTTATTCGAATGACTTATTTGAATGCTTAATAGATATGCCTGAATTCAGTGCCTAATTTGTATGCTTAATTCTTATGCTTAATTTGAATGCCTAATTTGTATGCCTAATTTGTATGCTGAATTTGTACCTAATTTGCATGCGTAATTTGTATGCCTAATTGATAAGCCTAATTTATATGCCTAATTTATATCCATAATTTGTATCCTAATTTGTATGCTTAATTTTTAAGCATAATGTGTACGATTAATTTGTATTTTGAATTTGTATTCTAATTAGAATATCTAATTTGTATGCTTAATTTGAATGCCTAATTTGAATGCCTAATTTGAATGCATAATTTGTATGCCTAATTTAAGTGTCTCATTTGTATGCCTAATTTTTATGCCTAATTTAAATGTCTAATTTCTATGTCTAATTTTAATGCCTTATTTGAATACCTAATTTATATGCCATATTTGTATTGTTTATTTGTACGGTTAATTTGCATTACTAATTTGAATATCTAATTTGTATGACTTATTTGAATGCCCAATTAGTATGCAGAACAATTTATTAAAACAGTTTATAATAAATTAATCTTTGAGTGTATTCATTTGTAATTTTATTGTACTTTTGTTCCTGTATATATTAAATAGTGTAGTCTATATAAACAGTAATTAAATAACTTAATTAAATAAACAAGGATAAATTACCAAAAACTTTTCTTAAAATATTATGTTCATTAATTATCAAAAAAAATTTTTTTTAATTAAAACTATTAGTTTTGTATAGATTTATATTAAAATTATGTAATGTAAGTTATATATTAAAAACAATATTTAGAGCGAGATTAGTAGTCGCCGAGTACGTGTAGTTTTTTTTTGTGTTTATTAATAAATGAATGTGAATATCAAGTATTTATTTTATTAAAAAGACAAACTCATAGATTTTTATATCACTTAAATGACTTTACTCCCTTCATTTTAAGGGCGAAATACGTCTTGGTATTCCCATAGTCGAAACTCAGTGACCACCTTTACAAAGAGACATCACTCTGAAAGTGCGAATGAAAAAAATAAAATGTAAAGGCAGATATCGGTAGAAAATGATTCTCAAGAATCGGACATTTAAATGCAAAAACAAATTCTTGGAGCTTTAAATAGTAGCTGTCTTAAATTCAATACTATATTTAATTCGATACTAGGAGGATATAGTCGTCAACATATGCGCTGCGATTTGAGACTCTGAAGTTTCACTGTTCTTCCATGTCTGTAAGTGTCACTTCCTATTATATGGGTAGATGGTTTTCCCTTTCTCTCTATACAGGGTCAGCCATACCCGAATTGTCGATATATCCATCTATTACGACTTTCTGAAGTTTTCTAACCGTACTGGGCGCCATATTTCATCTTTGTATACTTTTTACACTTACATAGAACGGCATAAACACAGGTCTTGCTGTTTTCAGAAGTATACTTGACTCGGACGAGATGTTTCTCGAGAGTTGAGCGGCTCCTCCTATCATATGGATTATATATCCTCTTAATTATTTTCTTAAGAATCGAAAATTTAAAAGTAAAAGAAAAAATAAATATCTTAAGCACTTTAAATATTAGCTTCCTTCCATACTAGGTCTACTTAGGAGGCTATATTCACCCAACATATGTGCTGCTTCTTTGAAACGTTTTACGCCCTATTTTCCTTCCCCGTCTTTACTTTTTATTTTGTCTCACAACCAATAGGAGAGTGGTAGTCCGAATAATCCAAATAATACGATATATTTTTTCTTTAAATATGTCAGACAATTATTCAAATAGGTTAGTCAATCTTATGAACCAAACTTCAAATTTTCGCCTTTTTTTTGTAAAACCTGGTTACTTGTTATTTGTGTAATATATAAACATTTTTTTGTTGACATTTTATCAAAAATCAATTACTGTTACTTTTTACGGTTAGACAAGGACTATCAACTAAACAATTGTCAATTTTGACATTGGGGCCTATTACGATAATCCTATTTCAACGTGTACGTATTTCATAAAACTGGCCTATAACATATGTATCGTACAACTGTAACCTATTTTATGTTTCCCACAAATGCTAAGCCAGTGCAAGAAGTTATCGGAAATGCCATTTCGAGTAGGCTTGAAGACTATATTTCGCCAAAGGTTAAAACATGATAAAAAACCTGAACAAAAGGTAGCTCCATTGAACAACCGTTTAATCTTCCTGATTTGCGTCCAACTACGTCTGGTGTGATTATGTCAGCTGTGGCTAGTCATCTTTTTCTGTCCCAAGGAATGTTTATGTGCCTTGGGTTATGAGTGTTGTATGGCGGGGTAACTATGATAATAGATTATGTGTCTTGGGTTATGATGGTGTTATATATCGGGGTAACTATGATGATAGATTATGTGCCTTGAGTTATGATGGTGTTATATACCGGGGTAACTATGATAATAGATTATGTGCCTTGGGTTATGACGGTGTTGTATGGCTGGGTAACTATAATAATAGATTATGTGTCTTGAGTTATGATGGTGTTGTATGGCAGGGTAACTATAATAATAGATTATGTGTCTTGGATTATGATGGTGTTGTATTGCGGGGTAACTATAATAATAGATTATGTGTCTTGGGTTATGATGGTGTTGTATGGCGGGGTAACTATGATAATAGATTCTGTGCCTTGGGTTATGAGGGTGTAGTATGGCGGGGTCACTATGATAATAGATTATGTGTCTTGGGTTATGATTGTGTTGTATGGCGGGGTAACTATAATAATAGATTATGTGTCTTGAGTTATGATGGTGTTGTATGGCAGGGTAACTATAATAATAGATTATGTGTCTTGGATTATGATGGTGTTGTATTGCGGGGTAACTATGATAATAGATTATGTGTCTTGGGTTATGATGGTGTTGTATTGCGGGGTAACTATAATAATAAGTTATGTGTCTTGGGTTATGATGGTGTTGTATGGCGGGGTAACTATGATAATAAATTATGTGCCTTGGGTTATGATGGTGTTGTATGGCGGGGTAACTATAATAATAGATTATGTGTCTTGGGTTATGATGGTGTTGTATTGCGAGGTAACTATAATAATAGATTATGTGTCTTGGGTTATGATGGTGTTGTATGACTGGGTAACTATAGTAATAGATTATGTGCCTTGGATTATGATGGTGTTGTATAGCGGGGTAACTATGATAATAGATCATGTGCCTTGGGTTATGATGGTGTTGTATGGTGGGGTAACTATGATAATAGATTATGTGCCTTGGGTTATGATAGTGTTGTATGGCTGGATAACTATGATAATAGATTATGTGCCTTGGGTTATGATAGTGTTGTATGGCGGGGTAACTATGATAATAGATAATGTGCCTTGGATTATGATGGTGTTGTATGGCGGGGTAACTATGATAATAGATAATGTGCCTTGGGTTATGATGGGGTTGTATGGCGGGGTAACTATGATAATAGATTATGTACCTTGGGTTATGATGGTGTTGTATGGCGGGGTAACTATAATAATAGATTATGTGTCTTGGGTTATGATGGTGTTGTATGGCGGGGTAACTATGATAATAGATTATGTGCCTTGAGTTATGACAGTGTTGTATGGCTGGGTAACTATGATAATAGATTCTGTGCCTTGGGTTATGAGGGTGTAGTATGGCGGGGTAACTATGATAATAGATTATGTGTCTTGGGTTATGATTGTGTTGTATGGCGGGGTAACTATAATAATAGATTATGTGTCTTGAGTTATGATGGTGTTGTATGGCAGGGTAACTATAATAATAGATTATGTGTCTTGGGTTATGATGGTGTTGTATTGCGGGGTAACTATAATAATAGATTATGTGTCTTGGGTTATGATGGTGTTGTATGGCTGGGTAACTATAGTAATAGATTATGTGCCTTGGATTATGATGGTGTTGTATAGCGGGGTAACTATGATAATAGATCATGTGCCTTGGGTTATGATGGTGTTGTATGGTGGGGTAACTATGATAATAGATTATGTGCCTTGGGTTATGATAGTGTTGTATGGCGGGGTAACTATGATAATAGATAATGTGCCTTGGGTTATGATAGTGTTGTATGGCGGGGTAACTATGATAATAGATAATGTGCCTTGGATTATGATGGTGTTTTATGGAGGGGTAACTATTATAATAGATAATGTGCCTTGGGTTATGATGGGGTTTTATGGCGGGGTAACTATGATAATAAATTATGTGCCTTGGGTTATGATGGTGTTGTATGGCGGGGTAACTATAATAATAGATTATGTGTCTTGGGTTATGATGGTGTTGTATGGCGGGGTAACTATAATAATAGATTATGTGCCTTGGGTTATGATGGTGTTGTATGGCGGGGTAACTATGATAATAGATAATGTTTCTTTGGGTTATGATGGTGTTGTATGGCGGGGTGACTATGATAATAGATTATGTGCCTTGTGTTATGAGGGTGTTGTATGGCAGGGTAACTAGTATAATAGATTATGTGCCCTGGGTTATGATGGTGTTGTATGGCGGGGTAACTATGATAATAGATTATGTGTCTTGGGTTATGATTGTGTTGTATGGCGGGGTAACTATAATAATAGATTATGTGTCTTGGGTTATGATGGTGTTGTATGGCAGGGTAACTATAATAATATATTATGTGTCTTGGGTTATGATGGTGTTGTATGGCGGGGTAACTATAATAATAGACTATGTGTCTTGGGTTATGATGGTGTTGTATGGCAGGGTAACTATAGTAATAGATTATGTGCCTTGGATTATGATGGTGTTGTATGTCGGGGTTACTATGATAATAGATTATGTGCTTTGGGTTATGATGGTGTTGTATGTCGTGCTGACTATGATAATAGATTATTGCCGAGGGTTATGATGGTGTTGTATGTCGGGGTGACTATGATAATAGATTATATGTCTTGGGTTATGATGGTGTTGTATGGCGGGGTAACTATAATAATAGATTATGTGTCTTGGGTTATGATGGTGTTGTATGGCGGGGTAACTATAGTAATCGATTATGCGCCTTGGGTTATGATGGTGTTGTATGGCGATGTAACTATAATAATAGATTATGTGCCTTAGGTTATGATGGTGTTGTATGGCGGGGTAACTATGATAATAGATTATGTGCCTAGGGTTATGATTGTGTTGTATGTCGGGGTGACTATGATAATAGATTATATGTCTTGGGTAATGATGGTGTTGTATGGCGGGGTAACTATAATAATAGATTATGTGTCTTGGGTTATGATGGTGTTGTATGGCGGGGTAACTATTTTAATAGATTATGTGCCTTGGATTATGATGGTGTTGTATGTCGGGGTGACTATGATAATAGATTATGTGCGTTGGGTTATGATGGTGTTGTATGTCGGGGTGACTATGATAATAGATTATGTGCCTTGGATTATGATGGTGTTGTATGTCGGGGTGACTATGATAATAGATTATGTGCCTTGGGTTATGATGGTGTTGTATGTCGAGGTGACTATGATAATAGATTATGGGCCTAGGGTTATGATGGTGTTGTATGGCGGGGTAACTATAATAATAGATTATGTGCCTAGGGTTATGATGGTGTTGTATGGCGGCGTAACTATAATAATAGATTATGTGCCTTGGGTTATGATGGTGTTGTATGTCGAGGTGACTATGATAATAGATTATGTGCCTAGGGTTATGATGGTGTTGTATGGCGGGTTAACTATAATAATAGATTATGTGCCTAGGGTTATGATGGTATTGTATGGCGGCGTAACTATAATAATAGATTATGTTCCTTGGATTATGATGGTTTTGTATGTCGGGGTGACTATGATAATATATTATGTTCCTTGGGTTATGATGGTGTTGTATGTCGAGGTGACTAGGATAATAGATTATGTGCCTAGGGTTATGATGGTGTTGTATGGCGGGGTAACTATAATAATAAATTATGTGCCTAGGGTTATGATGGTGTTGTATGGCGGCGTAACTATAATAATAGATTATGTGCCTTGGGTTATACTAGTGTTGTATGGCGGGGTAACTATGATAATAGATTATAAAACGCACCATCATAGTTAATACTATGATAGGTTTTTTCTTTTTCTAAGATAATTGATATAGTCGCTAAAAACAGGGAAAACTCCTCTGTGGGATTAATCTTATGTTTGTATGTATTTTTCATATCAAATAAGACCCATAATGAGTTACTTGATACATTTGACAATTATTGACAAATTACTATGAATAAAGAGACTATTAACTTCATATAAACAAAAAACAAATGCATATTTAAATGTGGATTTTCTTTTGAAAATCTGTACTTTATCATGGCCATGTTTAGAATCCTTTCAGAATTACATTTTCTAAGTGCAATGGCCGTGGAGTGTTAGCAGCTGAATATATTTCTGCTGACTTACTGAAAACGTCGCCTCAAGTCAGAGACTCCAAATATCAGATCAGTCGCCCTGTTACAGGGATGGCCTCGCCTAAAACCTATCCATAGTCGCCGTGATTGACCGTAGACCAGGGGATAAATTAGCTCTTAAAATGCGTTGTTTGGCGGTGTCGTTCAAATGCAGTTTTACCGATTATTTTAACACATTTCGTTTCTTTTCAGGCTTATTGGTCGTGTATATGGATTCATATCTGGAGGCCTTCTCGATTTACGGTGGCTTAATGTTAGTATCTAATTCATTTCTCCTGGCCACATATCTTGTGAAACCGCCATACAAAACAAAAAAGACTCTTGAACCAACCCTAAAAATATAGAATAATTATTGTCGACTTTCTACCTTATCAATCACCGCATACCAGACACCGGAAACAACAGGCGATCGTGAAAACAGCAATTCTTCCCCCTCTGTCTGAAATATCTCTCATAGAATGTGAAAAGTAAAGAAAAAGTGAATCACACGACAAGAGGGAGAAAAATATAAATATTTGTTTTGAAGTTGTACGTGAATGTTAGACACGAATATGAAGAAATAACTGGATGAAAACGATTCATTAAGATCAGAAATATTAATGAATTTTTTAACAATTTTACAAATTACTGAATTATCATAAAACAATCGTACAAATAAAACACGACTCTTTCACCAACCTAAACATATAGATAAGGATTCATTATTGTCGACTTTCTTCCTATCAAACTCAGATATATTTCTGGATATTTATGATTTTCTTGTGTTGATTGCATTCAGTAATTATTGGTGACATTTCTAATGTCTTTTCTAAGAAGATTCAGACGCCATTTGCATCCAAATGAAAACGAAACAAAAATCGTCCGCCAATCCGAAAAGATTTTACATCGAGAAAAAAAATTATACCGATTGTTTAATAGTAAAAATGAAATAAAATTTTCATTGTATCAAATCCTTAAAAACAAACAAAAAAAAACGTCTGCAAATATAAAATTGAAAAAGAAAATGCCGTTGAGAAAATCAGGAGACAGATTTGGTTAATTTACAACAAATAAATGTTATATCAATTCACAAACAAACATATTGAAAATGGAATTGTGAATAAAGACAGAGAATGGTTTTTAAATAAATAGATCTCTTCTTTTACTTTGTCGTATTTTTCTGTCATTTTATATATATATATATATATATATATATATATATATATATATATATATATATATATATATATATATATTATATATATAAGATAAAATAATGATAAACAAATGTAAAGTTGTATAATTTACAGGTTTATTATATTGTTACAGTGAAACAAAGAATAATTTATTAAAAAAAGACCGTTAAACCTAAGGTTTTTTTTAAAGAAACAAGTCTTCTCTCTACAAAGAAAAAAAAAACAATTATTTAACAAGCATTGGTTTATTATTATTATTAATTTGAATTAAAAAAAAAAAGATTATGAATCGTTATAAAATCAGAAAAAATAATAAGTGTATGTGGGAAAGAGTAAAAGTATTTGTAATAATGTATCCCCGGTCATTTATTAAGAAAAATTAAAAAATAAGAGCGTACTATTATTTTGTATATGTAATAGAACGGGGCTAACAATAGTTTGGATTTGAAACCGACGATAAAACCGATGTTGTCTTAATCTTCAGTAATTATATATATATATATATATATATATATATATATATTATTATTATTATTATTATTATTATTATTTCATACATGCACATTAAATGTAATATAGAGATATAATATTTTAGGTATCAATTTTTAGTATTTACTTTAACACTGCTCAATACGTTAGTAGAGTTATGAAAATATATTATGGCAATTAATCTACAAAAAGATTTCCGTGTTTCATCCTCGTAGGAATCTAAAAGCTAAAATGCATCGAATTCTTGTTACAAGGTGTTTTATACATACACTTGGTGTTTAGTCTAGCAAGCTTAACAATCGGATTCTTTGTTATTCTCTCTCAAAGTTTGATATTTCTCTTAGCCAATGGCAGGGCTTCTCACAAACAGAGGTTCGGCTGACTTTTACTTCCTATTCTTTTGTTCTGTTTTCAATAGGTGTGACTGACCCTTTTTTGTGAATGTGTCAAATTAATAAATGCCCCTATTTTAACACGTTCGTGCTTTTTCTATTTCTATTCTTAGGTGTTTGATTAGTTTAGACTTTATTTAATTATTTCATTTTATTATTCTTATATGTTGTTATTCTTAAGTTTATATATATATATATATATATATATATATATATATATATATATATATATATATATATATAAAAACTCGCGAAAAAGGAAAGAAAAATGGAACAAGAAACACGCGGAACTTACACCAACTTGATCGAAATGCTAAATGGACTATTCGGAAAATTGAAAAAAAGTCTCATCAAACAAACACGCTTCGTGATATTTAATAATGTTTGCGCAAATGAAAATATGCTGCCTAAATACACACACACACACAATATATATATATATATATATATATATATATATATATATATATATATATATATATATATATATATATATATATTGTTATGGGCCAGCTTAGGGTCCTGAATGAAAACACGAACACGGGGTTTAGCAAAAACAAGTATATTGAAGAAAAGTATAATACAACAGAGAAACGGGCTGAACTTTCTCGTTCGGTTGAAATTTGGCTGCCATCTTTGTGCATCGTCCAAGGCCGCTAGAAAACACTTCGTAAAAAGTTTTTTCAAATCCAGCTTTAATATTTCTGATTAGATTGTCGGGCTATCTATTTTTTGGCAAAACATATTTATTGGTATATATATATATATATATATATATATATATATATATATATATATATATAATATGAATTATTAAAAAATAATAATGATCTATTAGAATGGCATACAATGCGTTTTAGTTTTCTTATTACAATTTGCACCGCCACGTGCCGTCCTTAACAAAAGAGACTCTCGTCCCAAATTCGTTTAAACAACACCGAATTGATAACACCAACAACGA
This sequence comes from Sepiola atlantica, assembly GCA_963556195.1. Lineage (NCBI taxonomy): Eukaryota > Metazoa > Mollusca > Cephalopoda > Sepiida > Sepiolidae > Sepiola > Sepiola atlantica. Next base: position 39,778,899 of record OY744532.1, on the reverse strand, counting down.
GATGATGAAAAGGGGGAAAAGGTATTTTAATATATCTTTATTTGAAATTCTGATGATGAAATATGTCTTCGAAAATTAAATTGAAAAAAAAAAAGTTAATAAAACTAAAATGCATGGTATGGCGTTCTAATTGCTCATCATTATTTTTAATAATTCATATTACAACATAGAAACAATATTTTCTAAAACAAAGACAACAGTTCTTATATATATATATATATATATATATATATATATATATATATATATATATATATATATATATATATTACATTTTACAAATAATATTTGTTGTGTCAAAATCAAAATCACAAATGAATGTTTCATACGTATCACTAGCATTTCCCATTCTTCATTTAAATCATTCTCAGGTGACGAAAACAAATAGACAAAATGAAGACGATTTGACGAAGAATTGAATTGAAATGGTTTTGATTTTTACGCGAACACGATTATTCAAAACATCGAAGTATAAAACGATATAATCAAGCATGAGAACTCTGTTATGTTTAACAATGTTTACTTGAATGAAAGAAATCCACACAATATATATATATATATATATATATATTAAATTCTGAAACCACTTTTAAAAAAATACAAAATACTCGAAGCTATCTTTAAAACCCAGCAACCTACAATAAATAACATTACGTATGAAACCAGTAACAACATATTAAAATGTTTAACGTAATACAATTGTATCATGTGACGCTAATTCTCGTGGTGCGGTATTTAAATCATCAACAGCTTACCTGGAACAATGCCAGATTGTTCTTTAGGCGTCTAAATGACATCACATGCACGCTTCTTGGCTTTTATTTTCAAACTCTTTTCTTTTTTTCAGCTGTTTTTGTACATTTGCATTTGTCACTGGAACATGATTCGACAAAGAATCGAAAAGGTTCGTGATACATATAGACATACGTTAATTCAAGTAGTAATATATGATTTTATAATAATTTATACCGAAACCAAGTCATACTTTTTACAATTGTTTTAAAGAATCTTCATGATGAACAAAAGCTAAAAGTTTATGTAGTTGACTATAAATAACAAATTCTTATCTTCAGAGCCGACATGTAAGTATAAAAAGCTCGCCAGATAGAGAAATAAGTCTAAAGTGCATTCGTCGCTCACTCCAGAATGAAGATTGAACAATGGTTATTTAAAAATCAAAACAGTACAAAAAACAAGTCGTGTACATATATATATATATATATATATATATATATATATATATGTAAAGGAGTAAGGCTACCAACATTTGTAGAATGATTTTTTCAACATTTATTTGTTATTTTGTTGTTTTTTTCAACATTTATTTATTATTTTGTTGTTTTACCATTTTATGATTTTATATATAACGCGTTTCAAGCGGTAGCCCGCTTTCATCAGATATGAAAATCCATTTGAAGAAATGTCTTTCGATTCGAGCAAATGTTGTTTCATTTGAGGAATTTGTTATTGTTTTTGCGCATGCGTGGGTTTGCGGGTGTGTGGGTATCTTTGATTTTTATTTTTTATTTGTCATTTTTCCTGCTTCTCTTGGTCAAGTGCGTGTTACCCATCCATGATCCATCGGTCATCCCAGCCTCCTAGGGTGCGGAGAATTTCTTTTGAAATTTAATACTTTTTATTGCTTTTTGTCGTCTCCAAAAATGAAGTGGTGTCTGCGTGCGCGCGCGTGTCCGTATGCGTGTGGTCTAATCTTGAGTCTTGTGAATAGGTGAGCGATACATACACACACACACACATAAATACGCACACACACACCCATGCGCGCGCACACACACACATATATATATATATATATATATATATATATATATATATATATATATATATATATATATATATACTAATTTGATGCAAATAGTCAGAGATAAAAAACACGGTTTCTAAATGCTTTCATTACCGATGTATTAAGAAAAACACAGGAGAATGTATATATATATATATATTTCATCCACATAAAATTTTATAAGAAGATA
>OY744532.1:39711905-39771905 GCA_963556195.1 Sepiola atlantica | reverse complement strand
AACGGAATCTTTACTGATAGCTGCACAGAACAATGCGATTAGGACAAACTACATTAAAGCCAAAATAGATAAAAACCCAGGAAAACAGTAAATGCAGACTGTGTGGACGAAGAACCGAAACAGTAAATCATATGATAAGTAAATCCAGCAAACTAGACCAAAAAAGAATACAAGAACGCGCACGACTGCATGAGAAAGCAGTACACTGGGGACTGTGCAAACGATTGAATTTCGAATACGCAGACAAATGGTACAAACATAAACCAGAAACAGTACTGGAAAACGAAACACACAAAATCCTTGTGAATATGGATGTACAAACAGACAAACACATACAAGCAAGGAGACCGGATTTTATAATAATCAACAAGAAAGAAAAAATCTTGCAAAATCGTAGACTTCGCCGTTCCAGTCGACCGCAGAGTGAAGATCAAAGAGACGGAAAAACGAAGCAAATAAAGGTAACTTGCCAGAGAACTGAAAGGAATATGGAGAATGAAGACAGTCAATATAATATTAATAATCGTAGGGACACTAGGAACAGTCCCAAGAAACCTGGAGAAAAGACTGGGAGAAATTGGAATCAAAGGGATCACTGAGACCATATAAAAGACGGCAATGTTCAAAACAGCAGCAATCTTAAAGAACATTCTCGAATGCGGAAACCAACCCGCATAAGCTACGAATGGTAACCAGTCACATTGAGGTACAAGGAGAAAATAAAACCATAGGAAAAACGCCACCGCATGAACGAAACTGCAAGAAACATCATAAGCTGCCCCCCTCCCCCAAAAAAGAAATGGCGCCGGCTTAGGCTAACACCACACAAAATATTTGTAGAGAGCCAATGGAGGATAAGACCGAAGATGGACAGCACAAACCAGACCACCACTGGAAAAGTGCGGAGAATGCTGGGATATTGGGGAGCTTTATTGCCACCCAAATCCCAGAGAAGACCAATGGTTCTTACCAGCGAAAAATCAATGGTAAGCGGCTGTAGCGATACTGCAAGGTCATTTGCGGTGGTTATCAAAAAGAGGTGGGGAGTACTTGAAATCTAGGGATGCTTGTTGTCACTCAGACTCCAAGGAATACCACCGGTTGTTGTCGGTGAGTAATCACTGACGATGACGTGTCTGATAACTCCTAGTGAGTACAAATAATAATAATAATAATAATAATAATAATAATAATAATAATAATAACAATAATAATAATAATAATAATAATAATAATAATAATAATAATAATAACAACAATAATAATAATAATAATAATAATAATAATAATAATAATAATAATAATAACAATAATAATAATAATAATAATAATAATAACAATAATAATAATAATAATAATAATAATAATAATAATAATAATAATAATAATAATAACAATAATAATAATAATAATAATAATAATAATAATAATAATAACAATAATAATAATAATAATAATAATAATAATAATAATAACAATAATAATAATAATAATAATAATAATAATAATAATAATAATAATAATAATCTATGTATAAAACAGAGTTATTGAACGACGTGTAACGAACGAGCGTCGATTACAATAACAAAACATAACAAAAAATAATAATAATGTATTTAAAAAAAATATTTCAGTGAAGATGATTTCTGTATAAAACAGAGTCATTGGAGTACGTGTAACGAACGAGTGTCGATTACAATAAGAAAAACATAACAGAAAAAAAAACCAAAAACAAAAAAAATAATTTATTTATAAAAGAAAGAGATCCCTCAGGGAAGATGATTATTGGTCCCCACGCGGATTTCTGTATAAAACAGAGTTATTGAACGACGTGTAACGAACGCGCGTCGATTACAATAACAATAAATAACAAACATAATGCATTTCAAAAAAAGGGAAACTCTTTAGTGGATATGCTTATTAATTGCTACACGGATTTCTGTATAAAACCAAGTTATTTGGCGACTCTTTGTTTATAGTGGATCGCTCACTATGAAAATGTTTGCAGCTGGTAAGTTATTTGATATAATTGCAAAGCGTCTTCGTTTTTTTTATTAAAAAAAAAGAATATAATAATAGTTGTGGTAGTAATAATGGTAATCATAGTAATTAATTGTAATGATGATAATTATAATAATAACAATTATGCCAGCCGCGAAACAACTGGCACAGGGGCTTTAGAATCTCTAGCAAGCCATAGCGAACGCAACATCTCTAAGGATAGCAAATACGTAATGGAATACAAAGGCAGTTGTAAATGTCAGGTTGACATCTGGCATGGTTTAACTGCATTTCATGGCCAGAATTGGGTCGTCAGATTTGGATAGCAACTCTCCTAGAGATGGTATCTCAATAAAAGTACTAGGGAAGGAGAACATTTCACAAACTATTACTCATATTATTTCAATATGAGTGGTCAAAATTATCAAACCGAAAACGACGTATGTGGGTCCAGAATGTCAAGTACAAGCCCCACGCCCGGTGGGGAAAGAACGAGGCTTCCCAAGTCGTCATCCAACGACACCTTCGAAACACTAACACTAAAACCAGAACTAATTGGATTAAAGCCTTAAATAGAATAGTGATGAAATGTTACTTGAAGAGTGATCCTCCTAAGAGACGATATAGACGGCGAATACACAAAAGCTGCAATTAGCTAGGCCTGTTTGAACTATCAGAACAAAAACTTGCAGGACAAGCCCGGGTGATTAGAACTAATGAATGGTTATCTGCTATTGAAATTGAAGAACTAAAAAGAAAAATTGAGAGAGAAGACTTAGACGAGCTTGGGGAGATAAATAAACTTGATATAGTCGAGGAAAAGACTATGGTACAACAAACTATGAGAGAGAAAATATTGTAACTAATGGTAATAGGGCGGTTTCCACAGATGCAATCGTAAAACATATAGGATAACAGAAGAAGATATTGATATTTTCAGATTGTCAGACGAGAAGCTAAGAGCTGGCAATTTAGAACAGCCGCCGAACTTGAGATTTCTCAATAGGAAAAGACTTTAAACTGTCACAACCAAAGTGAATGATGTCTTGTCATTTTTATTAATAAATAATCTTGATCAGTGTAATCAAGTTATTAAAGCTGCTGCCAATACTGTATCAAATCTACTAGGAGTAGAAAAACGGGAAAAAAGAAGTAAAGAAATAGCCCTGGTGGAGGAAAGGTTTAAATGGTCAGATAAAACAACTTAGAAAGGATTTCAGTAAAGTGCAAGCTGTCGAAAATGGTGAAATCAAAAGTCAGAGCGCTAGTGAAAGACTAATCTGTAAGTTTTACATATACCGAAAAGGTTTCAAGTGTGTAATTAAAGAACTGAAACAGCGGGTCGTAGTTAAGACTGACAAAGTTAAACGTTACAGCGATAGAATTGAGCAGTATCCACAAAACAGACTGTTTGAGATCAACCAGAAACTCTTTTTTGAACAGCTAGAAGGAATTGAAAGAGGGAATGACGTTATACCTGATGCTGACCAATCTAGCGCATTCTGGAAAGGCATTTGGGAAACGGGAGTAAAGCATCAAGATGATGCAGAATGGATCAAAGATATTGAAAGGGTAGTGTCCTCTAGAGAAGAAGGGCAAACGAATATAACAGTCACCGTTGAGATGCTGAAGGAGAGGATAAAAAAGTTTTCAAATTGGAAAGCACTTGGGCCTGACGGAGTCCAGGGATACTGGTTTTAAAGCCTCCTGGCTCTTCCGAATGCGCAATGCTAACACTACCCCAGTATAACAAATGGAGACATGACAAAGTCGCTCAGATACTACACTGGAATATATGCAAACTTTATTAATTGGACCACAATGAGAATTAGTATGAGCATAAGACAGAAGTGGTACAGGAGAACAACAATGTCAAACTTCATTGGGACATGCGCATACAGACTGATAAGGTTCTTGAACATTCAAAACGACTTCATCTTTCTAACTAAAAACAAGAGAACTTGCTTAGTCATTGATATAGCCTGTCCCTTCGATACCAGAGTGCAGGAGAAAGAACACGAAAAAAAAATCAAGATCTAAAATGGGAATTAGTTAGACTATGGAAATATAAAGAAGTAAAGGTGATTCCCGTTGTGATTGGAACGCTTGGAACCATAACGAAAAGCCACCATAAATAGCTTAAACAGATTGACGAGACAATTCCTTTTCCATTTCTACAAACTGCTTGCCTGTTAGGAACAACGAAAGTGTTAATGTACAGCATGAGAATGTCTAAGGGCAATGGAATTGACTTGATGTTAAAAACAAAGAAAATTCCAACTAAACACATCCAAAAGTTAAGAGGACTATGAAATAATAATAATAATAATAATAATAATAATAATAATAATAATAATAATAATAATAATAATAATAATAATAATAATAATAATAATAATAAGGATTGATTACAAGAAAGCGTACGACAGAATCCCTCAAGCATGGATAATTGAATGCTTAAAAATGTACAAGATACCCAACAGGATTATTAATTTTATCAAGAAAGTAATGGAAACATGAAGATTAGAACTGACAGCTAGAGGGCAATACTTGACGGAGATAAAAATACAGAAAGGCATTTTCCAAGAAGATTCCCTATCACAACTACTGTTTATCATAGCTATGATGCCACTCAACTACATACTCAGGAAATGTGATGCCGGATACAAGTTCACAGGCAGAGAACAACGAATAAACCATCTCATGTACATGGACGACCTGAAGCTATTTGCAAAAAGCAAAAAGGAACTGGAAAAGCTGCTAAATACGACCAGAATCTTCAGTCAGGACATTCAAATGGAATTCGGAATGGAAAAGTGTGGAGACGACTGAGGGCATGGAACTACCTAACCAAGAGCAGATGAGGGCGCTAGATGAACAAGAGAGCTATAAATATTTGGGAGTTTTGGAAGCAGACACAATCAAATCAACAGAAATGAAAGAGAAGATTGGAAAAGAATACCTGAAAAGAACAAGAAAGCTCTTAGAAACAAAATTATATAGCAGAAACCTAATCAATTAGTACCACTAATAAGATATTCTGGACCATTCATAAACTGGACTAAAGAAGAACTCAGGCACCTTGATCAGAGGACTAGAAAATGAATGACTATTCACAATACACTACATCCAAAAGACGATAAAGACAGACTCTACGTGAAGAGAAACGAAGGGGGAAGAGGACTGGTAAGTATAGAAGACTGTGTGGATGACACTAAAAAAGAGCTGGAGAAATACATAAACCAGAACACAGAAAGGCTGATCACCGCAGCAAGAGATACCGTCCCAACGAACAACGCAGGAATAATCGAAACTGGACACAAACAGACAAGAAAAGAAAAATAGGAAGAAAACAACTACATGCTTCATAAGACTCACAAGATAAGAACCCAATGCAAATAGCTGGACATGGCTAAGAAAAGGAAACTTGAATAGAGAAACGGAATCTTTACTGATGGCTGCACAGAACAATGCGATTAAGACAAACTACATTAAAGCTAAAATAGGTAAAACCCAGGAAAACAATAAATGCAGACTGCGTGGATAAAGAGACGAAACAGTAAATCATATAATAAGTGAATGTAGCAAACTTGCTCAAAAAGAATACAAGAACAGACATGATTGTGTTGGGAAAGTAATACACAGGGAACTGTGCAAACAATTGAATTTCGAATATGCAGACAAATGGTACAAACATAAACCAGAAACAGTACTGGAAAACGAAAAACACAAAATCCTCTGGGATATGGATATACAAACAGATAAACTCATACAAGCAAGGAGACCTGATGTTATTATAATAGACAAAAAAAACAAATCTTGTAAAATCGTAGACGTTCCAGCAGACCACAGAGTGAAGATCAAAGACACGGAAAAATGAAGTAAATACACAGAACTAGCAAGAGAACTGAAAGGAATATGGAGCATGAAGAAAGTTAGTATAATACCAATAATCGTAGGAGAACTAAGAACAATCCCCTAAAAACCTGGAGAAAAGACTGGGAGAAATTGGAATCAAAGGGACTATCGAAACCATACAAAGGACGGCAATGATCAAAACAGCTGCAATCTTAAGGAAAATACCCGAATGCGGAAACTAACACACATAAGCTACAAAGGCTAACCAGTCACAAGGAATTTACAACGGAGAAAACAAAACCATACGAAGAACACCACAACAAGAGCCAAGGAACAGAAACAGCACTTCATAATCTCCCCCCCCCCCCAATAAATTACACCAGCCTCAGCTATCACTACACAAAAAATGGACCAAAGAAACAGAAATTACAAGAAACACTATAAGCTCCTCACTCTCCCTCCCCCCCCCCAAAAAAAATTAAAAAGAATTACATTTTTTTTAAATGAGGAAAGAGAAAAGGAAAAAAAAAAGGAATTGAAAAGAAAAAATTAAAAAATTAAAGAAAATTAAACTTGTTTTTTTGTTGCTTTTTAAAAATTAATTTAAAGAAATATTATTTTATTTATTTATTTTCCTTTTTTTTTAACTGGTGCCGGCCTAGGCTGACACCAGACAACATATTTGTAGAGGGTCGAGGAGGATGATAATACCGAGGAGGGACAGCACAAACCAGACCTCCACTGGAAAAGTGAAAAGAATGCTGAGACCTTGGGGAGGCTTATTGCCACCCAAATCCCAGAGAAGACCAATTGTTCTTACCAGCGAGAAATCAATGGTAAGAGGCTGTTGCGATACCGCATCGTTATCGAAAAGAAGTGAAGAATACTGGAAGTCTGGGGAGACTTGTCACTCAGACTCCAGTTGTTGTTGGTGAGCAATCACTGACGATGATCTGTGTGAGAACTCCTAGTGAGTACAAATAATAATAATAATAATAATAATAATAATAATAATAATAATAATAATAATAATAATAAAAAGAAGAAGAAGAAGAGAATTTAAAAAATTTACAACAGCGAGTCTGTAACGCCCTACAGTTATTCCTATTATTTGCCTTTAAAAGAAGAAACCATGTGAATAAAAGATAAAACCAGAAATAAATTAACATAAAATAGACAAAAAATAAAAAAATTAAAATATTAAAAAATTTAAAATTTAAGCGATATTGTATGGAATTAACACAGTAAATTTTCTATCATACTTAATCGCCGATTCTAATCCAAACGAAAACAATTAGTGTTCAAAGGGAAACAACTCTATCAGAACTTTCACCTGCTAATCTCCCTTGGATTATGGTAAATTATTTTTCCTCTATCGTCTCATCATACCCATAAAATTGTTATATTTTTTATTACCTTATAATCTTATCATTATTATTATTTACTTTCTAATTTAATAAAACTAAATCCTAACAAAAATAAAGGGTCACGCCTAAATACGTAAGCCTTCGAGTATATTTTGCTGATAATGAATTCATTCTGCGTTTACCGAGGTCAGGCGTTTTGAACTTCAGTAATGGTAAGATTGCAACAAGTGGATATCAAAGTCAACATCCACAGTGCAACAGAGATCCACAGGGTTTTGATACTAGTTCATAGTTTAATAGACCTAAAATGGCTTTTACAGCTAACCCGTTAGTTAGTCATATTATGGAGCTACTCCCAACCAATATGTCCTACTCTAGAATAAACATGTTTTGCCATAAGAAATGATAGTGCATAGAACCTGCTTCTCATTCATCATTAATTAATCGAAAAACATCCCCCCACAAACCACTACATCTTACGTATTACGGCCACCAATATAGCTACAGCTTTGGTTCCCATTACAAGGGGCAAAACCTAAACCACCAATTAACGTACGTATACAAAGTTCTTCATATCCTAATATAGTTTGTGATTTTATGGTTGGGTTCTCAGTTTTATGTATATTAATAAGAGCCATGCTTGTAACTATAAGTACCCTCTGGATATTCCGTCTATACGCCACACATGAATATAAGCTCCATAGAGTGTTTATACACCCCAGTAAAAAGGGTAAACAAGAAAGAAAAAGGGAGAAAAAAAGAAGAGAAAAGAGAAAAGAAAATCACCTACCGAATTGTGTTGCTTTGAGAATCACCAAGTTTTTGACATAGTTTGATGCAGTACCTTTGCTCAACACGTTCAGTCATCTTGAGAGAATCGGTAATCCGACGAACACGTTGTGTAGCACCTCACCCAGCGACCGACAGACAGCGACTAACGCTCAGGAAGGCGATGATAAAATTCATACAGGCGCATGAAGGTGTCTTCCTTCACTGTTTAAAGTGGCGCCGCAATATCATCTCTATTTCGCACGGAAAAATAAAAGTCGGATACTTTTTAGAACACCCTCGTATATATATATATATATATATATATATATATATATATATATATATATATATATATATATATATATATATATATGAGAGATAATTTGAAAACCTACCATTCATTCTTCCCAAGTGTCGAAGGTCTCCTTGTCAGGACAACCTGTCATAAGGATACTTTCCCCTACAGGTAAATCCATACCAAATATTTAAAACAATCATAATAATCGAAGCCCAAATAAGATCCCTCAGTATGGCGTCCCCACACTTGCTTATACGATGAATGGTGCACCTTATCCAAGTGATGTTGCCTATAGTAACAGCACTAAGCTGGATAATCCACCAGACTAGATGAATTATTGTCTTGGAATCCGGTAAGACCAACAGACCACAAGAAAGATATACTATAACATAGTTAACTGGTCAATTGAGGAGAGAAAAATTAATGTTTTTGAATTCTTTATTAACTCAATTTTGGAGAGGTAAACGAGAACTTTAGTTGAACACTCGGATATCTACGTATCTCATATAGAGATTAAGTGTTAGCCACGGGAAGAGACCCCTTGCTTTCTGAGAACTTACTTACTGAAGCACAATGAAAATCGAAGCGATATGGACATATAGGAGAGTCTGAATTACTTACTATGTACTATTCTCGAGAGTCTTTGGTGTCTCTGAACAACGGTTTGTCAGGACATGAAGATAATTTACCTTACAAATAAACCTTGACCAACTATTCAAAATATAGTATTTAAAGTCTGTAAGATTTCATCGACACGGCCAAACACTAACTTATTCGAGGAATAGTGCACATTCTGCTATTGAGGTTACCTCAAGTAACAACAGGAAAGCCCCCCCCCGAGACTTTGCACTGAAGTAAAATGAAAACAAAAGATATATATATATATATATATATATATATATATATATATATATATATATATTTTAGACACGTACTCTTAAGAAATGTTAACAAAATTCGAAGAATAAATAATGATTTAAAATCTTATCTTACCTGTAATTTAAATAAAACGTGACGTGATTCTAACAGAGATGAGCCTACATATCTCCATAAATCGTTCACGTATATATAGTTCACTTAATAAACCAAGCAAAGCCTGTTTATGTCTTCGAGCCTGCAGGACACCTGATTACGACTTCCAGATAGTGATGTCTACAGCGGTGTTCATCTTGAAAGATGAAATACGAAGGGCTTCGATCATCAGCATCGGCGAGAGGAGGCCGTCCGCTGTGCCGTCCGATGTTAAATATGTGAGATCAAACTCGTTCGATTTAGAAAAAGCCGATGACGGAATTGACGGTACCATTTTGGTCGGGTGTGGTTCGATCAACCCAGGATTCGTCGAAGATGATTCCAATCAAGTTGTGTCCGGTGACTGTGGACTTTCCCAGTCGGGCGTATTGTCTGATGGATATTCGGCAGAATCAGTAAACGGATCGCCATTTATTATTGGTCAACAAACAGAAATGGGTGCGAGATATTCGGAGTGGATTACAACTGGACAGTATCAACCAGAGAAGACGTAAGACAATTGAATTCATTCTCATTTTATGATGACACGTGTTTGTATCGATATTTTAAATGCGTCCTCGTATCTCCGTTCTAAGCATTGTCCGTCAGTCGGTCGGACACGATTTAATTTTAACTAGCATTTTCGCTGGTCGGTCATGCTTAACATTTAGAAATAGCATCTTCCTTGATCTGGACGGTTTAATTTTGAAATAACGTCAGTCTGTCAAGTTTAAGTTTGAAATAACGTCAGTCTGTCAAGTTTAAGTTTGAAATAACGTCAGTCTGTCAAGTTTAAGTTTGAAATAACGTCAGTCTGTCAAGTTTAAGTTTGAAATAACGTCAGTCTGTCAAGTTTAAGTTTGAAATTTTTGTAAGTCTGTCACGTCTAACCTTTAAATAGAGTCAGTCTTTCACGCTCATGTTTGAAATAGCCTTTTCTCCGGTCTACCCCGTTTACGTTCAAAATAGCGTTTTTGTCAGTCTGTCATGCTTAAGTTCGCTTATCAAGGTCTAAAAGCCACTCGAGGATAAAGGTTGCCAAATTTGAACTTTATATGTCACAGAAATAATTCGCAGAAGAGATCAGCAAAAGTAAACCAGCCTTAGCTAGGCTTATAAGTAATAACATCTTATGATCTATTTTTTTAATTAGCTGACCCGTGCCCCGGCCTTGCTCGGGGAAGTCGAATAACTCAATAAATTCCTTGCTAAATCTGTAACTGAGTAATTATTTGGTGCTTATGATAAACAAGCGCCAACAAAGACCCCCACGATGTTAATGTAGAACAGCAGCTGACCCAATCAATGCAATACATGGAGAAATAACACTCTTGCCATGGTTAGTTGTTGCAATCTTGCCATTGAGATACACCCGCATGTTTGTAGATAATGTTACAGAGGTTATGTGACAATTTAATGCAAGTAGCTTTCTCTTTAGTTGTGCAATAGCATCTCGAACAATTAATACTTGCTCATGCGGTTGGTATCCCAAACTCGTTTTGGATGTAACACTGCACATGTAGTGAACATAATGGCAGACAAATGTTTTAATATTCAGATATAAATGCTTCTTGTAAAGTAGTATCCGAGTCATTAGCATCCTGTATTAGTCCTAGTGTACTACATGCACTTCGTAATGTATTCATAACTTGACCAGTGATAGTATCGAGGTCATTGAAGGTCTGTGGACATCAAATAGGGTGTAAAATCAGTCTCAAATAAAGAAACAGAAAGTATCAGTATTTTTATAGTGTATCCTAGTTTAGTCACGTTTTTGTTAGTAAATCCTAGTTTAGTCACGTAAATTTTCTGAGTTGACATACGTATGTATTCTGGAATACCTAACGTTTTGTACCTTGAACGTGAATTTCGGTTATGAATTTATAAAAAGGGTACTTATGCAGTTTACGGTCCGGGCTGAAATAATAACATTATAATTTAGACAAATATTCTGAACATGTGGATGGGTTTGATTAACTATTCTGAACTTTCATCTAACAATTTAATAAACAAAAGTTACCGTAAAAATAGAATTAAACTTGAAAATCCTATCTAAAATTTAGCCCGCTTCGTAAAGTGCCTAAGCATCATAAAGAGGCAAATAACGTATTATATAATCTGTCTGATGTTATTTATTGCTTTCAAAATAGAAATAAGATTGAAATGTAGTGTCTGTTATACTGTACTTACTCTTTTCTTGGTGTGGATTGACACCAAGTGTACTATCTTCTTCTGATATTACATTTAATCTTTTCTGTCCTCGGTCAGTGAAGGAGACATCCTTCTAGACTGCGACAATTTTAATTTTTGTCCCATTTTGGAGTGCCCCTATTTGGGGAGATTGATTTTTTTCCCAAATTAATAAACGACTTTGTGTCTAACTCTGCCCTCGTGGTGAGGCAAGTACATACATCGCTTAAAATAAAGTAAGAAAATGCCTTATATCAATCGGTTAACATTGAAATATAAGGCAGAGTTGGACAAATGGTCGACTTTTAATTGGGGAAAATCAATCTCCTCACAAGAAGTGGCGCTTCGGATTGGGACAAAAAAAATTTTTGCAGTCTAAAAGGATTTCTCTTTCTATGAACGGTTTTCTAAATAATAACGTTATTATGTCAGCACGATCCTTAAACTGCAGAAGTAACGAGAAAAGATTAAGAAAAGTATGTAAGATACTACAGTTTAAAATGAATGCTATTTGGAAAAGTAAAAAAAACGAAAATATTTTTTTAAATCGAGGCAATGAATTCTCCAAAGAAAACAAACAAACTAATAGAACAAAATTATTACTTTTTAAAGTAGAAACAACGTTAAAGTGTAGCGTATGTTATATTATACTTAATGTTTTCTCTCCTTGGTCTTCTAGACTGCGGACATTTTTATTTTTGTCCCAATCCGGAGTGTACCTATTTGAGGAGATGAATTTTTCCCCCATAAAGTAAAAATACAAATAAACCTCTCTTTATTTTTAAATAGTTGCGATTGATTGTTTAATTTAGTCACGTGCGGAAATCCTTTATTGTCATTGGTGGCGGCGAGAGACGACGATAAAAAGTGCCATCCCATTGTTTGTTAAGCGTTTATATTGTTTTGTTTTTTTTACAAATAATAATGGAGGATGTTTTAAAGTACGTTAATTTTTAGGTTTATATATATAGATTAAAAAATATATAACAAAATGAATTGTAAATATTATCGTGTTTGATCGACAATTGAATTGCTTGTTACATGTGTTACAGTACTGTAGGGCCCCATTATGCAAGGCACAGTAGGTTAACTAGTATCAAATAGCTAATTTTGTTATTGAAAAATAGGTTTTGTTTCTGGACTCAGAAGTGAGTTCAAAGAAGAGTTTGATCCAAGAATAGTCATAATAAATTTAGACACCTGACGTGACCTTTGAGTCAGAGATCAGAGTGAGTCGTTTTTGTCCCCATCTCGTGCGTGGGAATGATGATTACGTCACCACGGAGAGCGAGAACTTAGCTTTTTAGAATCAGTCTGAGCTTAGAGGCGATACCGTTCAGACCGGGTGCGAGCATGTAGCCGGCAAACTGGTAAGGCCCCGTTCTGGGAGGGCAGAAGATATCCCGAAAGGAACCAGAAAATAGCCTGAGTATGAGAGAGTCGAAACCGGAATCCCCCTGACAGCAAACGAACTAAGAAATAAGAAACGTGTGAGAATAAAGAAATTTGTGTGAAATATCCCTTCAAAAAATTCGTGTCTCGTGTATTCATTCTGTCTGAGACAGACCTCTTCCTTCGATCAAGACGACACAGCCAGCGAAGACTAGACGAATCACAGGCCAAAGAAGAGAACAGAAGATAAGGTAAACCTTGAGATTTATTTGAGAACTTTTTAGGAGCTTTAAGAAATGTATAATGAACTTTCCGTGATTTGATGTAAGTTGAACTGAAGCGTTTATAAATGGTAAAAGAACTCTTTCGAGACTGTGAACAGTACGTTTTTATATGTGGAATAAGATTTATAGAGGTTATATGTGAACCTTATGTTATTTGATGCCGAGAGCGTTAAGAGACGTGTCGCAATGGAAGGTTCGTTGTTTGAAAAAGAAGATCTGTAAATGGTTATCGTACGTATAAATGAACAACGGTCGTAATTGAAAAAGGCTTGAGATGCCGTGAACAGATTCGTGATTTTAAAAAGGCCTGAAAGGCCGTAAATTGATACGTGAAGATTTAAGACTGTGGTTACGAAACGTATAGAGTAAAATGATATAATAAGATATGTAACGTGTATCGTTACACATGCACCCCTGAATGTATTCATAACTTGACCAGTGATAGTATCAAGGTCATTGAAGAACGAGTAAATAAATTATTTTAAATTAGGTAAATCAATATCTTATTGTGAAGGCATAAATAAAAATATTAAGTGTCAGTATTGTCTTATGAAAAGAAGTCTCGTAAAAAATATATCGACGGAAATGTTAAAAATAAATTTAAAATTTCACCGTTCAAAAAATGTACTACTTGCCTGTCAGCATGCCTGTTGTCGAATTTGTTTGTTTAAAGAGAATGCGTGTAATTATAATGTGGCCATAATGTCAGAATAGAAATTCTAGAATCATGGATTGGGCGGTGCGATGAATAGTTTTCCCGTCTATAAACAAAGGTCCCGGTGTCGGTGGGTTCCGTGTGAGTACTAATTGTACAGGGAGGAATAATCGCGGCTACCCTCTATTTCAAAGATGGTTTTGTGAGAGGTAGAAATCTCGGAATATTTGTAATGTGTTTTGTTTGAAATGGAAATGTAATTATTTTTTAGTGAAACACGCATTAGGAATTGCTGTTGGTGGGGAGCGGAAATGTGTAGCCTATCATGCATGTGGTTATTTTCTTACTATAGTTAAAGTTTTGGGGGAAAACGTCATTATTTTATATATATATATATATATATATATATATCCATTGGTATTCATAGTTCACCATTGCTTTGAACGGACCATAGAATTTATTAAACACTAGCAGGAAGACCAGACGTTTCTCGGGAATGAATGAGGAATACTATGTTTTTTAGCTTATAACACCGTGTTAATTTCTTTTTACTGCCCCTATTTCGCCTTCTAACATACTTAGAAGAAACTGACATTTTTAAAACTGTCTAAATTACCTTTGGTTTAAATTTCATTAAAATTAGATATAAATTTCATTAAAATCGGATATACGTATTTGAAGTGTTAAGGGGGTTCTGCCCCCATAGCATATATTGTCATCGAAAAATCAATATTTTAGTCCGATTCTTCAGTTTTTGTATAATAAAATTGCATCCCACTTGAAATTATTTTACAATGGAGACATATGTTAATAATGGCTGCCAAAGCAATAGAAGCAACAGCAGCATATTACATTTCTTCCGGCTTAACATAAGCACATAACCAACCTGGTGCATGTAGCTCATATGGTATCGGATTACTGAACATCTTAAGATTCCATTTTCGATCTCGGCTTTCACCATCTATTTTTTCTTTTTTTGGTAAATCCATTACTTAATATTAATACATTGTTTAATCCCGCACAACGCCAAGTAGGGACAGCTAGTACATAATCTATGTATATAATACTCAATGCCTGTGTGTATATGTGTGTGATGTTTGTGTGCTCCATATAGAAAGACAAGTTAGAGAATTAGGGACTATGGAGCAATTATATCCTATTTATACGAAATGTATATCATATGTATAAAATTCTACAGGAAGACAATGGAAGTGGTCTCGCATCTCTATGTTACTCTCTATGTGCCGCATATCTACATGTCCCCACCTCTTAGTAACCCATTAGACAGAACCTACTTAAATGTTCAAATACGTGTAATACACTAATTCAAAGAGTTTTCCATATATAATACTCAATGTCTGTTTGTTTGTGTGTGTGATGTTGGTGTGCTCCTAATAGAAAGAAAGGTTAGAGAATCTACCTTAAATCTAAAAGTGTATTCTTATGTCAAATGTACCTGGGAAGACAATGGAAGTGTTCCCGAATCTCTAAGTGCATTCCTTAGGGGACTATGGAGTATACCTCCTTAAAACGTTGAACATATCATATGTTGATGAAATGTATATTATATGTATAACATCTTTCGTGCAAGACAATGGAAGTTGTCCCGAATCGCCGTTACCATCTATGTGTCATCACCCCTAAGTGACCCATGGGGGCAGAACTTACTTAAATCTTCAAATACGTGTATCCGATTATAATGAAACTTTGTGGACAAGTCAGTGGCAGGAAAAGTTTATTTGCACCAAATATAATTGGATTCCTGAAAGGATTTTTAATTTTAGTAACGCTTACCTGGGTAGCATTTTTAGGGTCGCTCTGAATTAAGCAGGAAGTAACTTTTACATTTAAATGTTAGTGAAGGGGTCAGTTTTTTTTTCTAAGTAAAATTATAATTCCTAAAAGTTGTCTTCACCCTATGAAACCATTCGCCTGTGCACGGTGTATTGCTACCACATCTGGGCTGGTGCATCAACCACTAGCATCTCCTTTTTGCACAGGATGCAAACAAGATTTTTAACCTAACAGGTCCCGAACTGTTTGCCAACTCTCACATCACTGCAGTATTGCCTACCTGTGCTTTTTTAACAAGTACCCCCACGGAATGTGTTCCGATGAATTTGCCGCACTTGTACCCCATTCAATGAAAATAACCTCGACATACTTGACTAGTAGCAACATCCCACCCTTCGCTGCAAGCTCCCTAGATACCTGAAGATTTTTTTGAACTGATAGCTTCTTTCCTCGGGCCGCTTGCCTTTGGAATGTTTTTCATTCTCTCTGTTTCCCCGACCGTAACAACGTGCAGAAAGTTTAATGTAATGTGAACTAACATCTTGCTGCCTAACCCCACCCAGTTTTTCCCTATAAATCTGGCCTCTATTACAATGGTCGCTTACGCTTCAGTGACATATGCCTTGTTTGCGATGAATAAAAACAAAGAAAACAAAATGTTGTTATTTAATATTTGTTAAACAAAAAAATTCTGATGACTATTTCAATTGAACGCCAAATCATCACATAATTAAAACAGAATATTTCCAAACTTACTGTTCAATTTTTAAGGGTGTTCAGTTTGATATGTACATTCAGCGTGAAATTCCTCTCCACGACCTCTGACGAAATTCCGAAACGGTATTTGAAAAAGAGATTTAATTAAACATCAGTCAAAATGCCAAATTAGAGAGCCAGTAATCATGTATAAAATTGTGTTCTTTTTTACTAAATTGGTCACCAGTTATCAAGGCTAACAGCCACTTGAGGATAAGTGTTAATGCGATGGAATGATTTTCTGTTTAGAGATGAACAACTTTATGACAGGATTGAGACTAATTGATGGCATGGTTCGAGTTCGAATACATATGGGGGCGGTTCATGACAGGAATCTGTTGACATTGAGAAGGACTGTGTTTTTATCTGCAGAGAAGCAGTCACGTGGTATGGTTTGCCATAAGCGGGAAACCCTTGCGAAGAAACTTTGTTTGTGGAAATGACACTAGGTATACGGATTAAAAAAAGGAGAGTTTTTGTTGTTATAGAAGTAGAGTTGTTACTGTCAATGTCGTACAAGGAGAAACTAGAGATCGGAGCTCAGTCGAGCACCTTCCGTGGAAATAACGATAGAGTAGAGAGAGACTAGCATAGTCTCTTCTATGTGAAAGGGGCTGTAATCGTCAAAAGAGACCACCCCCTGAGACAGAAAGGAAAGTTTTACTTCGTTGTTGTAGGAGGAGGAGTTCTAGCTGTGAATGTCTTACAAGGAGGAACCAGAGATTATAGCTCAGCCGAGCACCTTCCATGTAAATAACGATAGGCTCTTTGTGATCTTTTAACGTAATAAAAGGTTTTATCTTTGATATATATTTATTCTGTTATCTAATTTTAGCTTAGATGATATAATGAGCAGAGTCTGTCGTAAGCAGCATAGGCTCGGCTGTGCTATGCACGGAGGCAACGAACGTAACGAGATACGTGAGAAAAGCTGAATAAGACAATTTTTTTTTCAGAAAAAGGTTTTATAGTAGGAGAAATTGGTGTTTGAGAATTCAAAAATAATTCATTAGTTTGTTATAACCTCCGCAAAGGAGGTTATGTTTTCATTTGAGTTTGTTCGTTTGTAACTATGTTTGTGTACAGCATAGCGTCCACATCGCATCACTAAACGTGGTCAAAATATCGATCATGGTCGAACTTAGAACTGATTTAAATTTGGGATATCTAGGTCAAAGGGAAAGTTCATGAAAAGGTGAAGGTCGCGCTTTTAGCGATAACTTCTGTTTAATTTATTATAGAGACACACTACTTGGTCCATATTGTAGGCAATGAAATCCATCATCCGGGATTTTCCATATTTGATGCATGAATCTGATGTTTTTTATATAACAATAACCACCATAAAAATCAAAGTTTCCATGGCATAACTTCGGGAAGTAAGGTTCAGATAAGACATTGGCCTATCCTTACATTGTCAAGCCGGTGTATGCAGTCTCATTGCTGCCTTCTTTCTTATTTTATTTGCTTCATATCCGTCCGCAGTTTTTTAATATTCATATATATATATTTTTTAATTTTCTTTTTCCAAGCGCAACTGTTTCCGGGAAGACGTGGCCGTGTGAGGATTCGAAATCACCTGTCCCACAAGATAAGCTGTCCATCCGGGACTATCTGATGGCCGTGTCGATATTTCTGGTCACTTTTATAACGTATGGAAACACGAATGCCCTGTCGGTGTGGCTAATCGAATGGTTGCATGACTATCCCCAGTCTGCCTCCTCCATTTTATACATTCCAAATTTGTCATTCGCACTGATGAGTGGATTCGGTAAGTTAATGCAAAAATTAATCCAGATAAAAAAAAGCCACAGGAAAAAAGTCATAGGAAAAAAGTCACAGTAAAAAGTCCCAGTCCACAGTAAAAAAGTCACAGGAAAAAGTCACAGAAAAGAACGAAGTAGGTTAATGCTAGCACAGTTTCTGCGGCTCAAAAGTAAAATGTCGAATTTTTGCTTTTTACCTTGTCTTTCCTTGCCTTGTCTTGAGTCATCTATCAATTGACAGTGAAACGTAAATTATTATTGTTGAACTTTATTATGCTTTATCTAATGGTTCATTGTATATGCGACGCGCCAAACCTGCATCTAGTTCATGGTACTACACTAACTAAAGCAGTTATGTCTTCCCATTGTTAAATCATCTGCGAAGCCCTGCTGTTCTCAGAACCAGATAATCAGTTTGTCACTGAGTGCCCCTGGAACTACTGCTACTCGTGGAACAGCAGGATTTTTCGTCAAAGTATGACTCCTCTAGATCTGCCGTGTTCTGTCTAAGCCTAAGCATATTAGCAGGGTAACACTGTTGCTGTATCATCCTTGTTTTGATACACAATGGACTCATCCGACAAGTATATAATAATTTTACTGTAATCCACTCAACGAGTCAAATAGTAGAATCGACACTGATACATTGTTACTTAAAAATGTAAAGTAATCGACCTTAGTCGAGGGAGATCCGAAGGCTGCCCTTTAATTAGCTACTACACCGAGATGTAGGGGAGGGCAACACTCCTTTCCTTACCCATTATCTTCACCTTATAATGCTGAGTGTTTAACAAGGGGGCATGAAATACTATATTTTTAAATCTTTGGTATGAGTCGACCGAAGATTGAACCCTGGTCTCCCGGACAATTAACGAACACTTTTACCATTTGTCTAAAAATATAATCGTATTCTTCTTTTAATCATATGTCTTCATCTTATTTATTAATTATGCCCCTTCGAGGACATAACACTAACCTTGAGAATGAAGTGTCCCTACACCAGGCACGGACAAGCATTAATTATGGGGTGGTTATATATTACGCGTCGCATAGGGGTGGGATGCATTGAGACCAGTGGAAGACATCCCTGGAGGCCAACTCGAAAAAGTACTACCCCACTGCAAACACGTTTACTATTTATTTTTAAAAGGTTAACATTATAAAGAAAACCCCTTTCATAAATCGTCACTTTCCGACTCGCCTCTCATACCGTGAGGACGAGCAAGCCTAAATTCTCCACCTATTCTCGACAGCACTGGCCGAGGCTTGTGTGACAGATACCCATAATCCACTCGTAATAATGATTGATATCACATTAAACCCCTAACTCCAAACCGTAGCGCCGTTACTCAAAGCATCGAGATACATATAACTTGCTGATTGTGAATCTTTCAGTAATCTAATCAGAGATGAACTTTGGAATTAAACTATTTCTCTCCCTACTGAACAGTACGCACAGGAGAAAACGAAATGGGTGAAAGCTGGCATAGAAGCATTGGTCCCCACGCGGCAGTTTCATAAGAAGCCCCATTTTCCCTGATGCGTCACTTCGACCTATGCAGCTGCTATTACGCATTCCGCTGTTTCAACCGCCATAAGTCAGCTGCAAATAGACAGAAAGTCATCGCATCAATAACCCACTGTAAGAGTGTATAGCCGCAGCTGCAAGTAGATATACTGAAATAACTATAAAACGCATTGAGTCGCAGAAATTAGGAACCCGTGATTTCTGGAGAATCTATAATAATTTGGTGAACAATGGTTAATAAACAATTAACATACTATCTAGCCACGATGATATCGCTTGCGCGGCAACGAATAAGGCTGACATGTTCGCGAAGCATTTGGCATTAAACTCTCCTTTAGACTCCGCAAACCACTATTCCTAATTGTTCACTATGAACGGAAACCACACTAGATGATCTGATCATCACCCATTCCCATGTCCTAGATATCGTAAAAAACCTTGACACCTCTACACAATCTGAATCGGATCTTATTCTATAGTAATAAAGAAATGCTCTGCTAGGCTGGCTCCTGCCCTCTTTAAACTCTATAATAAATGCCTTGCCTAATCTTGCTTCCCTGATAGCTGTAAAATTGCGTTTGTGGTACCAGTTTTCAAAGACTCTGGTGATAGAACTGCCACGGAAATTATTCGCCCTATAAGTCTCCTTCCGCTCTTCACTGAAATCTTTGAATCTTTAATCAATTCAGCGATAGTCCACCACTACGAAAATTATAAACTTCTTTCTGATAAAGAGTAGGAATTTAGGAAATCCCGTTCTATTGCGGGTATCGTAAATGTCATCTCTGAACGTATATACCATACACTGGATAAAACAGTTGAAGCTAGGATGGTAGTGCTTGAAATAACCAAGGTCTGGCATGAAGATTTTCTCAAGAAAAGTAATTTGTACGGTATTACTGGACGACTATCTAATATAACCAGATCTTTCTAAGCTAAAAGTAAGATCCAGGTCGTTCTCGATGAGCGTACATCAAAACATCACATTAATGCAGGTGTGCCCCAGGGGTCGATACTTTGACCTTTATTATTCCTGATCTTCATAAACGCCCTCACTGATACAATTGCGTCTGAAATGGGTATATTTGTTGACGACATGACGTTCTATTTTCGACATGCGGACAAATCGAACACACCCATCTCGAAGCCAATGGCCTCCAGTCTGTAGCGGAATAAAGCCTAAAATGGATGGTTACATTTAATGCTACCAAGATAAAGCAACTTTTTTTTTAACAATTATAAAAAAATGTTTCCAACCATCGATTGCCATGTCTGATAGCTCTCTTGATGAGTCAAACGTTCAAACACACATAGATAACATTAATTAAAATAAATATATAGAAGATACTACCAAGTCTGCTGAAAAGTAGTAAATTTCTCACACCTGTTAGTATCGTATGTCTGTATAAAGCCACCATTCATCAATGCATTGAGTATTATTGCTATATCTCGACTAGTGTCCCAACCACTAGTCTCTCTCTTTCCATCTCTCTCTCACACATGGTACAAAAAGAGTCACTAACCTAATAGATTCCGCACTGTCTACTGAGCTCCAGCCTCTGTCCCAACCCTAACCCTAACCCTAACCCTAACCCTAACCCTAACCCTAACCAAGCTCCCAAGTCTAACCCTAACCTTAACTCTAACTAAGCTCCCAAGCTTTACCCTAATCCTAACCCTAATCCTAACTAAGCTTCTAAGCCTAACCCTAAGCCTAACCCTTACCAAGCTCCCAAGCCTTACCCTAAATCTTGGGCTGAAATACTTTGTCTGATATTTTAAATTAAAACAGGCGAGACATGACTTGCTTTTTTTCTTTAATCACCTTATTTTCTTTCGTGGTCAAAATTGTGACTTTTCCTCTGTGACTTTATTACCAGCCAATATATTAATTAATCGTAACCTTCCCCTGTGACTTTTTGCCTAGCCAAAATTGATATGCTTTTCTACGTGTTCTTTGCCATTTTCTGTGATTTTCCAGAGCGAAAATTGTGACTTTTCTGTTTCATTCCCTTTGGGAAATCATCAGGCTAATTGCATCAGCATTTAACCCCAGGGTTAGCTCTCTCCAAATACGATGGTAGATAACGGATTGATTAATTATATGATTGCCTGATCATTTACCCCGAGAATAAAACATAAACGTTTCTGTGTAGCTTACTTGCCATAAATATATATTCGTACTACTATCCATTTTCTTTGTTGCTTTTTGTTTGGGATTTTGCAGAACATGATTGAGTTAGGCAAAGAAAAAATACAATAAAACTTCAATATGTGGTGTATTTTGAGACAGGAATCAGTAACTTCAGGCAGCCTGAACTGGTAGCACCAGTAGGTTCTATTTGACCCTTAGATGGGGCCCTTATTCTGGGCCAGAGTAACACTGAGAGAAATGGTAACTATGGAGAAACTCTACACTCCTCACAGCTTCCAAGTGGAGGATTCACCACTGGATGCCTTTTAAGGTCATACCCAGAACCTATATCTGTTTGAATCCGAAACTATACTATTACTTCTATTAATTGTACTATTGTACTACTATTACTAATGGAGATTTGCTATGTGTCTGAAACCGTAACTATACTATTTCTTATCGTAATTGTACTAGTGTACTATCTTTTAATGCTCAATTAAGTTTACTATATTGTTTATCTTTCAATGTTCAATTCAAGGGAGAGGTAGTGTAGTACCTGTTCGGTTGTCATAAGACCACCTTTCAAAGTATTACCTCCTCCTTTGAGGATAGTGTAGTATGTGTTCATTTAGTATGATAGCATCATCCCATGCATTACTTCCTCGTTTTTGAGAGAAAGTATAGTAGCTGTTCTATTGTCATGAGACCATCCTCGCATCCTTGTTTATGATAGTGTGTTATATATTCATTCGTGATGATACCATCCTTCAAGGCATTACCTTATCCTTTAGGAGAAACTGGAGCAGATGCTTGTTCATCATGATACCATCATCCCATGCATTACCTCTTTTTCTGGTAGGGGATATTGTAGAATATGTTCTATGGTAATGATACAATCCTCCCAGGAATGTTGATAGGTTTGTATTTTCATGATAGATAATAATCGATTTCTCTTTTGGTAGGCTTCGTCGATACTATCCTCATCAATCGCTTCGGAATATTCAATATCATGTTCCTTGGATGTTTCCTGCAAACAATCTGCATCATTGGATCTACTTTTAGTACCAATGCCATCACTTTGGTGATTGTCCTCGGCTTCTTTCTCGGTAAGAAAATATGTTTTACTGAATTACTAGTGAATTTATTCAACATTTCTAGATTCTCAAATATATTCAACACGAATTCTATGAATATATATAAATTAAAGAGGTAAGTTATTTGAACATCACCGTTAACCTAAATAGTTTAACTTACAAACCATACAAACACCCAACAACACACCTATACATTAGCAAACTACTCAGTTACCAATATTCAAGAAAAATAACCAAACAGTTTAGAATATCCTGCAACTCTAACAATATAAACATTTTAATCAGCACAAAGAAACAACCGTAAAATAGCGAACTTAATAATAGACTAATATGCAAGGAAATTACAAACACGACGAGGCATAACAGAAACCGGAACATCATTTGGTTAAACCCACCCTACAACAGCGAAGTAATAACACTTTTAGGTTAATTATTCGTTAAACTAATTGACAAGCATATTCTTCAGAAACAGCATACTCGACAGAATCATAAATAAGAATTAACATTAAGGTAAGCCATTGCTGCACGGATAACATGTAAACTGTAATAAAGAAAACAATTTAAAAATATTAAATAACTGTAACAAAACCAACCACAGCAGAATAAACACGCACAGCAACACTAACGAAAATAGTACTAGCCCATGCAACTGTAGAAACATGAACAACTGTCTCCTGAGAAATAAATGCCTCACAAGCAATGTAATAAATTAAAAAAAAAACACGAGTAAAAACAACAACAATGACGAAAAAGTATATATCGAACAAACAGAGAACATATTTAAAGTGATAAAAACCTATCATGTACGTAACTTCAAAAATCCAATATACAAAAACAGCATAACCCTGTCCAAGTAAGTATGGAAACAAAAATATAAACATATGCACACTAGTATGAAATGTGAAATACTAAATAAAGCAACAGCTTGGATTGTTAACAGCATAGATTGAAATTGTACCCTAACCCTAACCCTAACTTTTAAATAGAAAAACGGACTATTAAACAAAATACACTAATTCATCGCAAAATACAGACATTTATATAAATATGTTAGGTCTAATGAAACCTGGATAAGTCATGCATATTAAGGAAAAAGTGAGTGTACGTATATGAATATATTCGTGTATATGTGTATCTAGATATATGTACATTTATGTGCGCACGTATGTTCATGTATATAAGGGAGTGATTGAGTATGTGTTTGAGTTTAAGAATGTGTGTACATATTTAATAATAAAAAATGATAGCAAACTAAATTAAAAACAATTATACTAGAAATAAAGAAAATAATTACTATAAGAATTCTAATATACAAAATACAATAGTGTTTATAAGGAACAGTTAAAGAAAAGGAAGACAAATAAATAAATAATTAATGAAAAGCAAGAAATACGAACATACATGTATATATATATATATATATATATATATATATATATATATATATATATATGGAAAAGGAAAAGTGGAAAACCTAAAATTATTTATACATTCATCAACGTTTCGTCTTTATTTCAAGACTTTCTCAAGTTGACTGATTTGAACACAAAAAAGAGTTCGATATTTAAAAATACGTGGTGCGTCTATAACGTGAATGTTTTGTTCTTTTTCTTTTTTGAACGAAACATAGATATTAGAATTCAAATTATGTGGTGCATCTATGGCGTGAAAAGCATTTTCTTTTAATTTTTGTCGAACGAAACATAGACGTTAGAATTAAAAATACGTGGTGCGTTTATGAAGTAGAATGAATGTGTTGTTGTTATTTCGTGTTTTGTTTTTTTAATTAATATCAATTTTATGTACAAAGTTTTCTTAGCCTGGATCAAAATCCAAGTTATATTCGGTTGGTATTAGCTTGCTGATTAAAGATGATCAATTGTATAGGCCGTTACGTTGTTTAATCATGTCAGAGTGTCTAATGAATCCTGATTCAAGAAGTCGTTGGTGAGATTTATTTAAAATTAATTTAATGAGTCTTGTTTGTTTAAAGTTAAAAGTATAATCTAGTTGTTATGTATGAGAGAATAGTGCATTTAGAAAATTCTCATATTTTTCATCTCTTTTATGTTCACCAAGCCTTTACTTAAGTTTGTGTTGAGTTTAACCAATGCGTATCTGATTGCAATTATTGCATGGGACAGTATATATTCCTGAATTAGATGTGGGTGTTTTAAGAACATGTTGTGTTGTTTTTAGTGTTTGTTTTATGGTTCGTGATGTAGTTAGTATTGTTTGAATTTGTAATTTATTTAAAGTATTGTAAATTAGTGTTTCATTAGCGTAGATAGGTAAAACACATGTCTATTCATAAAAGAAGTGTTCGGTGTAAATGATCTGTTTTTTTTTCTACTCATGGAAAAGGTTTTAGGGCATTTTTCTTTTCATTTTATGTGAAATATGTGGAGTATTGCAATGTTTGGAGTGAATTTGTAATTTCTTTGCATTCTTCTTGAAAAAACAAAGAAAAAGATTCTTTTCACGTCATAGACGCACCACGTATTTTTAAATATTGACTTCTATATTTTTCTCCAAATCAGTCATTTTGAGAAAATCTTGAAATAAAAACAAATCGTTAATGAATATCTAAACCATTTTAATTTTTTTTTTAGATTTTATTTCCGTTATTACTATATATATATATATATATATATATATATATATATATATATATATATATATATATATATATATATATATATTTGAAGCTCCTCGTTAAAAAGTAGAGACCTGTTAATGGTAGTAATAACACAGCGTGACGTCACTTGCTTTATATGCATCATTCCTTCACTTATAGAAGTTGAATGCCTGTACGTTTCGCCGCCTCTAAAAGTGTTAAAATTATAATTGTTTATAAGCTGTTCAGAACTGGCCTATCGGTTAGCGACGTTGGATAGAGGTTGAAAAATACTTGTAATCCAGGGTTTCGAATCGTGTGACCGGTGGTGAATAGTCGTACTTCTATGCTGATGAGTCTTGATTGAAAAGAGACGAAACGTATACGTCCATAGATAAATAAATAAACAATAACAAATATATATATATATATATATATATATATATATATATATATATACACATATAATTATTAATATTTGTTTGCATGTACATAGTATACGTTTCATCCTTTCGGGAATCGTCAGTTTAGAGAAGATTATTTATACCGGTCGCTGAATTCGAACCCCGGAACACGAGTCATGTTTCAAACTCAAATTCCGACGTCTTAACCCACATGGCCATCATTAACAACCCAGTAAATCAGCAAAAGATTGATCCTATTACAAAACCAGCCGTCGTCAAATTGTTCTACTGCTGAAAATAACGCGCATATAAACACAATAAGAATGATCATGTTTTTTCACTATGTTGATGTAAACATTACCTGGAGTGTGTGTGTATATGTATATATATATATATATATATATATATATATATATATATATATATATATTATTCAGGTAATGTTTACATTAACATTACTGTGTTTATACAAGAATGCTAGATATTAAGATTTTTATTCATTTAGTATTATTAGCCAAAAAATGTGTGTATAAATAATAAATAAATAATGTTTGTATAAATAAAAAATCTTCATATATATTGTCATCCACATGTAGACTGCTTCGCTGTATCACAGCACTTCAGTGCAGCTAGACCAGTTAGTGCCTCAAGCCGGGATTGAAACTCAACAGTCAGCGCTCCTACCCCTGCGCTATCATACGACACTGACTGAATGTAAGAAATATCTTAATGTAAAAATTGTCAAGTGCCGGGAGCTCGAATTAGTTTTACCTAATGAGCTATGCCTTAAAGCTAATGGCAGTTGGCGATATCCTTACAAATAAGCTCTACCTAGGGAAGGAGCTTCATATAGTCATCCACATATAGACTGTTTCGCAATATCACAGCTCTTCAGTACGGCTAGACCAGTTAGTGCCTCAATCCGGGATTGAAACTCAACCGTCGAGCTGACAGTCGGCGCTCTACCTCTACGACACTGACTGAATGTAAGTAATATCTCAATGTAAACATTGTCAGGTGCCGGGAGCTCGAATTAGTTTTACCTAATAAGCTATGCTTAAGTTGATTTCATTATAAATATCATATATACCATGTCGGCTTTTGCCGGTGGTCGTATGTTTAGAATCTTGATATTTTAAAAATATACCCATTGTGAAGAGCGCAAAATTATAAGGGAATATTTACATAATGTTTAGAAAATGTAGCTTTTTGTAAATAGTAACCAATGTGGTATAATAACCAACTAGATTTTTAGAGAATAATGAGAATAAAAACCCTATCTAAATCGAATACAAATTATATATTAACTCCGCATTTAGTTTCGTATTCAAAGGAAGTAAATATACACTCTATATTTATGAAGTAAATTAAGCAATAATAATTATTTTTGAGTTAATTTAAGTATTTTATAGATAAACAATAAGCATCACTTGCTAAAATAGAAGAATAAAACTAAATTTAAATTACTGGAATAGGCGGAGCAATTTATGTTGCAAACTCTGAATTGTCGATTCAAGATGGCGGACCTCTGAGGGTCGCACGTGAATTTTAAGTTTTATCTTCTGAACGTTTGGCTTTTCATGGCCAAATACGCTGTAATTTTTCAAATTGAGAACGTTTCATATACTTTTTCTGACGAGCTTGGGGTTAACGGATCCAACATTGACATAATAATGTTGTTTAGTTAACTTTAAGCGAAACGATTCATAATAATTTGCACTGAAATGTGTTTGTTTTGAAAAATGTTTTGTAAGAAAAAAATCTTGGCTTTTGGAATCTAAATGACTTTTACTTATATATATATATATATATATATATATATATATATATATATATATATATATATATATATATATATTATCTAGTACAGAAATTCAGTACAATATCAGTACCATTGGTTTCAAGCTCAGAAGGTGTTAACCTTCCCGGTTATCTTCAGACTTGGAAGAGAAAATGGAGACACTCCATTTTCTTTTCCAAGTTACGAGAAAGCTGAATATAACCGGGAAGGTTAACACCTTCTGAGCTTGAAACCAATATTACTGATGTTGTACTGAGTTTCTGTGCCGAATAAAACATAAATATTACGCTTTTAATTTTGATTTCTTTAATTAATTGTGCACTCTGCTTGCATTTTTCTACCATCGTACAAAAGAAGTTATATATACTAGCAAAATAGCCTCCCTACGGTCGTCTATTTTTGCTAGGCTGCTGCGTCAGAAATGAACGATTACCCGTAAACCGATGGCGCCTCAGTCATATTTCTTGGGTGGTGAGATATTGATTTTCTTTGTTTCGGACCAAAATTCCGCCCCCCAGCTATTATTTTACCCTTTCCCCACCCAATAGAAATATTTTAAATTAAAAAAAAAATCCGAGCCCCCTCAAAAAATATTTTCCGACCCCACCTCAAATTTTTTTTACCCCCACACCAAAGAAGTATTTTTAGTTAAAAAAAATTCCCTCACCCCCAAATTTTTTTTGTTTATCCTCCCCCACCTAAAGAAATATTTTTACTTAAAAAAAAAAATTTCGACTCCCCCCAAAAAATGTGCGCCCCTACCCCAAAAATGTCCGCAACCCCCCAAAAAACATTTACTCTCTCTCGCTTTCTCCCTCTCTTTTTCGCTCCTTTTCTGTTTCTCTCTTTTTCGCTCGCTTTATACCTCTCTGATTTTCTCTCTTGCTCTCTCTCTCTCGCTCTCTCTCTCTCACTCTTTCTTATTCTTTCTTTCTCTTACTTTTTCGTAGTTTTTTTTCTTTTCATGACATTCATGTTTATTCTATTTTTAGGCTGTGCTTCATGTTTGGTTTACATGAACGCTTTTATTTTGATGGGCATTGCATTTGGTGATGCTGGCAAGTCCTTCATCGCAGTATTATCCCTGTCTGGTCCTCTCTGTGGCATCGTCTTCCCTAACTTAATTCCGGTCCTGCTTGAACAATATGGATGGAGAGGCGGCATGCTTGTGCTCGGCGGCATTAATCTGCAAATGATCCCGCTATCGCTCTTCCTTCTGCTGTCAGCGAAATACAAAAAGAAGAGGAAGCGGATAAAAGAGGCACCAAAACCTCAAAATGTCGACCCTAACCCTAACCCTAACCCTAACCCTAATCCCGATAGAGTAGAGAAAAATGTGGATTTCTCGATCCTCAGAAATCCTCTCTACGTCGCTTATGCGTGCGCGAATTTCTTCTCTATGAGTGCCGGGAATGGATTCTACAGCTTCTTGCCGGCTTTTCTGGACAAGAAAGGAATGCAACTGAAGCAAGCAGCCTTCGTTTACAGCATTTACTGTGTATTGGCTGCTCTGCCAAGGTGAGACAAATAAACGTTTCAAAATATTACACACGCACATGAATGTTTTTATAAAACAATTACGTTTAAGCTATCTAAAATGACCGAAAATATTGTGAAAGATTCAATTAGACTTCAGCAACTATAAACATTAATATTAATACAATATTTTCTTTTGTGCTACCGTGCGATTTTGTGCCAGAAGCCGTGATCAGCTTGCAAACGACCAAACAGTTCAAGTCAGGGCTAGATTAACCATGGCCTCAAATCTTTGGATAATTACACCTCACTTCAGCCGCGGATTATGTCTGTGCGGCGTGATTCTGGCGTAAACTATAATTAACCAGAATTTAAATATATAGTTCGATGAGTTTTTCACCCCAGCACCAAGTCGTGGCCCCTACGGGACCCAGCAAAAGTTGTACCATAGTCGCTTTCGTCTCATTAGAAGAAAAGCAGCATTCTCTGTCCGTGTTTCTGCTCTGTGGAACAGAGGAGGTGGTTACGATGCTTACCATATCCAGGTTTAAACTCGCCTTGGACAAACATTGAGACTGTATATAGATGTACACAGCTTCTAACTGTTCTTTTACATGGCTTGTTGCACTTTGCATGATTTTACCAATGAATATGATTTAATTTGATTTGATTTGATTTATTTTTGTCCAGTATTCGGGTTAATTAGGGGCGCCATGATTTTTTTGTTCGCCACCCGGACTTAAGGTTAGTGATCGCCAGCTAATACTTAGGGTCTTCTTCTTCTTCTTCTTCTTTTTCTTCTTCTTTCGTTTGCTTCACAACATCTCACTGTTAGATCACCAGCTCGGTTGAGCAAAGCCATGTTAATGTTTTGTTGTCTAGCGCAGCTATGCCGGCTTCGCCGTTGGGTGGTCGATATTTAAGGCATGACTTTGGATAAGTAACCGCCACCACAGACTTAGAATAGTTATTTCCGTTAAATAATGTTCATTTGAATCATTCAAAATATTTTTGTTTTTTGCGTAAAACCGTGTGACAGCTATGTTGGAATTGAGACTATGAAAAAGAAAATTGTTACCCAAATAATTAATCGTAAAATAAATATATCGTAAAATAATTAATCGTAAAATAAATATATCGTAAAATAATTAATCGTAAAATAAATATATCGTATGTGTGAATTTGTATGAATTAACTGAGTGAGGTTTGTTATGTTTATCACTTTTAGGTATTTGTGCAGAATTGACTTCTTTGTTACTGCCCTTTTCGTTCGTATCGGCCAATTTATCGTCTATCAATTTATCGTCTGCCTATCTCAGCAAAGTCAGGAATTTGTCGTCAAAACTCGCGAATCTCCGTTAAATCCCACTTGAGTTCATGAGTTGGATGCTGAACAACATCCTGAGAGGATTAGAAACGATGGGTTGAGTTTTATTATTTAAAAGAACGGCTCGACAAAAATTTGTTAACATTGGACTTGAAAACGACTATGTTTTGGTCAGCCGAGAAACAGCCCTGTGGTATTGTGTTCCATAGATGAAAAGTTATTGGAAAGAAACTTTGTTCTATGGAAGTTCGCTTTCGTTTTAGATACACAGATGGCGAAAAGGAAAATTATTTACAGTGGTTGTAGGTAGACGAGTTTTTGCTGTGAATATTTTACGAAACAGGTATTCTTCTATTTGAATTTTTATGGAAATCGCATCAGGAAAGGCATGACGCCACTTGATGTCAGGAGCTAACAAGAACAAAATATAATTATCGCAAAGACAGGAGATGCCTATTGGCATTAGTCTTCAAAAGACCAATGTTATAGGTAGGAGGAAAACAGTCAGCAGGAAGAGAGTTCCACATGCCCGCGGTTTTTGGAAAGAAGCTACTGGAATAGGAAACTGTATTACAATGAGGCATCAAAACAGCGAATTGATGGAGACCATTAGACCACCGAGTCAAACGAGCGGAAACAAAATAGATTACATAATTATAAATAAATCCCAATGCTATACACTTTCTTATCATATTGATTTCTTGCAAGAATAATATTTCAGTAATAAATTATAAGCTATTTTTTTTACTAAAGAGTCACCACTTATCAAGGTCCAAAGGCCATTCGAGGATAAGGGTTAATAATTGTCAGGTGAACGGTGAGACAACACCGTGATGATTGGTTATGATGGTGGAAGTTTGGCAGAATTTGATTATTTAAGAGGACAGCTGAACAAGAATTTGTTTACATTGGACTTGAAAACGACTATGTTATAGTCAGCTGGTAAGCAACCCGCTGTATTGTGTTCTGCAAACGGGTGGTTCTTGGAAAGAAACTTTGCTCATAGAAGTTCTGTTGAGTTTTAGGAACAGCGAGGGGGAAGGGAGATTATTGACCGTGGTTGTAGCTTGACGAGTTTCTCTTGTGTATGCCCTAAAGGGGGCATAGATTGAAGCTCAACTGAGCACCTGCCATGAAAATAACGATAGAGTAGAGAAAGACTAGCAACGTCTCTTCTGTGAGAAAGAGGTAGTAAGAAGGATATCGCCCACTAGATTTCAAAATCAGTTTTGTACTCTGTCAAGGAAGGTAAGAGTGCTTTGAGTAGCAGCTCCCCAGATGTGGCAACAGTACTCCATCTTAGGAAATATTTGGATCTTATACAGGTAGAAGACAGCGTTAGGAGAGAGATACCTTCTGGGGCGATAGAAAGATCCAACCATTTTTCCAGCGACTTTGGCAACAGATTATGTAAGTCTTTCATTTCGGGTCTGGAGTGAAGGTCAGTCCCAGAAGATTGCACTTGATAGAGAGTCACACTCTAACCAGTTTGTGCATATGCACATGGTTGTGTGTATTATAGTGAAATAAATAATTACATGTTAATCTTCTTTCATTTTTTTGTCCTATTTGTAGGGTGTTTTTTGGTGTAATCCAGCGGTGGATCACAGTCCCTTTCCTCTCGCTCTTTATTGGATCGGTGTTTGTTTTTGGGTTGATGGCTATCCTCATCAATTTCGCCGAGTCCTATTCGGCCCTGTTCATCTGTATCGTCTTTTCGTCTCTTGCTATGAGTGGCCCGGTTGGACTTTTTAACATCGGCATCTTAGAATGTGTCGGACCAGAGCAATATAGTTTCGGCACCTCCGTGTCGGAAACTATCTACGGTTTTGGTACGGCCATTCTCGGTTACTTGGCTGGTTAGTATTAGACTATTATTATATTCCCACGCTACTAATACACTGACTAAACTGGCATAATGGCTAGAGCGTTTGGCTTATTGGCCGGGACACTTTACTTTTTCTGTTTAAATACAGTATAGGACGCAAAACTGATCGACTATTTATGTAGAAACGACTACGGAAATTAACGATCACTATAACGCATTCAAGTGAATTATTATTTGAT
Source organism: Sepiola atlantica (assembly GCA_963556195.1). Taxonomy (NCBI): domain Eukaryota; kingdom Metazoa; phylum Mollusca; class Cephalopoda; order Sepiida; family Sepiolidae; genus Sepiola; species Sepiola atlantica. The sequence continues at coordinate 39,739,314 of OY744532.1, read as the reverse complement.
TTTCATACTAAACAAAATTTAAATTTGTCAATGGATTACATGTTTTTATCCTGTGTTATATCTTTTTCTTACCTTATTGGATGTTAGAATAAAGATATGATATGTTAGGATTGAGCTATGCCATGTAACATCTTATATAAATAGATATCTCTTTCGCCCATCTGCCAAAATTTTTCCGTTAGTCACAATTTTTTAAACGTAATAAATACGTTGCGGAATTTGTCTCATTTCGAAATATCATAGGTCTTAACTACCTTAAGAAATGAAAAAAGATTGGCTTACTAGTATAAATAGTACGTTACTAACAAATAAAGCGAATGCCATGACCGGAAATCGAAACCGAAACCTTGAGTCTTAGATTCTACTAACTGACTTATTTGGACTGTCTTATAAATAGCGCTTAAAACATTACCTTAAAAAAAGTATTATAGCTTTGGCGTGACGTCATAGATTTATAATCTACGTCATGTTTTAAAACATGAATTTAAATATTAGCGATAATAAAAATAAATAAATGGGTAAACATTATCAATATCGTTGGACATTATTTTAATAGTCCAAAACAATTTATTTTGCTTTAACTACGTATTAGCATAACACACAATTTAATAGTTTGTATATACTAGAATTTTGACGCGTAGCGCCCATAACTCTAGTATATCAAATTTTAATTTTAAACTTAAACAATGTGAATCTTTTGTTTTTTTTATAAAACTAGATTATTTTCATTATAAAAGTCTAACTTAATATTTCATAAATAAAAAAATAAAAAAAGTCCAATAATAATCATTGCATATCGTTTCATATTAATTTTTTTCCTAATTTTCAAAATTTTAAGATTTTCTTTTTAGACTCAAAACCTCAACTGTATAGGCTAACCATTTTTGACAATTGTTTGGTTATTTATTTAATTTTTTTGGAATCTCTTGTAATTAGTAACCATTTGTACCCCCTTCAGAAATAAATACCTCTGACTAACATGACTAACAGCAAAATCCTTCCCCTTCAGTGCAAAATCCCCCAGATGCTGAAAAACTTTCTACTCAAATAGATGCATGCAGAAATTCCAATGTAATGTGAACACAAATCTTGTTCCACTTAGGATGGTTTCTTTAAATACAGTTCCTTGTTACAGTGGCCCATTACGTCTCAGTGACAATATGTCTTGTTTGGGCGTGAATAAAAGCAAAAAAGGTTTGAAACAAAAGAAATTTACGGCTATTACTAATCACCATGTTTTTATTTGACGGGCAACTTTGTTTTTTTCCAAGAAAAATTAATTCTCCTGCTTAAAACAATAAATATATTATCCATTCAGTAATCGTCCACTCGTTGTGCTGGTCCAAAATTGTTGTTCGATTCCGACACTGGTCGCAGTGTCAATTGTGTGGTCTCACTCAGTGCTGCAATTCTCCCTACAAATAAAATTACAACTCTAGTTTAAAACAAGTAACAAAGTTTAATTGTGTTGTTGTTACAATGATACTGGGGGTTTTCTCATGAACAACCGACTTGAAAATGAGAATTCTTTGCTCAACCACATCAAAACACAAGTCCAAGCGAACACAATCTATGAGCTAAAAGCCCCAGAGCTTATCTCAATCTGAGAAGCGCACACACATCAACTGACCGTGAGATGCCCAGAATACCAATTGACTGCCCCTTGCTGGAATATATAGATATCACTGGGACCACATCGGAAAAGATCACTTGAGATAATCAGCTGCCGATCTATGGACATAAGAATCACTGACTAGGGATGCCACCATCTAGGATGATCGTTACATTGGAATGCCTCAAGTTGATCATAATCATAGCTCAATATTATTTGAATCAATAATATAACGTTTGAAATACTGTGTATAGTATAGAAAGGAAATACCTAAACACAGCTATTTGTATCCCTAATTTGTATGCCTAATTTATATTTCTAATTTGCAGAACTATTTTTAAGCAGTTTATAATAAATTAATCTTTGATATAATTCATTGGTCATTTTATTGTCCTATGTTTCTCTATACATGAAAAAGTTTTGTCGATATTAACAGTAATTACTTAAAGTGATTTAATAATAAAAGGATTAATTACCTAATATATTTCTTAAGATATTATGTTCATTAATTTTGAAAAGAAAGTAATTTAAATGAAATTTAAAATTACAATAGAGTTATATTAAAAATATGTAATGTAAGTTATACATTTATGAACCATACTTAGATTGTTAGGTCAGTTAAATGAGTTTACCCGTTTCATTTCAAAGACAAAATACGTCTTTTTATTTTTTTTGTAAAAGCTCAGTGACTACTTTTACAAAAAGATAATACCCTGAAAGTGAGAATAAAAAAGAATAAAATTTAAAGGCAGGTCTCGGTTAAAAAGGATATTCAAGAATCGAACATTTAAATGTAAAAATTAAAATTATTAAACACTTTAGATATTAGCTGCCTTTAATTCTATACTATATTAAATTCGCTACTAGGTCTACTTAGGAGGCTATAATCTCCCGGCATATGCGCTGCTTCGTTGAGGCGTCTTACGCTCAACTGTTCTTCCATGTCTATAATTTTCACTTCGTATCATATGGGTAAATAGTTCTCCTTCATCCTCCACATTGGGTCAGGCATATATGATTTTTCAATATCTCCAGGAATTACAGCTTTACGATGTTATTCATACATACATACATACATACATACATACATACATACATACATACATACATACACACATACATACATACATGCATACATACATACATACATACATACATGCATACATACATACATACATACATACATACATACATACATACATACATACATACATACATACATGCATACATACATACATACATACATACATACATACACACATACATACATACATGCATACATACATACATACATGCATACATACATACATACATACATACATACATACATACATACATACATACATACATACAACTGCCCTTTATATAATAGATGGTTTTCATACTGTACTTAATTCTATACTAGGTATACTAAGGAGGCAATTGTCGCCCAACATATACGCTGATTCTTTGAGACGGATTTCTCTCCACCATTCTCTGTCTATTATCTTTACTTCGGCCCAAAAGGGGAGATGACTTCCAGTTCTTATCCATTTGTGGTCAGCTATTCCAGACTTTTCAATATCTCCACGCTTTACGATGTTGTTCTAACCTTAGTTTAAGTCGGCGGCATATCTCACCTTTGTATATTTTCCCACAATTACATGGAATCGCATACACACAGTTCTTGGTATAATTGTTTTCTGCAGTAAGCGTTACTCGGAAGAGATATTTCCATGAGAGTTACGCCGCCCCTTTAACACTGCCCTTTTGTCATATTGATTATATATCCACTCATAATAAAAGTGTCATTTTCTGTGTGTCTGTCTGTTAAAATTTTTAAAACGAATTTCTTAACTTCTTTCAGAAATGGAAAATATTGCATTGGTATTAAATAATAAATTCCCAACAAATCAAGCGAATGCCATCACCGGAAAACAAAACCGAAACTTTGAGATATTTAATCTGATATGCTACAAACTAAGCTATTTAGATTTTCTTATAAATAGATCTTAAAACATTTCTTTAACAACATTTGTATAGCTTTGAGGTGACTTCATAGGTTTATTATTTACGTCATGTTTCAAAACATGAATTCAAAATAAGCGATAATAATGAATAAATAAATAAATAAATAAATGATTAAAGATTATCAATATCGTTGGAAATTATTTTAATAGTCCAAAACAATTTATTTTACTTTAACTTTGTATTGGTGTTAAAACTATTTAATATATAATATTATACTAGAGTTTTAGCCCGTACACACACACACACACACACACACACACACACACATATATATATATATATATATATATATATATATATATATATATTACTATTTCACGTATCAACATAAAATTTTATAAAAAGATATAATTTTTTATGTATCAATTTTCAGTATTTACTTTAACAGTGCTCGATACGTAAGTAGAGCTAGATAAAAAGCTATGAAAATGTATTTATGGCAATTAAGCTACACAGAGGCTCCCGCGTTTCATCCCCGGGGGAATCTTCAGGCTAAACTGCATGGAGTTATTTTCTGCCGGGTGTTTTTATATACACGGCTAGCTAATTAACCAATCAGATTCTTTGTTGTTCTCTCACCCAATCGTGTTGGGCTTCCCACGAACTAAGGTGTGGTTAGTGTTACTTCCTATATCCTGTTCTATTGTTCTGTTTTCTATAGATTTGCCTATATCTTGTTTCCTTTGTTGTATCAATATAATTGGTGAATTTATTTTTACACGTGGTTCCTTGTATTTCTATTTTAGGTTTTAATTTTTAAATTAATTTCAATTAATATATATATATATATATATATATATATATATATATATATATATATATATATACTAGACACACTGTCTAGGCCCGGAGGATCTAGAACTCTTAATTATTTTACGCAACAATCTGAAATTAACATTAAAAAATTAAATCTTTTGAGCTTTAAATATTAGCAACCTTTAATACTATACTATATTTAATTCCATACTAGGTCCACTTGAGAGGCTATATTCGCCCTAACATACGCGCTACTTCTGTTAAACATCATCAACTCAACTGCACTCCCACGTCTATAATTCTTACTTCGTCCCACAACCAAGATGAGAATAGTAGTTCAAATAATCCAAATAATACAAACTGTTTTTTTTCTTTAAATAGTCAATCATTCGTTCTTATGAACCAAACTTCAACTTTTAGTATTTTCGTTTTCGAAACACGTAGCGACTCATTATTTGTGTAAAGTATTAAAACCTATTATTTTTAAATGTGATAAAAATTAATTACTTTTACATTTTGACAATTAGATAAGTACCGTCAGCCGGGGATGATTTAATATTAACGTAATCCTCTGCCAACCTGTACTTTTTGCTTTTAACTAATTAATTTGTTTGACCTCTAAAACTGGGTTGTAACATATCTATGGTTCAACTGTAACATATTTTATGTTTCTCGCTAATTCTATTAAGTGCAAGACGTTTTTTAGAAATGCGGTTGGTCGTACGCTTGAAGAGTATAGTTTGCCAAACAAGAAACAATCACAAAAACGTGAACTAAAGGTAACTGCAAAAACAACCGTTTCCTCACGCGATCTTCCTCATTCGCGTCTGGTGTAAGAAAATTCACCCTAACCCATACCCTAACCATTTATTATTATGATTGCTTAGTCCTCTTATTTCTGTTCTGAGGGAGGTTTATGTGCCTGGTTACAAGGCCGAGTTATAATGGTGTTATGATAATGTATTATAAAATGGATTATTATAGTAGCCCCTATGACGGGGTAACTATGATATTTTTTTTTACATTAAAAAGTATAAAATCTTAAATAAATTATGTTAACACTCTCTTGAGAAAATCAATACCCAAGAGTTATTGTCCCAAAATCATGGCCATCCCTCTAACAGGCCAGTCGTTTGTACAACTGGGTCTTTTAATGAAAGCGATATGAATTTTCTAAGATAAGTGATATAGCAGTTAAAAAAAACAGGGAAATTTCCACTGTGAGAGTAGTTTGATATTTTTGTGTTTTACATAATAAATAATAAGAACCAAAATAATTAATTGATACATTTGACAATTATTGAGAAATTGCTATAAATATAGAGATAGGTAACTTTTAATCAAAAGAGGCTGATGCATATTTCAATGAGTGATTTTTATTTCAATGTGGAATTATTTTTTTTAGAGAATTTGTACTTAATCGTCGCCATAGTTAGAATCATCTAAGAATGACATTTTGCTAGAAGCAATGACAGTGACGTGTTAGTAGCTAAAATGATCTCTGCTGACTGACTAGAAAACTTGCCTCTAGTCAGAGACTCCAAATGTCAGATCACTCGCCCTGTTATAGGAACGACCTCGCCTAAAACTTAGCCATAGTTGCCGCGGTTGACGGTAGACTAGGTGATGAATTAGCTCTTAAAATGCGTGTTTGGCGGTGTCGTTAAAATTCAGTTTTACCGATTATTCTAACATATTGCGTTTCTTTTCAGGCTTATTGGTCGTGTATATGGATTCATATCTGGAGGCCTTCTCGATTTACGGTGGCTTAATGTTAGTATCTAATTCATATCTCCTGGTAACATACCTTGTGAAACCGTCATACAAACCAAAAAAGATTATTGAACCAACCCTAAACATATAGAATAATTATTGTCGACTTTCTACCCATCAATCACAGCATACCAGACACTCAAAACAACAGTCGACCAAGAAAACAGCAATTCTTCCCCCTCTGTCTGAAACATCGCTCATAGAATGTGAGGGCTAAAGAAAAAAATATTGTCGATTTTCTTCCTCTCAAACTCAGGAATATCTCTTGATATTAATGATTTTCTTATGTCATTTGCATTCAGCTATTATTGGTGACATTTCTCATGTCTTGCCTTTTAAAAAAAGATTCAGACGCCGTTTTGGATTGAAATGTAGACGAAACAAAAATCGTCTGTCGATCGAAAACGATTTTTTATTTTTAAAAAAGACATTCAGAAAAAAACCCAGAAAAATTGAACAAATTTGCCACCGATTGTACTTTTAAAGGAAAAAAATATTTAAGTGTAAAAAAAACTGAAAAAGAAAAACAATGCTGTTAATATAAAATTTTAAAAAAAAACGGAAATGAAGTTAAAAAAATCAGGAGAAAGAATTAATAAATTTCCAACAAATTGATGTTTTCGTTGCATAAATTTACCAAAAAGAAAAAGGAAAAATATTGGAAATAGAATGGAGAATAAAGGCAGGGGATGGTATTAAAAATATAACTTTACATTTGTCGTCTTTTCTGTCATGATATATATATATATATATATATATATATATATATATATATATATATATATATACATTTAATGAATTAAAACCTTACTATTGTTTCAAGAATAAGAACACCAAGTCCAGTATGACGTACGATCGTTTCCAAAACAGTTTGGAAATACTTTATTTTATATTATAATTTGATAAAGCTAATGCAAAACGTCTCTTCATCAGCGCCTTTAGCAACACGTCTTACAGAAACCCGAGAGAAAAATAAAAGAATGAATTAAAATTTGTTAACATCAGACAATATTTACCCACGAAAAGGATTGCTTCTGAGTTGAACAAAAATAAAAATTGCCACAGTGTAAGAGGATATCTCCTCCACTGACCTAGCATGGAAAAGTTTACTTGTTTCGGGCCGGGCTGTTAGCGATTCTCTCGTCCGTCATTGAAAGCAAATCCTTGTAGAATGCGTGTTTATTTATGTTGGTGGATTTTCGACACAGTAAGAACGTACGTTGTGCTTAACTCTACCCTCGTGGGGAGTCAAATGTGACTTAAAGTGGGCCATGTGTAACGAATGTACATTTTAGTTTAGGCACGTAAGCTAAATATATATTGTGTCATAATTTTAAAAGAAATGAAATCAATTTTGATCGGAATTGCGCAAATTAAGGTGTTGATAAATTTCAACCAGGTGTAAAATATGTATTATTAACATGCCGAGAGAACGCAAATAGGTAACAGTATCAGTAGCATTTTTAGCGACAACGGTCTGTGTTCCTTTTAAGTGTCGTGAGTTAAGTAAATAAACGTTATTCATCATTGTAAAAATATAGTAAAACATCGACGAATGTTAATTTTAATTGTATGTGAGTAGAAAGAAATGTACGTATCTTTGTAATGTTTATTGGCTGCGAAAATGTAAACACGTTTCTTTTAGAAATTGTTGCGAACGAAGTCTATATATATATATATATATATATATATATATATAGAGAGAGAGAGAGAGAGAGAGAGAGAGAGAGATAGAGGGAGAGAGAGAGAGAGTGAGATATATATATAGAGAGAGGGTAAGTAGAGTGAGCGAGACAGAGATATAATAGAAGGTTATAATAGTGAAATGTAAAGAAAAAAAGAAAATGTCTAACGTAACCTCCCCATAAATAAAAAAAGGAAGAATACCTAACGTGAAAAGGAAAACACAAATGTCAGATTAAAGTTAGATTAGGTAAGGATTGGCAAAAGTGAAATAATGTAACTGTGTTTTCTGTTATTTAAAGTAGTGTGAAGTTCTTAGATAAACTGATATTACGTGCTTCCATGGAATTGATATCAACAATTGAATGTTGTCGAAATAAACACTGCAGTGCGTTTTACTCGGTAAGTATTTGGAAAAAGAGTTTTAAGCCTGGAAGGTGATATGTTTGAAATTGTCTAAGTGTTTAAGTTAAAAAAAAATGATACCTGAAGCAAACGAAGACTGATAAGGGAAATGTCTAACGTCGAATCGCTGAAGATCTCTTCTAGCCACCATTTGAATCATAGAAAAATAATAAGTAAATATATTCGTTAAATATATTCTCGAAACACCGAAATGAGTAAGTAAAATAACAGAATCCGACATTCTCGAAAATCAGCAGAATTAGATAAATGTGCGCGTAATGTATTGTATTGTGTAGTAGATTAATAGCAGACGAATAGTAAATAATAAGGGTCGCGTTTTTAAAAAGAAAACGTTTATTAGATCCCGGTTTTAATGAGGAGGATGTTAGTACTAAAGTTATAGTGAGATATATGTTTTGGGGAGAGTCGAAGATGGTGGTTAAAATGTAATATTAAGTGTTAGATGGAGAAAATAATCACACATTTACTATAACACGCTCGCGTGAATAAGCGTAATATAGTGGTGAGTTTAGTAGCCTATGATGCATGTTGTTAGTTTCCTATTCTTGACAAAGGTACAGGAGAAAAATCGTATTAACTTTATATATATATATATATATATATATATATATATATATATATATATATATATATATATATATATAGTTGAAAAGTAACTCACTAAAATCAATTTATTACTGAACTATAATTCTTTCCAAAAAATGAATATGATAAGAAAGTTGTGTATCGCATCGGGTTTTATTTAGAATTTACTATGGATTCCAGCATTCGCCATCAGAATTTCAAGCCGCCAGGTAACCGTGTCAACTGATTTCACAAGGAATTCTCTTTTTATACTATTTACTACTTATCAATGCTTACAAGTACTCGAATGATTGATAGATTAACATTATAATGAAGGTGAATACTATGAGAGGATTGAAAATCTTCGCCACTTCAAAGAACAGGAAACCCAGAAAACAGCAATTCTTCCCACTTTCTCAGAAACATCGCTCATTGAATGTAACGACTAAAAAAAGAAAGAATGAATGAACAACATGACGCGATCGAGAAAAATATAACCATGTTTAATATATAAATTTATGCAGATTAGGGCCCAAGCTAAAATCGACTTCTCGGCGGTAGTTTCCGAATGTTTACTTAGACGGCCGAATGAAAAGTCGGTTGCCTACGTTCAAAATACCCAAAACAAGGCTGGATGTACAACTGAACCCCCCCCCCCCCAAAAAAAAACTAACCAACATTTAAAGAAAGGTGAAGCGTTAGGGTTAGGGTAAGGGTTATAAAATGTTAGGGTTAGGGGTTAGAGTTAGGGTTAGAGTTATCATTTTTTTTCTGCTTATGAAATGTTGTTTTTTCACTTGCAGCTATCCTCACATTTTGTGAATTTTTTTCTTTGGCTATCAATTTTTCCTCTGACAAAATTGAATTGCTCCTTTGGGAAATGCAATGACCTGTGCTAAATCGTTCAAATTCATTATCAGTTTGATCAATATTTATTTCCAATTAGTGAATTTCGAGATTCAATAAATTAAACTGTTAACTTGTCGCCTGCTTATTTTTTCGCATTCAGTTTGGATAAGCGCTTCGGCATTTTCCAACCATCTACGTAAACATTCAGAAACTACCGACGCCAAGTCGATTTTAGCTTGGGTCCTAATCTGCATAAGTATCCTTGTTTATATATTAAACATAGTTAGCTCCTTATCTGGACAAGTACAAAAAAGGAAGAAAATGCATACATGCATGCACAGGCGACTAAACATGACTTTAGGGAAAGCAAAAAAAACTATTGTTTATGTAAAAAGCAAACGGAAAAAGAAACTTTAATCGTTGTACACTAGTGACCTTTAAAGCGCACCATAGAATTTACCCCTTATATGTCACACGATGTAACTTTATATAGGCTAATATTATCATCATAACTTTATATAGGCTAATATTATCATCATAACTTTATGTAGGCTAATATTATCATCATAACTTTCGTACCATTCAAAAGAGATCTAAAATAAACTGCTAATGTTTTTTGTTTCAGCGTATAAAAATAATGAAAATGAGAGATTAAAATTGTGTTTACATCATCGACCCCTTAAAACAATGTTCTTATGTAGTGGCCATTTTGTACGAGTTAGCACACGTGTTTAATAAATATATGAGGGGATTTTTTTTTTACGTGCCCCCTTTATATTTCATTTTATGAAATCTGAACAAAATATATTATAATCGGTCGAAATTTTAATATTATATAAAGCTGAAGATTCGAAATAAACATATCAAATTTATTTTTTAATGTTTAACAAAACCATAATTTTTAAAACTTACCGTGAATTAGTGAATTTGGAATAAATTAAATATTATTATGTTTTGAAAAATATTGCTTTTTCACATTAATATATACTATAATTTGTTGAATTGCAAAGAAAAAACATTCTAAAAAATCATTATTTTTAAGAGATTTAAATGATTTTGAATGATTCCATTCTTCCGAAATGTTCATTAGGTTCCCAATTATTTTTTAAATATTTTAATCTATATATATGAAATAGAGTTGGTTCTCTCCCTACAAAAACGCATCGAAACAGATCACTTCATTTGAATACTACCTTCGACCGTGTTTCCAGAACATTTCACTTATTTTTAAACCTTAACCCAAAACATTATTATTATTATTATTATTATTATTATTATTATAGGAGTGGTTATCAGTAAACATCATATGCTAAGATATTTATAGATCATAGTTTTTGTTGTTGTTGTTTTTCTTTACAAACAGGAAGTCACTGTTATGGGATGCGAATTGTGTCGACACTTTTGCGCCCTCGTCAGTGATCGAATCGGCAACAAACCCTGGACATGCAGCAGCGTCAGCAGAGAGCCGCAAGCGGTCAAAATATGCCGATCTTCTCGACAAATTTGTATTTCAACCGATCGTTGTGGAGACGAGTGGAGTGATTGGCTCTGCCACCCGTTACTTCATCGGCAGCCTTGGTCTATTAATGACGCGCAACACCGGAGACAATCGCTAATTGTCTTGGCTTTACGAGCGCCTCTCTGTCGCCATTATTCGTGGAAACGCCTTGAGTCTGCTCTCGGCCTGCCAAGCCAACCGGACATTCGAAGAAAACTATGGACTGTGATACGAGTATATATAAGGATACGGGATTTCTTGATATTGAACGAAACAATGTGCAAGTAATAAATAAGGAATTTATTAATTATTTATTAAATTATTAATCTTATATTTTACTTTTTTACCGAATGAATCAGGTAATATATTTGTTTCTTATTTTTTATATTATAATATATGTCGTGTATACTTTTCTAGAATTATATTTTGCCTGTTACTATATTAATTTGGTACTATGTTTGTGGAAAAGTCATTTAATAGTCCAGTCAAATCAGTGAAAAAGGTAAAACTAATTCCAACACAAGGTTTTTTGCACAATGCATTTCTATGAGGTGTCAATATGAATATATTAAAAGTCTAGAAAAATCCACCGATGCGATTATCGATTTGTGAAAATAGCGTGCGTTTATGACAAAGAAATGTAAAGAACCTTTTTTTCTAAAATTTTTCATAAAATTGATTGCTGATCTTAAATATATTTATTGCCCTTAAATAAAGTTCTAATTTATTTTGTCAAGTTTTGAGAATTAAACTTTAAATCAATGTTTTAATTGCTGGCAGCCATATTGTTTTTCCATGTACCAAAATATTTTTACGACGTAAAAGTTTTATTACAGACAAAAAACAATGTTTAAGATACAAAATAAAATTTGAACATTTTTTTCACACAAAAAAACAACTTGTTTAAAACAATATGAAGAGGTTAAAACTAAAACATATTGGTCGATGTTTAAAGAATTCCTTAGAATATATATAATAGGGCGGAAGTTTAGAATAACTTACTGAAATAAATGTGTACTCTATTATACACTGCTGGTTTTTACTGTCAATTTATTTTTTGTTATAAATTGAATAATGTCTAATGAAAGTACTAGACACATGTGCATACTTTGTAAAGAAGGTATTATGGGTAATAATCTTAGGGGTACAGTAACAATTACCAAAAAATGAAGTGATAGCATCGACACATCATGTGGGGAATATGCAAGTAGCTATCGTATATGTGCCGGGCAACGTGCCCATAAGAGCTGTAGAAAACGATAGTGTAACCCTAACATTATAAAGGCAGATGAAACATATGGAAATGGTCGACATATCAGCATTTAATTGATGGAACAAGAACTTTTGATTTCAAGAATTACTGCGGTTTTTGTGGTACGTAAATCAAATATCAAGGAAGGCAAAGATGTCAGGGTTATCATCTTGTGAAAACATTAAGATTTCATCACACTATCGACAAAATATGTACACCCCGGAATGATAAGTGGAGTCATACAGTATTAGAAAGATTATCTTCTGCAAATGATTTACATGCCTATGATGCAGTCTATCACCAACGGTGCAGTATCAACTTTAGGACAGGAAGACAATGAAATAAATATATGACTCCAAACTCAAATTATCCATCGACAGATGAACTTACTTTAGAGCCAACCGTTGCATTACTTACATTATGCTGATCATTGCATTCTCATCTGGTGCACGTGACGCAATGGGGGAAAAGTGGTTTGTAATTTTAAACACCTTTAAAATCAACTCACCTCCTTTCATCCCGACGCTCAGATCCTTGTGATGAATGGCTCTCTCCTTGATTATCTCCCTTGTTTGAATAAGCTCCGAAGATTGACGTGAACTCTAGATCTAAAAGACTTATATTCAATCTGTTTCTAAGGTTGCTGGGGAAATGGTTGGAACATTCAACCGCTTCACAAATCACCTGACCCCTGAAGTAATTCTCTCTCTATATAAGAGTCAGATACGCCCTAAGATGGGGAAATACTGCTTCCACTTTTCCGGGGGAGCCGCTCTTGACTTGACGAAGTACAAAATCAATATTGCAAGATGATATATTCTGTTCTCTACAGCACCTTTCTCATAGAAGAGACGTTGCTAGTCTTTCCTTGCTATGTCGTTATTTGAAAGAAAGCTGCTCCACTTCCAATCACTGATTCCCCATTGTAAGACATTCACATCAAGAACTCGTATATCCATTACAACTGCAACGAACTTTATTCCGTTCCTCTGGTTGCCTAATAGCAAATGGAATCTCCATGAACAGAGTTTCTTTCCAACAACTTCCTATCTGTGGAACAGATTACCACGGAGCTAATTACCCGTGGGTTACATTATGGTGGACTTCAAATGAAATATCTACGCATAATTCTCATAAGTAGTCATCATAAGTCATCAAATTTCGTTTTTTCAATTCATTATTTTCAATATTCTTCAGCGTTCAACTGACAACTGATCCATCTCATTAACCAATAACCTCAAGTGGCTTTTAGTCTTCATATGTGGCGATTCATTTATATACTATTAATACGTTTAGGGAGTTTGTCTGTTTGTACGCAAATGAAAACACGTGATTAGTCGATAAAAATGAATAGGCAGAGTACACACGACTAAGGCAGTAGATTTTGCGATGCCAATACCCGAGCTTCGATCTCATGTAAGTGTAAAGGATTTCTTAACTGGATACGTGTTTTATAAATTTAAAGAAATTGACATAACATAATAGCATAAAAAAACAATGTGTAAATACATTCATCGTAGTTACTTACTCTCTAATGCAAATGATAATCAGCGTATTGTTTTACACGATATTTTACACATATGTGCCTTCATGCAAGCTACAAAGCGCTAATTAACATACCCAGATATTGTACCGCTTAGGAGTAAAATAAAACGAAAACAATACCGAATTACGGACAGAGCATCATATGGCGATGCGTAGACACATCTAATAATAAAAAATTAAAAACTCTAAACAAAAGAAAAAAGCAAGAAACGTGTTTCTACGGCATCGATATTATTACTGAATCACACTGCGTCAAATGTATTAGTGATTCTATAAAAGAAGGCGCACGCGATTTCACGCTCGCACGCGCGCACACGTGGATGCATATATAGATTTACTGACATGAAAGTGTCGATTAACATGGAAATTGATTTCCGTTCTTACATCTACTGTATTAATATTTATGAATCCAGGCTTAATACCTAGCGCTTTTTCTTAATAATGTAACGTAGTGTTGGATACTGCTTACCGTCGCTGGTGTATAACATCATACCCCCGTGCATCTCCTGTTGCTACCCAGATGTCGTCAATGCTCACGCTGTTGGCTCATGTTCCTCGCTTGCTAGTCAGAAACCACGTGGACGCTGGTTTAGTTTTAAAGAGTTTTATTTTTTAACAGTAAAAAAATATATAAATCAAGTACATGTGTACGAGAGAAATAGAGAGAGAGAAAAGGAATAAATTGGAGGGGGAGATACCATTAGCATATACAGCTATATACAGGCCGACTTTTGGCCACCTGTGCTTACCGTCCCCGCACCCCTCCTCTTGCCGGGCTTTTCTGTCCGTTCAGGTCGGTGTCGGCAGGCTAAGAGCTAGAACCTCTCTGACTGAAGTGACTTAATTTTTCGACTTCCGCTTTTAGCCCCTCCCTACTTTTAGGGCGCCCACCCTCGCTATCTAACAGGATCTCCCCTCTCCCCCCCTCTCATTCTCTCTCTCTTTCTCTCTCTCTCTCTCTCTCTCTCTCTCTCTCTCTCTCTCTCTCTCTATATATATATATATATATATATATATATATATATATATATATATATGCATGTTCCTTTCAATAGTAGAACACTTTACGACGGCTGCTTTTAAATAGGATTAATCTCTTGCTGATTTACCGAGTTGTTGACAACGACCGTGTGGGCTAAGACGTCGAGATTTGAGCATGGGGAGATGGATTCACAAGCGATCGGACAGTACGAAGGTGGTTCCAGAAATTCCGTAGTGGAGATGAGAGCCTTGAAAGTGAAAGGAGGGAGATTCTCTTGCTAATGTTGGATACAAGGTTCTCAAATACAAGAGGGGTCGCAGGCTTTGGTGTTGACATATCTGAGCTGTTCGGTGGGTTTGTTGTATGGTCTAGTAGAGTTATTAGCTAGGTCGTCCAGAGTTGCGTCTAAGAAATCCACACTAGTGTGGTTGGTGTCAATGATGATATTAAATCCGAGCTCTTTGAGGAATACAGTTAATTGCTTTTTGAATCTGTCGTTATTGTTGCGGGATAGGTATAGACCGTCTTCTCAGTAGAGGCCGAACTCTTGGTCGAAGAACCTAGTTTGTAGAGAGTGTAGGATAAAGAGTTCAATAAGGTCGCATATATACGCATAGTCGTAGGCTCCCATGGGTACATCAAATGCGCCCTCTAGGTTGGATTTTTTTACCCATGTCTGATTGTTGAAGAAAAAGAGGGAGTTTATCGCATCAATGATGGTGTCTATTTTTAGATCGTGTATTTCTACAAATGATGAATTTAAACGGCCTCCTTTTTTTCATTTTTCAAAACGCGGAACATCTCCTTCTGTCTATAGACGATCTTCAAAATAAAACAAATAAATAATTAAATAAAACACTTAGTAAAATAAAATGAAAACTTTTTTTAAAACACAAAACTATAAATAATAAATAAAACAAAACTCAATTAATTCCAACCAATATACTTTTTCCAAGGATACACTTCAGTAATGTACCGATTTCTTAAACGATGTACACAAACTCCATTTCTCATTGTGTTTTTGATCTCATTTCAGTACGCTGACGATTCTTTTTGGGTATAGATTTTTTTTAATTAAAAAAGCCAGCCCATCTGGATGAAACCGCCGTACGATTCGGAAATATTTTACATATAGTTTTCAAATAAATTATATATATATATATATATATATATATATATATATATATATATATATATATATATATATGTGTGTGTGTGTGTTTGAAAATATATCTTTTATCATATACTTTCTATTCTTTATGTATACCAACCTCTTCAAAGTGAAAGCTCGATTATTGTCAATATGTAACAACAGAGCATATATAAATAAACAAGATGTTGATACATTCCAAAAACCAAGATTTTATTCACATTAGGAATCATTTTTTCAAATAAAAAATCTTTGGTACAGTTGCGGATCCGTTTCGTTCAACAGCAGAGCAACCGATATTTGTATATCAATATCGGATCTTTCTTCGTTGGAATCATCAGAAAACCAGAAAAGTCTCAATCAGAAAGAAATATGCAGTGATGCGACTAACAAAAGTCTCAAAAATCAAACAACTAACATCGGATTCGCCTCCATCGAGAGACATTTGAAAAATTTATACCTAGAGAAGGCAGCCATCTTGTTCTTTGAAGCAAAGCTATACAAAAATGCGCACACCATTGTCTATCAAAAAAACATCAATAAGAGCTAATGTTTTGAATGAACTCTCCCCAAATTAAATTACGTTCATTATATAATGTTTATTATTCATAAATCGATTAAGGTATTTTATTTAAATATAGTAATTAACCTTCAACCAAGTTTAAATATTAGATCTTATAGATGGTTTTAATACAAAAAGATATAAAAACATTCATCGTATTTCGCTTCCTGTGGCAACTAGGACATGTGGTTACTTTGTTAACAAATCACAAACAAAGATTGCCCGCAAAGCTCGGAAGGTGAGTTATTTGTACAAGTTCGGCTTTCTGTTGACGTATTTGCTCGTTAGACAAGTAGTCCAAGACGACGCCCATGTTTTGGAGTCCCTCTTCTGATGTTTTTTTTATAGAAATCGTTCCAGACAAGGCATGAAGCCACTTGATGTAAGGTGCTAAAAAGACTACTTCAAGGTCAAAAACTAGCACCAATATGTGTTAGATGAATAGATTCTGACCCAGAAAGAGCAATTATTCCCCCTTTGTCGTAAACATCGCTTACTGAATGCGAGGACTAAAGGACAAAATAAGGGAAGCGAGGGTTACGAGCCTACCGAAAGTAACCCCAAAGATCCACTTCCTACTCTCTAACATCCTGTACGAGTCTCACTTTTAACTTTGTGATACTCTTTGTTTATATCAAACTGAATATATTGTTTGTTTAGTAATATTACCCGTGCAAACAATATCATCAGCAAGAATACATAGCATACAATATATATATATATATATATATATATATATATATATATATATATATATATATGCGAATTCTTATAAAAATATATTTTTATGTATACACTCCTTATAATATCCGAAAATGTTTCAAATTGCAAGTTCAATGAGGTTGTATTACAAGCTTCAGAGAATATATACTTTATAATTGCATTCCAATGACCATAGGAAAAATCAATCCAAAACCATAATTTTCATTTATTGTTTCAATTTTTATATTTCAGCGAATACTTCTAGTTCTTCGTCGTCTCACAAAATAACATTTTTAAAATTTATTTTTTCAAAATTTAATATTTTTCTTACGCGCATTTCACAGCAAAGTCCGGAGAATTTATATAGTCTTTAGTTTAATTTTGCTGATCATCATGACCTAAATGAAAATTATAGTTTTGAATTAATTTTTCCTATGGTCGTCGGACTGCAACTATATATATATATATATATATATATATATATATATATATATATATATATATATATATATATATATATATATATGATAAATAAAAAGAATAAAATAAATCCGACGGTATGAATTACAAAGGAAAAGAGGAACAACGTTTCACCCCGCTGTTGCGTGGGCTTTTTCGAGAGCGAGAAAGCTAAAAGTAGCAAAAAAGTGAGAAGATCTGTAATTTGGGGAATATATATTGTGTAAGTGTATAATACAATGTACATCTATCTAGAGAGGGTAGATATGCAGATAGGTACACACGCACAAATACACACACATATACATAAATATATAAAATACAAATAATGAAAATAAAAATAAAAACCATGCTTCTTGACCTTTTGACTGGGATCCAAGTGTAGTATCTGTTCCGATGGATACTACACCCTATAGACCGGTACCGTCTTGGCCTTTGGGTCTTGATTCCGCCTGTCTGTTGGTTTGTCCTGTGCAGTTCTATGAGGTCCGCCCTCGCAGGCTTTGCCTTCTCGCCCGTTGAGAAGGGGTTAGTTTATTGATAATCGCCTGAGGCGTCCCTACCGGGGAATGCCGACGGGGCTGCCCAGGCATTTTTGTAGACAAGAGTGCTCTCTCTTCTCGAGGGCGCTGGCTTTTCAAATCCCACTTTCCCGACCTTGTGTCACATCTTACCGCTGTGGGAGGAAGATAAATACAACAACAACAACAATTTTTTTTTATTTTAAAAATAAAATAAATAGAAACTATATATATATATATATATAGTTTTTAATTTTAAAAATGAAATAAATAAAAACTATATATATATATATATATATATATATATATATATATATATATATATATAGTTTTTAATTTTAAAAATAAAATAAATAGAAACTATATATATATATATATATATATAGTTTTTAATTTTAAAAATAAAATAAATAGAAACTATATATATATATAGTTTTTATTTATTTCATTTTTTAAATTAAAAACTATATATATATATATATATATATATATATATATATATATATATATATATGATAATTTTCTTTTTACACAGACATGTACAAAATCTGCGACACTGGCATGCCGATGTTATCGATCAACAGTTACTATAAATTGAGATCTCATCAGGGAGAGTTATCGGATTCTAACTCTGCCTGATGAGATCTCAGTTTATAGTAACTATTGATCAATAACATCGACATGCCATGGTCGCAGATTTTGTACATGTCTGTGTAAATAAAATAAAAAATAAAAAATTATTATATATAAAGCTCTATTTTGATATTGAGCACGTTTTATAAACCCGGTTAAAATTCTCTGGATTACCACCCTGTGGATATTTTTACCTGGATTATTGCCTCTATTAGATATATATATATATATATATATATATATATATATATATATATATATATTGTATTGGCAAAGGGAAAAGAAAACAGCAAAACAGACAACAAAATGGGATGCAACGGATCTAATGTAAAAGCATAGAATAAGCCGGTGTCTAAGTTTATATTATTTTCATTCATAATAGCCTTGGATAGGTTGGGAGAGACATAATAGAAGCTTATTCTTTGTTTAATTGTATTTGTGAAGTAGGCTATAAAGGCTGATTCGATTAATCGTCGTGTAGAGTATTTGCATGTTAAAATTGCAGACATTTTCATAGTTTCAAGTCAGTTGGAACATCATTGATAAGTAGTGCTTCTCGAAACCAAGTTGTATTTCTAATAAATATAATTTTAAAGTTTAAAGTCAACTATTATTGCCCACTCTTGCTCTTAAAATTATCGGACGCCGCTCAGAGCATCCTTTCCTCCCTGGACAGAGTACACATCCGACTTTGAAATCGAGTGAGGGCGTTCCCTTCTTCTTCCTACGACCTCTTTCTCACAGAAGAGACGTTGCTAAACTTTCTCTATGCTATCGTTATTTTAATGCTAGATACTCAACTGTGCTCCAATCGCCCTGTAAAATATTCGAAACAAAAACTCGTCTAGCTACAACCACTGTAAATAATTCCCCTTTCTTCCTCTGTACAACTAAGACTAAATGGAACTTCCGTAAACAAATATTTTTTCCTGAAAGCTGGAATACGATACCACGGGATTACTTCCCAACTGACTAAAACAAGTTCAATGTTAACAAATTCTTGTCGAGTCGTCCACTTAAATAATCAGTTTCACCTATCGTTTCCAATCATCTCAAGATGTTCTTTATCGCCTACTGACAAAATTATTAACCATTATCCTCGAGTGGCCTTTGGGCTTTGATAAGTAGTGACTAATTAATAAAAATAAAACTTAACATATACCCGCCCTGTAAAATTATCACAACTAAAACTCGTCTAGCTACAACAACTGTAAATAATTTCCCTTTCTCTCTGTGTACCTAAAACGAAACGAAACGAAACGAAACTTCCATGATCAAAGTTTATTTCCTAGTACCACCCGTCTGCGGAACACAATACAGCGGGGCTGCTTCCTGACTGACTATACCATTGTCGTTTTCAAGTCAAATGTAAACAAATTCCTGTTGAGCCATCCTCTTAAATAACCAATTCTGACCAGTTTACAGCCATCGTTTTTAATCCCTTCGATGTTCCACCATCAAACTCAACCCTTATCCTCGAGTGGCGCTTGGGACTTGATAAGCGGTGAATCGTTTGTAAAAAATATTAACGTGAATAGGACCATTTCAATTTACTATTCTGTAGTTGGTAATTAGAAGGATGAGGAGAGAAGTGATATTTTTATAATTTCCTCAAAAAGCCAGAGTTCAAAATGGCCCTCCTCTTTCTTCTTCAATTTACAAATCACGAAATGGAAATAAAAATAGCGAAGTCTGCGTCAAAAAAGGTGGGCTCCCTCTAGCGGGCTAATAAACTTTTCATCACTGGCAGTAACTTATATTTCTATAAAGCCACCATCCGCCCATGAATAAAGTATTGTTGCACCAACCAATAGTCTCTCCCTATTGGACATAGTTCAAAAAAAGAAAGAGTCTCTAACCAAATTGATGCCACCCTGTCTACGAAACTTCACTCCTATCGCATCGCTGCAATGTTGCATCCCTGTACTTGTTTTACAAGTACTTCCACGGAATGTTCTTTGATGCACTTACTACACTTGTACACCTTCAAGGTAAATACCCAAACATACCTGACCAACAGCAACATCCCACCTCTTCACTGTAGAAGTCCCTAGATGTCGGAATATTTTCCCTTCTGATAGCTTGCTTTTGGAATTCACTCCCTGCTCCATTTTTCCTAGACTGTACCAACATGCATAAATTTAAATGTAATGTGAACAAACATTTTGCTGCACAGCTCTCAACCAAGGATGCCCGCTAAAAATATGGCCCCTGATCATAGTAGCCCTGACGTCTAGGTGGCAATGTCCCTTGTTTGGGGTGAACAAAAATAAAAAATTTAAAATTTAAAATTAAAAAACTGTAAATTAGTAATAGAAGCATAATGGTAAA
This sequence comes from Sepiola atlantica, assembly GCA_963556195.1. Lineage (NCBI taxonomy): Eukaryota > Metazoa > Mollusca > Cephalopoda > Sepiida > Sepiolidae > Sepiola > Sepiola atlantica. Next base: position 39,718,006 of record OY744532.1, on the reverse strand, counting down.
AGTGGTTGCTAATTAGCCGCGAGACCGGGGTTCAATCCTCGATCGAGTCATAACAAAGACTAAAAGAATGTTACTTGCCCTCCTTGCTGAACATTCAGCAGTATAAGCTGAGGATCAAGGGTAAGTGGTGAAATCCTGAAAATGGAATGGCGCCCTTCTCTCCATCTTGGTACAATAGCCAATAAAAAGGGACAGTCCTCGGACCGCCCTCGACTACGGTCGATTATTCAATTCATTATTTTAATTTCATTTTTAAAAAAATAAGATGATATAAAACTTATTCGGAATTGCATTCTTAGTATAGCCAGTACTGAGGATTGAACCTTGAAGGATGCGTGGCGCAACGGATCACAGTACTTAGTAATAATCAGTTCTAAGTGGCAATCTTCTGGAGGTTGAAGGTTCAATCCTCAGTACGGGCGATACTTAAAATACAATTATAAATTACTTAAGACTTCTACCCGATCATGGCTGACGGAACCAGAGTAAGCTACCCCCGTGGAGTAAATAAAATGTTCCGTTCGAAATTACGTCCAAATTCCCGAGTTCGAGACGTCGCACCTGAAGAATGTCGGAGGTTGCATCGGCCGAAACGTTGTGAGAATAACATCCAAGATGAGAACAGTAGTTCGAATAATACAAAATAGTACATATTTTGATAGTGTTTATTTCGTCATATGAGGTTTCGAAATCTTATATGTTTTCTTCAGATATATATAAACCGAGAAAAATAATACTAAAGTTACAACTTAACAAGGCCAAACGCCACTCGAGGATTAATTCGATTGCCAGTCGGATGATAAATATCGGAGATAGAAAGAAATAACATAGTCAAGTAGAACTTCTACTGCTAATAATTCCATCATTAAAGTTGTGATTTTAACATACACGACCACTAATTCTCCGAATGGGAGGTGACGGTGGCTAAGTGGGTAACGACGCGGAATGATGACCTGGGTGTACCCGGTTCGAATCTAGTTCGTTCCACTTAGAAAATCGGCAACCTTAACGTGGTCCCTCCCGTAAGTACCCGATGTATTTCTAGAAAGAATTCGGCCGGAAGTCAATGCCAACAACATAATACGAAATAAATGAATGAATCCCCTTAATTTTCACAGAAAAAATCCCCACCAAGAGATTCAAAAATTTAAATAAAAGTACAGTGCACCCTTCTCTTAAACAGACAAAAGAGATCCTCCCTTTTTCCTTCATCTTTATTCTTTTCCCCTTTCTTTTTCTTTTCTTTCCTTTGCCATTATCTCTGTAATAAAATCTCCAATTTGAAAACATCCATTTCTTCTATATCTTGTTTTTTTCCATACCCTCTCTCTCCCCCTTTCTCCCTCACACACAAACGCACACATACACACACACACATACACCTTCGCACTCCTTCTACAAAATTTCCGAACACTTCATTCGCTGTTTTGCATCGGGTGGCCATTACCATATGTTTTCTTTGGAAAAATCCAACGCAACATGTTGGCACCCGACCATTTTTACTGGAGAGGCGACGAGTTCATCTGCACGTCAAAATAGGGGTGTGTGTGTTCTCCGCCTCCTCCCCCTTCTCTGGAAGACTAGAAGGTGTGTGCACGTGTGTGCACGTGTGTGCCTGAATGGTATCATCCATATATCAAGACTGCAATGCAACCGAAACATCGTCTCGATAAAGAAACACCAGTCGATTTACAAGGTTCATTTTTTTTTTGATTGATTGTTTTTTGCCGTCCGAATCGAACTTGGAATAAAATATCAGAACGTAAGAACATTTTTTCATTATTTCTTAGAGATTGTTTTTTTTTACTTGTAAAAAAATGACTTTTTATTTCATTCAGTACACCTGTCGGTGATAAAGGAATTTTACTACATTCGTTTTGCTTCTGAGATACGTCCACGCAGCTGAAGAAGAAGCTCTGTCGGTCGTTTTGTCGGACTTTTGTTTGAACTAGCATTATCATCGCTAAACGCGCAAATTGAATGGGCGCATCAGATTATTTCATTAGTATGTCACGAATAAGTTTGAAATAGTATTTTCATTAGTCTGTCGTGGATACGTTTGAAATAGTATTTTTCTCAGTCTGTCATGCATATTTGAAATACGATTTTCGTTGCTCTTTCACGCATAATTATAAAATGTATTTCGTTAATCTGTCATACATAAGTTAGAAATAGTATTTTGTTAGTCTGTCATGCATACGTTTGAAATAGGATTTTCGTTGCCCTGTCACGCATAATTATAAAATAATATTTTCGTTAATCCGTCACGCGTAATTATAAAATAATATTTTCGTTGCCCTGTCACGCATAATTATAAAATAATATTTTCGTTAATCTGTCACGCATAATTATAAAATAATATTTTCGTTAATCTGTCACGCATAATTATAAAATAATATTTTCGTTGCCCTGTCACGCATAATTATAAAATAATATTTTCGTTAATCTGTCACGCATAATTATAAAATAATATTTTCGTTAATCTGTCACGCATAATTATAAAATAATATTTTCGTTAATCCGTCACGCGTAATTATAAAATAATATTTTCGTTGCCCTGTCACGCATAATTATAAAATAATATTTTCGTTAATCTGTCACGCATAATTATAAAATAATATTTTCGTTAATCCGTCACGCGTAATTATAAAATTGCATTTTTGTAAGTCCGTCACGCGTAATTATAAAATTGCATTTTTGTAAGTCCGTCACGGATAATTATTCTTGCTTGTCCCCCACTCTTACGTTTCAGATTGAGCTTCCATTAGCATTTTATTAGTCTGTCATGTTGATGTTTGAATAGAATTTGCTTGGTTTGTCACGCTTAATGTTTAAATAGCATTTTCAGTTCATCATTTATTCTTGTTTGCAATAGCGTTTTCTTTTATCTGTCCTATTTAAGTTTGAAATATAATTTTCATTTGTCTGTCAAGCTTAAGTTTGAAATAGCATTTCGTTAGATTGTCACGTTATATTTGAAATGTTATTTTCGTCGGTTTGTTACACATTTGATTTTGAAATAGTATTTTCGTCGGTTTGTCACACTTAAGTTTGAAATCTGATTTTCAGCGTTTAACGCTTTATTTGAATAAATGCCTCTAAAGAAAATCAATTTTTTTCATGATTCCATTTTAATTTATTCGATTTTGTCATTCGATCTGTCATCTTTCTCACTGAATTCCGCGGTTTATTGATAATTTCTAGTCCAATGGACGAGCTAAAGCAAAAAGCAATGACGACTTCAGAAAATAACGGGAATGACTTTTAACTCATAGTTTAACAAGTGCTCCGTTTTTTCTCTCTTCTGTGACATTTGCGAAGAAATTCACTTACAATGTAAATCATTTTTGTATGTCTGTCGCGGTTAGTTTTAGAATATCATTTTCGCCTTGGCCTTTTGGCTGGGAGCAAAGTATAGTATCTCTTCTGATGTTGCACTTGGCCTTTTCTGTCCTCGGTCGGTGAAGGAGGGGTTCTTCTAGACTGAGGCAATTATTTTTATTTGAGTCTTAATTCAGAGTGTCCCCTTTCGGGGAACTGGATTTCTCCAACAGTAAAAACCGAACTTGTGTCTTACTCTGATCTCGTGGGGAGGCAAGCAAATAGAAACATCTACTTTGAATGAATGCATCTTAAGAAATCGATTCTTTTTTGTGATTCCGGTTTTAGTTTCTTCGATATTACTATTCCATTTTCCAGCTTTCTACCATACCTACCGAGGGCTATCAATGAATTTCTTTCTATCCGAATGGACGAGCTACAGAAACAATGACGACTTCGCCAAATCACGAGAATGTGTTCGACAAGTGCACCTTTTTTTTAATACAAACCCAATTTTACTGTTAAGAGACTCCCCCCACCACCACCACTCTGCATCCGTACCTTTTTGTTCTTGCAGTCTCGTCTCTCTTCTTGGATATTTGCCAATGCATCCACATATAACAAGGGTGGTATATATTATTTCTTATATTTATAATCAAGTTATGCAAACACAATGCTGGTCGAACGAGTTTATATGCCTTGACACATTACATCGACCGAGGATTTCAAGTCTCAGAAGATATATTAAACCGTTCCCCTAATGAGGGAGGTAGTGCCTAGGAGGATGGTATCATTACAACAGAGCAGATGCTATACTAACCGCCCCCCCCCCACCACAAATTGAGCATTGAAATATAGTGCTTTAGTTTGAAATAGTATAGTAACCTGAATTGAGCATTAATAGATCGTGTAAGAATACAATTAATAGAAGTAATAGTATAGTTTCGGCTTCAGACGGACAGATATCAAATATCCATTATGATCAAAACAGGACGTTTCTCTGAAAATCAAGCTTTGATATTACGTTTTTGCTTCTTAATTGATGCGAATAAAGCATTAATTGATTTATGGTCGGCTTGGTGACATTGTTAGATTTTCTTCTGTTGTTGCTGTGGTAACAAAGGGAAATTGTTTTCCAAAACACCAACAGTGCAAACAACCTCAACGAAGTGAAGGGGAACTTGGTTCGTATGCACCTTTTTAGCGGTCGCTTTGACATCACTACAATTGATCATAATAAGAATTGGGGTAATTGGACTGATTTTTTACATGAGAAAAGCCGTACATTTCGTATAACCTCGTCTGTAAGTAACTAAAATTGCCGGCTTTGATGTCAGCATATATATATATATATATATATATATATATATATATATATATATATATATAGTATTTCATGTATCCACATAAAATTTTATAAGGAGATATACTTTTTTATGTATCAATTTTCAGTATTTATTTCAACAGTGCTCGATACGTAAGTAGAGCTAGGAAGCTATGAAAATATATTTATGGCAATTAAGCTACACGGCTAAAATGCATGGAGTTATTTTTCGTGTATATAAAAACACCCGGCAAACATAACTCCATGCATTTTAGCCTGAAGATTCCCCCCGGGGATGAAATGCGGGAGACTCTGTGCAGCTTAATTGCCATAAATATGTTTTCATAGCTTACTATATATATATATATATATATATATATATATATATATTATATAGTAAGTTATGAAAATATATTTATGGCAATTAAGCTACACAGAGGATTCTGCGTTTCATCCTCGTAGGGAATCGTAAGATTAAAATGCATTTTAGCCTGACGATTCCTTACGAAGATGAAACGCGGAAGCCTCTATGTAGCTTCATTGCCATAAATATATGTTTATAACTTACTACCTAGCTCTACTCACGTATTGCGCACTGTTGAAGCAAATATTGAAGATGGATGCACAATAAAAGAGTAGATCTCCTTACAACATTTTATAAAATATCACGGAGTGGTTTTGATTGTTGAGACTTTTCTTCTGTTTTCAATTCTTTGAAATAGTCCATTTAGTATTTGCCGTCAAATTGGTGCATGGAAGATCCGTGGGTGTCTTGTTCCATTTTCCTTTCTTTTTCGACGAGTATCTGTTTTCGAACGGACTATTCAAATAATTGAAAAAATAACAAAATGTTCATCAAACCAAAACACCTCGTGTTATTTAATAACGTTTGCCTATACACACACAGACATACACCCCCACACATATATATATATATATTAGTTGAGGTCAATAACATTTGAGCATTGTTCCAACAATTCAAAACCAAAAATTATTAGGCGTACGATCGTTTCCAAGACTTTTTAAAAATATTTTATTTTTTATTATTTTTTATGATTCTAAAATATCTTCGTCAGCGCCTTTTAAAACATAATGGTTATTTGAATTCCAATGGCTAAAATTATCATTTATTTTTTCACTATCAGAATTGACGATGGTCTTAAAATTGTATATATATATATATATATATATATATATATATATATATATATATATATATATATATATATATAAATATATATACTATGAATATTACTTATTAAATATTAAAGTGTATTTTACTTAGACGTCGTTTCGGACTTACGCCCGCATCGGTGCCGGAAGTGGTGGTTTCAGGCGGTCAGACGGGTTCGAACGCATATATATATATATATATATATATATATATATATATATATATATATATATATATATATATATATATGTGTGTGTGTGTGTGTGTGTTATATTTTATTAT